>JARKID010000201.1:0-154948 GCA_029449255.1 Mycena polygramma
ACCCGCCGCTGCCGTCAACAACGCTCGAAGACATCCCAGCGAACCCGCCGCTGCCGTGGACGACGTAGCCGCGGAGAATGGTGTACGCGCCGAGAACGTGGACAGCGGGCGGGACGCCCCTCCCTGACACGCAGAAAAAGCGGCCACTGCGCGAACTGCTCGAGATGAGCAACGAAGAACGCGCTGAATCCCTCAGGAAATGCCGCGAAGAGGCTGAGGCGAGGGGGGCAGCGGGGCTTCTGCCACCTCGGCGCCCTCCAGCGCACGCTACTACAAGTTCTGCTGGGCGGCGGGCTGGATCTCAATGCTGACAGCACGCCATGGTCATGGCCTCCTCCGCCGCCACTTCCGTGCCACGCCCAGTACGCCTTCCGGCTCCCAGTCGCCCTCACGGTCACAATCGCCCTCACGGTCGCAATCGCGCTCACAGTCGCCGGGCGCGCTCCCGCCCGTGACACCTTCGCCGCCGCCTTCGCCGCCCCCGCGAGCCCTAGCTGTAATATATAGACTAAAAGATGTGGCCCCAGCCAGCAGCTCATTTGCCTGTTGGCCTGGAGCTAGCCACCTGCTAGCTGTGTATACAGGGGGGGTTTTTGGTTTTGGCCGGGGGAAAAAAATTGATTTTGGGGGCCCCAGAATGCCCTTTATTTGCCCCTTTTTTGCTCCCTGGGATTGCCTGGGATCCGTGCAAAATCGGTCCAAAATCATATATTTTGATTGCCCGCTCTTGCGATCGGCTACCCCTCCATATCGGGTCCAGCTTTCTTCCCGATACCCGCTCTATATTAATCTAATACACCCGGCGCCCGTTGCGCTTGTTGCGCTCGCCCTCGCCGTGCCATCAGTTGATCTGTTCTGTCCTTCCCGCTCTCATTGCCGCCCTTATTGGTATTCCCGCCCTTTTTGCCGCGCGGCCCGCCCCCGCCCCGCCCTTTTGTCGTTGCGTCGCGTCGGGGCACGCGCTCCTCTCCCTGTCACCATGGGTTAGCTCCCCTGCTATGGTTTGGCGCGCCGTCGCCGACTCGACGGCGGATCAGTGCGCCTCCCTTTTTATTTTCTTTTATTCCGTCTCAACCATCTTCCCCAGATCACTTCTTTTCTCTGTGGTTCTTTTCTCGTTGGTTCTTTTCTCCGTGGATTGGCCGCTCGTTCCCGCCCCGCTCGTTCCCGCCCCGCTCGTTCCCGCCCGCACCCTCGTGCCTGCCCCGATGCAACCAAGTCGTACAGCCGCACCTTTGTCGTGGTACGCCCACGCCCGCCGTATCTCTTCCTATTCCTCTTTAACCTACCCGTACTTAGTCGGACTTGTAATTATTCAAGTGCATGCTTACGTAAACCACATCCCTCTTGTCTCCTGCCGACGCTGTCCTCTGTACGCATAGTAGACGACATTCTATTAATTCAAGTATGCTTCTTATACTGTACTACGTAGTACAGTTCGCACGATAAATACCGACACGATGTCTCTTCAGAATGTCAAGTCCTAAGAAAGAAATTACACTAAGTCTTACGCCCGCGTGTTTTGGCCATCGACTTGATTAGTCCTTCCAGCATCCACGAAACATCTTGCACCGCTTCTAGCCAACGCTGCCGGACGTCCGCTGGTTGGTCCGCGCACACCCCCCAGAAATATAGGGAGGCGACGACGCTCAAACAGCCGTTCGGGCCCGGCCTGTCCAATACCCCCCATTCCTCGTTGCCGCCGTATTGTGTCTCTCCCCCATTCTTCCACTTCCCATCCGTAGTACGCCGGCGCCACTTCGGCTGCATGAAACCCCACCAGCCGTACCACTCTTCCGCATACGCCGCGACGTTGGTGACCGCCGGGATTCTCTTCGCCCTCCACCGTCCTCCCCCGATCCAATCGCGCACCTGCGAAGGCCTCCCGCCCTCCGATGGCAGCTGCCCGTAGGTCTCCGGGTCAAAACCGAAAGCGCTTTCCAGCCTCCCCAGCGTCGACAGCAAGGCGCTGAAGTGGCACCCCAGGTCAGTTCGGCTCAGCCACTCCATGGCATCTATTAGCCACTTCGGTGCCTCCGCTGGTACCACCACTCCTACCGCAGGCGAAGGCGGAGGCACCGCGTCATCGTCCTTAGCAGGCACGCCCTTCTTGCCTCTCTTCTGCTTCCCCTTGCCTGCAGCGGACTGCTGCGTCGAAGGCGGCGGGGGCGGCGGGATCAGGAGTGGCTGCTGCGTCGAGGGGAGCAGCGCAGAACTCGCGGGCGGCGGCGGCGGGGGCGCGGCCGGCGTCGGATACGGCTGCGTCGACGGGGGCTGCGTTAAGGTCGGCGGCGGGGTCGGCGGAGGCTGCTGCGTCGGGGGCTGCTGCGTCGACGGCGGCTGCGTCAAGGTCGGCGGCGGCGTTGGCGTCGGTTGCTGCGTCGAAGTCGAGGGCAGCGGCGGGGCTGGCGGGGTCGGTTGCAGCTCCTGCTCAGTGGGGTTCATCGACGGCGGGGGCGTTGCGGGCGGCGGCGTCGTTGATGGCAGCGGCGCCCCGTCGCCATTCAAACGGCGCGACTTGCGCCTCTCCGGTGTGACCTCCGCCGGGTTCTCCTCCCCCCGCGTCCGCTTTTTTGGTGTTGCTTTCTTCTTCGATCCTTCCGCCCCTAGAGCGCGTAAGTCGTCGCAGATCTCACTCGCAAGGGGGGCGAGGAGGATCTTGTTACGGGCCATATTCCATTCACGCATTTGAGTATAGGTGAGACCTTTCGGCGCCATAGACTTCGTGGTGACCGTTATTCCTGGGGCCGTGAGCGTTTTGGCGATAATATCCTCGATCGACATCCCACTCCAGTCGGGCTCTGCCGCCGTGGAGGCCTTCGCTTTCGCTGCCTTCTTTCAGGACAATTTCGGTTTGTTCTTCTCACCCCGCTTGCGTTTCTTTTTGGCCGGCACGTCGGAGTCGTCAGAGTCGTCATTGGAGTCTGACGACGAGTCTGAGTCCGAGTCATCAGACTCCTCCTCCGACACGTCGTCGTTGTCGTTGTCGAGCGTGTACTTTGCGGCATCGAGAGGGTCCGGGAGCGCAGCCTCCGTGCAATCCTGGGCAGCTGCAGCCAGTGAGCAAATGAATGTACACGCGAAATGCCCACGTACAGAACGCAGTCCCAAGGTATTCCTTCATCAAGTCGGTCACTTGGCGGTCCCAGCGGTCGCCGGCCCACTGGGGAAAGTGTTGCCCGCCGACGGTCTTATTCCGCCCGTACGAGACACTAGCGCTGTGTCAGTAGATTACTCACAAACATCGTACATTGTCACTTACTACACTGTCCTCAACTCGCCGCCGTACTTGGGAATCGGTCCACCCAGGAGCACCACACCGTGTAGGCCTGTGCGCTCCAGTACCCCCTGTAGAATTGGTCCCAGGAAGTTGCCTACTCCGTCGATACATCTACCCAGGAAATCCAATTAGACGCTATCTTTTACGCTGGGGAATATGGGCTCACTTCTGTCTGTCCTCGGGTTTTCTTGAAGGCGGCTCTGTGAGTCCCGCCTCGTACGTGGCCCGCGCTTGCGCCGCCTCCTTCTTGGCGCGGTCGCCATAGTCTTCGCGCGCCGATTGCGAAAGGTCGGCGAACATTTCTCTTGACACTTTGGCGCGGAAGGAGGCGTCAGGGTTCTTTTTCGTCTGTACATTGCTTCCTTCCCCTTGCTCGGCTATCCAACGCGCCGCGACAGCTGGAGCGATCTCGGTTTCGTAGGTTTCCCGCATGAACTGCTGATACGCCTGTCGCGCCTTCGGAGGGGCATTGAAACCAGAGAGTTTGGCCAGGAGAATCGCCCAGGGATCCTTACGAGGATCCAGCTTAGCGCGCAGGGTCTTGCGAAGTCGACGAGCACGGTATTTCAGCCATCGACGGATTCGCTGGAGAGACAAAAGCAGTCAATGCCACGATCACGTGTCCTTACGTTGACACTCACAGCGTTCAGCAACTCCACCCGCGCCCGCTTCGTGCGCATTTCTTCTTCGTCCAGCCCCTCCTCTGCGGCGGGAGCTCGCGCGTCGTAGTCTGGAAGGGGCATGTCTGGCTCCTCGTGGTCCTCCAAGCGCCAACTGATCCGCGCATGGAACTCCCGACAGACCTCTTGAAGATATTCCCTCTCGTCTCGCCATTTGCCACGATCCAGGGCATCCGCGTAAGGCTCTATGTGTGGAGTTAAAACCGTTTCTCGAGCGCCTTCAGCCCACAATCGCAGATTCTGGCGATTCTCCTTGGGGACACGTTTCCGACTTTTCTTGTTGGCCATCTGGTACCGCGTTCAGTCAGCTAGGCCTATCGGCGGTGCTACTGGTCAACTCACTGGGTTAGGTGCTAGCGTTCTTCCTTCTTTGCGCGCCGGAACGAGGGGATGAAACAAGGTGGGACGCTGAATGATCTCCAAGCCAATGTAAACACCGGCTGTAATATTCCAGCCCCCCTTCTTTCCCTCTCCGCTTGCGGATAATTCATCTTTCCCCCCACTACCGCGTGTGCTCGCATCAGATAATCTGCGGACTTCCAATTTGTGCCTTAAAAGGACGCAACCCTACCAATTCTTAAGTCACCCCCCAGTTCTCGTACCACCACCAGCAAATTAACAAACCAACCCCCCACTTCCTTTTCCAATGTCTCAGCAGTACCACCCCGCTCCCGCAGCCGCAGCCGCTCCTGCGGCTGCGGGAGCGGGCGCGCCCGCCAACACTCAGCAAGGTCAGTACCTCTCCTCTACACCGTCTATAATTCCTATCCTCACCGTCCTCCACAGTCGACGCGGCTCTCACCGCGATGATCGCTGCTGTCCAGGCCCTCACAGCCAACGCCAACACTCTTATTGGGGCTCCGATGGCCGACGGTACGTCTCTCCCATCCCTCCTTCTACCTGGCTAATCGATCATCTGCAGTGCACAATGCGGTCAACAACGTCACCATCGCCGCCAGCGCGGTCGAGCAGGCGCACGCCGTCCTCTGCGCGTCTATTACCGCTCTCGTTCAAGACGTCAATGCCGCCCCCGCCCCCGCTCCTGCGATCGCCCCCGCCCCCGCTCCTGCGATCGCCCCCGCTCCCGCCCCCAGTAAGTTCTGTTATTTTTCTCGACGTCTGCCTCGACTCACTCTCTTCCCTAGCTGTGGCCGCGCCGGCGGCCCCCGCGCCGGCCCCCGCTTTCGCTCGTATGGCGGCCCCCTGGGTCGCCGGGTACCTCTACGGCGTCGTTCCCGAGGATTCGCTCGCTCGCGTTCCCGACAACGGAGAGAAATGGTTCGCGATCACTCGCGGCAAGTACGTCGGTCTCACCAAGAATTCCGCCATCTCGCTCGCCGCCGTCACCGGAGTCGCCAGGGCCCTCAGCCACAAGTTCAACAACCAGACCGACGCGCTCGACCATTTCAACGGTGCTCTCGCCACCCAGGCCGTCGCCGTGCTCAACTAGGGAAAAAATGTCGGTGTTCTTTCTCCATTTGTTTTCGGACGCTCAATTCTTTCCAGTCCCTTGAGGTCCCTTGCCAACGAATAGCGTGCCGTGTTCTTTGTAGTCTCCCACATGTCGCGTACCCCAATAAATTGTGTTTGATTGTGTCTGTAGCCGACGTGAAATCTTGCTTGCTTAAAAGAGCAATCTCGCTTATCAAATCTCATTTGCTGTTTTCGGACTAGATCTACCTCCATCTAACATACCTTCGGCACCCTCCTGGATTTCTCTACTGATACATGTGTTCACTCGCTCGCCCGGCTCCCTGACGTTCTTTTCTCCCACCCCCTCGACATGACCCGCATTCCCTCCCTTGTCGATTCTGGCTCGCCGCCACCGTACGATGATCGCGACCGCACTCACGAAGACGCCGACCTCCAGCAAATGCTCAGTGCGCTTACTATAGATGGTCCCTCCACTCCTCCCCGCGGTTCCTCTCGTTCTGCGCGACTCTATGCCTATCAGAATGCTAACACTGCTGGAATCACTACGTCGTGGTACGTTGTGTGAATACACCCTTCTCGTCTCCTTTCTAACTTGTCCTCTTTCTTAGGTCCGAAGCTGCCGCGCTTACTCAGGGTGTTGCAGGCGGATCTTCTCTCAGGTTAACCCCCAAATCGAAATCCAAAGCCAGAGTCGGTGCATATGTCGTCTTCTTCGGGCGTGTCCCAGGTGTCTATGAGTTTTGGTGTGTATTTACATCTCCCCAATCTCCTCCAAACTCAATTCTTCAATTCTCAGGTACGAGGAAGCCGAGCCACACGTCAAGGGCGTTAAGGGATCTCTCTATCAAGGCTATCAGACCCCCGAGCTTGCCACCGCGGCGTACGAGTATGCACGCGAAAGGGGCTGGACGCATGTCCTTCCTTGCCCTCGCATTCGCTTCACCACTGCGCCCATTCTCCGTCTCCCTACTCCCGTGGGTGCGCTCGACGACACTCCTAATCCCTTGCACAACGCTACCTCCACTCAAGCCGGCATTTGGTATGTTGTTTTTCGTGGGATATGCCCCGGTGTATATCAATCGAGGTGTGTCACTCTATCCTTGTATTCGGTCCTCCTCCTTATTTTAACTGCTAGCCTGGAATGTTCCCTTAATACCGTCGGATTAAGTCGCGCCACCTATCTGTCCTTCGCTTCCAAAGACCTCGCCCTCGCTCACTTCCAAGACGCCGTTGCTAACGGCGAGGTCGAGGTTCTCACTCCCAAATATGTAACGTAGCCAGTCGAAAACATGTATCTTTCAGTAACAAATACCACAGCCATTCACCACGAGCATTTTATTAAGATGTCTTTATTGAGATGCACAGCCACTTGGTCCTTGCCATGTGCAAGAACGATTCCACCCGCCCACACCTCAGTATGCTAAACACATTTTTCTTTCAATGCACTTTTTTTCGCTGGCTGCCGACGCCTTTCCTCCTCCTTCTCGTTTCGTGCGTGATCATGTCACGCACTGTCACTCTCGACGCCCACTCCATTCCGCCCTGATGTCGTCCACCCCTGACGAGACCATAACCCAGCAGCAACTACTGTAACTCTCTCCCCGTCCGAGCGGCATCTCACTCATTAGGATTCTCGCAGGTCACGAAAGAAAGCGGAGCAGAAAGCAAGGACGCGAGCCCGGATGAGCGAGTACGCATCAATCATCCGCCTTGGGTTCTTGACGTCTCAATGCACCCAGCAGGTTCCGCCACCGCTTGAAGCAGATGCCGTTGGAGGAGCAGGAACCTTTCAAGGTCCGTGCGCGAAAGGCGCGCGCACGGTACAGAGCAACGTGCGTCTGCAGGCAGTACTTGGTTCGCACTGACCACCTTCTTTTCAGGCATCCTCGTTGTCGCCGCAAGAATCCCCAGTTCAGTACACAGCCGGCTTGTCCGCAATGATGCGCCGATGGCCAGACTTGGGGGGCGGCTATCTGACTCGGTCGCTGCCCTGTGCTTTCGTATTGCTTTTAAGTAGTTTATCTCTCCCTATCGCGCCGGTTCAATGTCCGTAGAAATAACTCATGAACATATATTCAACTCTTATGGCACATGTATGATCAAATTAAGACGGTCCCTCCAGCTCCTTAGCGTACTTCAGATGGAAAATCTTCCAGTCACGTCGATCCTGCGTCTCGTTCTTGTGCGCTGTTATATCCGTGCCTCGGAACTCGGGACTCGGCCTCGGAGCCGCCGATCTCTCGGAGATCGGCCGACGGAGCTCCTCCGCCGACTCACAAATCCACGACAAACTCCATCGGACCTCGTGTTCGAACCGGGTTTTTACGCAATGAAGGATTACTGAGCGTTTCCCGTTTATCCGCCTTCTTTCTTATTGTTTCATCCTCATGTTCTAACTTCCATTTCCTTTTTGGTCAGTCGCTATTGTTGCGCTTAGACCATCATGATATTTCCTTTTATAGATACATAATAACCTTTAGTAGTTTAAATACGCCTCCGGGTCATTGTGTATCTTTAGTTTGTTAATTAACGTCGTATACCCGGCAAACCATCCTCCTCTCTATACGTGATCAAGCCTTGGCAATCCCGAGCTTGTCCGTTCTCGATCTCGTCCGTCCGAAAGGATTCCTGCCACAGGCTCTCACCCTGCTGTTTGTGGTGTTGAGTGAAAACCTCCGCACGGTCCGGTCGATCACCTCCGACTCCGATCTCCGATCTCCGACCCGACGCCTCGGCGTATCGCCTCGCCCGAGTACCTCCGGTCACCCGGTCGGCCGAATCACTCCCTTCCTAGTCCCCTCCGCCGTGTATATAACAGTATTAACAAACTCACTGTTCAGGCATCCTTTCTAAACGCCTGCCTTCACCCGGCATCGTTTTCTTTGTTCGGTCCAGCCTCTCCGAACAACGATTCTCTGGATTAATCCGAATCACCACATCTTTGCTTTGTCGACATCTCGGACCTCTGTTCCGACGTCTTCACTATGGGTTCACGGATCTCGTTCTTTGCTCCGGCCTCGGCCGAGCAGTCCGGTCCATTGGATTTCGGAATCTTCCCTGTGCTCTTTCCGTTTGCTTCGTCGCACCTTCCTCGACCTCTGGCTTCAGCTCTCGGTCTAGGTTTTGGAAGCGCCGAAGCTGCACTCGGACTTCGAACTCTCTCTCCTGTCCCGCATCCGCACCTTGTTCCGGTGTATAATCTCTTGCCCATGGACCCTCCGAGATTTCCCTCGGGTCCGGCCGAGATTCGGCTCTGCGACGACAAGGGGAATCCAATCCCTCGAAGCATCATGCGCACATCCGGCCCTCTTCCCAACTTTCCTTCCGGTTTCCGGTCCGTCTTCGACGTCGACCCTGGGGCTTCGGCTTCATTGTTCTACCCCTCGGACGCGGATTATCATCACCCTCGGACTTCTCTCCCCTTACCCGACAACTTCTATGGGAATCATCCCTCGGAGTTACAGCCATTCCTTTCGCAGTGCTACTCGCACTTCGCGGAACGTCCTCGGGATTTCTCCACGGACAACGACAAGATTCTTTTCGCTCTGTCGTTCTTCCGAGGAGATGCGGCTCGGCTTTTCGAAGTCTCGGCCGACCCGGTGACCAGTCCCTGGCTGGGGGATTTCTCCTTGTTCGTCATGGAGCTCTGCGATTGCTTCGTTCCGCGCGCACAGCCCGACAACTCGGAGGAGCAGCTCCGAAGGCTCCGGATGAAAGCTACGGATCACATCGCACATTTCCTCGACAACTTCTCGCTTCTCGCTTCGGTCCTTGACTGGAGTGATAATGCACTTCGTCACGCTCTCTACGTCGCGCTCCCGTCCCGCATCACTCGGGAGCTTGACTCGGAGGTCTTTCCGAGCACCTTGGATGGACTCCGAGCGACAGTGCGCTGTATCGATCATCGGTACTGGCAGCAGCAGGAGACGCTTTCGGCGAACTCGTCGCAGGATTCCGATGTTCCCGGCCCTTCGGCCGACCCGGATGTTTCTGGTTCAACTCGTTTCTATCTGGCTTCCTCTACTCCGTTCGCTTCTGCGTCGCGCTCTTCGGCTCCTCTGTTCGTCTCCCCTCTGGACACGGCTCCTGACTCTGGGCATCCCACGGTTCAGCGCGGTTCACAGCCGCGCCGCCGAGGGCCTCCGGAACCAGTCCGGTCCATCCTTGGGGCGAACGGGCAGATTACGTCGGAGGAGCGGCAACGGAGAGTTCGGCTCAATCTCTGCCTTTACTGCGGAGGTCGAGGGCATACTGCCGTAGACTGCCGGAAGTCCCGAAACGTTCGCGAGCGCCTGGCCCGCAATTCGGCCCGCGTTTCCGCGACCATCTAGAATTTCATCCATGCTTTGAACAAACCTCGGCATTCGGCCGACCGTGTCGACAATCCGAATGTGCTCCGCAGGTTTTCCCATCATCCACACATCCAGTCTTTCTCTCGCATTCACGACAACTCCGTTCTCCGGCCTTCCGCCGAAGACTCGGACACCTCACGACTTTCATGATTCAACTCTAGTCCCTGTATTGCTCCGGGATTCAACTCCCCGTGCGAATTGTTTCCTTCTCTCTTCCAGATGTTGTTCTATACTTATCTGTGAATCTATGGGTTTCTCTTCGTACTTGGGAATCGCTCCGGCCTTCGGCCGAGCTCCGGCGCAAACCTTCCGATAAATCCGACAGCTCCGTTCTGTCATCCATCCACTAAGGTGTCGTTTCCATTCCGGAATCTGCGTCATCCGTTTCCGATTTCTCCTCGACTTGGTTCCCGGATCCCGCGTACCCCAGCAATATCGCTCCGTTGAGCTGAACGTCTGGAGGTACCAACTTTTTCCGTTCCATATCCCCGGGATTTTAGTGTGCACACGGCCAACAACTATGTTGGATCTGTTTCGGTATTCCCGCTAGGGATGAGCGGTCACCGCCTCGGCCGATTCGCGCGAGGGTCCGAACCGACTTACACCGACCAATCTGACGCCTTCACCTCGAGGTCTTCGGACTTCATTCCGGCACTCCCGCCGAGACCTTCCGGCACTTCGCCGAGACCCCCTCCCGGAGAGATATATTCTCTCGCCTCTCGTTCCGACTCGGTCCGTTGACCTCTCGGATGTCCTACTTGGACGCACCCTCTGCTCTTCTTCCGGGTTCGTCGGTCACTCCGACCTCCGGATGAGCAACCTTTTCCCTCCATTGTCGCTTCGGCTCATCGCAGAACGCGCTCTGGACATACTCATGCCTTCCGACTTCTAAATCCTCTTCGGCCACCTCGCTCTCGCTCGGTCGCCTCTCGGGATCACCCCTTCACCTTCGTGACTCCGTTGCGAAGCTTCCGACTTTCCACTTTCCCTTTCCCCGAGCTTCTCCGCATCTCGCGGGTTGTTCGACTCCCTCCGAGACTTGTCGTCCGGCTCCGGTCCTCCCGGATCTTTTCCGTCCTCCGCTCCGCTTCTCTCCGACAAAAAGAGATTGCGTTCAATGCGGTAGCACTCAAGTGGATTTCGATCCTCGGACCCCGGTATTTCGGGTCCTCGAGTCGCACGGAAACCCCTAGATCATGACACCGTTGTTCCTTCCTTACGACCAGTTTTCGCCTTGGCAGTTGTGCCATCCCTCCGAACTTCGCCGTATTCACTCGGAACCTCGGCCGGTCCACTCAGCGCTCCGAATAGGATTCGATCCATAGACCCCGTCTTCTCGGGTCATTCGGGTTGCGTTCGGGACCGTTCGGCCAGTTGTTCCGAGGTTTCACTTCCTCTTCGGCGACGTTCTTCCGACTTTCGACAGTTACATGGTAAAAAGCTTTCGAAAATAGTGACCAGTAGCTCGAGTGGGTTTCGAACCCTAGACCCCTTCATTTCGGGTCCTCGGCTGGGTTGCTTTCCGCTATACCACGGAAGACATCAGATTCCAGCTGCGTCTTTGTTCTGGCGCGCGGCTGTGTTTTTCTCTCTGGGCATTCCTCGTTCTTTGCTCTTCGGCAAGTTCCACCGTTCACCCTCCATTTCCGTTTTTCGGCCCTCGGCCGACTCGGGCATCGGAACTCCTTGAATCGGGTTCACAGTTATTCTCTACAGACGCCGTTCAGTGGTTAGGTTGCGTTATCGCTTTGGGTCAGCCACATCCGGTATTCGGCCACTAATTTCTGTCCTCGCGTCTCTGGAGCTCTGTCCGTCTCCGGGATTCTCCTCCGAACACCTCCGGAACTTCTCCGACGACTTCGGACCTCGATTGCTCTCTGCGAAGCACCGTCTTGTCTCCTTCGGAAATCTCGGGCGAGCCTTGTGCTCCGTTCAC
This sequence comes from Mycena polygramma, assembly GCA_029449255.1. Classification (NCBI taxonomy): domain Eukaryota; kingdom Fungi; phylum Basidiomycota; class Agaricomycetes; order Agaricales; family Mycenaceae; genus Mycena; species Mycena polygramma. The sequence continues at coordinate 11,683 of JARKID010000201.1, forward strand.
CTCCGAGATTCCTCTGTCGATTGACACCAAGCTTCCAGGTCTACGTGGAGTTTGGCTTCCTTGTCTGCCTCTCCTTCGCTTCGGCGTATCTGGAGCTTGGCTTCCTTGTCCGCCTCTCCGTTCTTTCGGCGGATTTTCCTCTTTTTCGCCTTGTCTTCCGACTTCGCGATTTCCCTTCCTCCGTTTTCGCCTCCGTTCCCTTTCCGGTATACCTCCGATTGCACCATCCAAGTGGGCCAAAAGACCACTATATCGCATATTTCCGGCTCTCGGAACCTCGGGCGAAAACCCTTCCGACTTTCGGAGATTTCATTCTCTCGCACGGAATTCATCGCTAGACGATGGGACGTCTACCCTTAAGGGGGGGATAGGCCTATCAATTTTCGCGATTTCCGATGAGATTTTGATTCTCTACGCCAGAATCGACGCTGATTACGCTCTCAATTAGCTCTTCTGCGCAGTAATCCTCCGAATTCTCCCTGTCGCACGAGCCTCGGAGCTACTCCAGGTTCTATCCGACATTCCTCTCGCACTGGTACTCGACTCCGGTTCTCAATGCGTCCGAAATCCGACGTCCGCCCCTCGGCCGACGACACTCGGAACTATCTCCGACGCGCATGTACGTCCGGACCATCGACCACACCATTGTGCACACCCTGGAGTCAACGACCGTTCACTATTCCTTATATTCCGTGGTCCTTGCTCTCCACCCCATCCAGCCTACTCCGTTTTCTGGCTACATTATCCAATCCCTTCAAATCCGTGTAACGCACTTCACGGAGTTCGTCCGAACGACCAGTGAGCCGACTTCTGGACGACTTCTACCCTTCCTTCATCTCCGACGGCTCGGCTCCGAGCCGACCGACGGATCGGCTTGACTTGACTTGGACTTCACTAAGTCCACTTCACTCTTGCTTAAATCCTCTTACTCATTCATTTCACATAAATCGGACTTGGGCCGAACTCGGCCAATTTGATCAAGATTCGTCAAAAGATACAAAACAAGAAAGATCTACGAGTCATTGCTTTTGGTAACCCTTTGACGCAGGGCATACGGAAGTCCGAATCTATTCTACATTGGCCTCATCCGGCCTGGACGCCACTTCCTCACCCTCGTCTCCTTCCTTCCCCTCCTCCGATGCGGTCGGAGCTCCTCCGCCGATCTCCGGCGCGACTCCACCCATCACAACAACCTCCGGAGTGGTCGGAGCATCGGCGCCGCCATTCGGCTCGGCTCCGCCCATCTCCACGTCCTCCGTGGTCACCACCGACGTCGTTGTCGGCGCACCACCCTCCACCTCCATCGCCGTCGGCGCACCTCCGAGCTCCGGAGTTGGCGACCTCCGAGTCCCTGAGGGTTCCGCCTCAGGGCCGACGTCCGGCGTTGGAGTACGCCTCACCCCGGAGGGTCCCGTGACGGGACTTCTCTCCCTCGCGACCTCCGATACATCTCCGTCCCCCCTCGGCCGATCTCCGACCGTCGACGCGACCAGCCGGTACGTCTCCACCGTCATTCCGGCCTCGGCGGCGGCCTGCTCGACGTGGGGCTCGACGCCCGCATCCTCCGCCTTCGGCGACAACCGGAGCAACCCCGAGGTGTCCAAGTGCGGCGGGAATAATTCGTCCGCGACCCGGCCTCGGCGCTGAGCTCCGGGCGACCTCGCCCTCCGCCGCTCCCTCGTCTCCCTCCGAAGCACCGCGTGGTGCGCATCCTGGTTGGTCACGAGGACCTCCGGAACTTCGCGCCCACGGCGCGGAGGCTTCGGCCTCGCCGTCCCCTTCCCCATCTGGTCCGACGGCTCCTCCTCCGACTCATCCTCCGACTCGCTTCCGTCCAAAACGTATCGGACGCGGGTCGGCGGAGAGCGATCTTCGGGGTATTCGGCGAGCGTGCGTTCCATCATCTCTTCGAACGCGCCGATCTCGCCTCCCCGACCTCCGACGTGGTGGGCTCGAGCCATCAGCTCGAACGCAATCCGCGCACGGTCCTCCGCCGCGGACATACGCTCGAACATCCGCGCATGGTCCCGCTCCAACAACTCCACCCGTCGCATCATCTCCGACGTGCGGGTGGGCAGGACCTCGCGCGGAGGCAGTGCTGGCAGCCCCGACTCAGGAGAGAACTTCCGGCGCCTCTTGCTTGGGCGGGAAGACTCCTCCGAATCGGAGCTTACCTCCGACCTCGGCTCCGAGACGCGTTGCGCTGCGCGCCGCACGCCCTTCCCTTTCGAGAAGTTGCATCGAATCTTCGAATGGCGGCACTGCTCGCATGCAGTGATGTGCTTCGCGGTGCTGACGAAGCACTTACGACCCTTCTTACTACAGTGGTCGCATGCTACCAATTCAACCGTTAGCTCCGACTCGGCTCCGCCGACTGCGACGCACCTTTCTCGGCGGGAATGAACCACGCCTCCTCCTTCGCATCCCAGTGCGCCTCCCCCGTCTCCTCCCGCTCCTTCCTCTTCTTCGGCCTCGGCGGCGCGACCTCCTCTGACTCGTCCCCCAACTGGTCCGGCTCCTCCGACGTCGCACGGCGCACCTCCGACTCTGAGGGCGCCACCTCCGACGTCGGCCGAGCCCACCTCATCGCGACGCTCGGGTCCGGCTCCGCCAGCCTACCCTGGACTCGCGCCGCGTACTGCGCGCGCATCTCATCCAGTTGGCGCTGGAGCCCTTTGGCCCGCTCGCGCTCCGCCGCAGCCTCCACCTCTGCAGCCACCCGCGCTCGCTCCGCAGCAGCGAACTTCTCCCGCGTTTTCCGCTTCCGCTCCCTCTTCGCCAAATCAGCCCTCCTACGCTCCTCACGGGCGGCGACCTCCGCCTCGGGGGTTTGGGCACGCACCGGCGTCTTCTTGCCTTCGGGGTTCGGGGACTCGTGCGACAGAGTCGGCGGTGGCGACGGCGGCGGAGTCGGTTTCGGAGTGGACATTGTGGTTGAGAGCAAGAATGATGATGACGAATTTTCACCGTGGGGATATTTGTAATCCTGCAAAGCTGACCACGTGATTCGGCATCTCGGCATCTCGGCATCTCGGCGCCTCGACTTCAACTTTTCCCTTCACCATTTTTTCGGCACATTTTTCCTCCTCCGACATATCCGATCATCACCTCTAACGACCTCGCCCATGTTCCTTGTGGGAAAGGAACGTAAGAGGGGGATACTGTTATATCCGTGCCTCGGAACTCGGGACTCGGCCTCGGAGCCGCCGATCTCTCGGAGATCGGCCGATGGAGCTCCTCCGCCGACTCACAAATCCACGACAAACTCCATCGGACCTCGTGTTCGAACCGGGTTTTTACGCAATGAAGGATTACTGAGCGTTTCCCGTTTATCCGCCTTCTTTCTTATTGTTTCATCCTCATGTTCTAACTTCCATTTCCTTTTTGGTCAGTCGCTATTGTTGCGCTTAGACCATCATGATATTTCCTTTTATAGATACATAATAACCTTTAGTAGTTTAAATACGCCTCCGGGTCATTGTGTATCTTTAGTTTGTTAATTAACGTCGTATACCCGGCAAACCATCCTCCTCTCTATACGTGATCAAGCCTTGGCAATCCCGAGCTTGTCCGTTCTCGATCTCGTCCGTCCGAAAGGATTCCTGCCACAGGCTCTCACCCTGCTGTTTGTGGTGTTGAGTGAAAACCTCCGCACGGTCCGGTCGATCACCTCCGACTCCGATCTCCGATCTCCGACCCGACGCCTCGCCCGAGTACCTCCGGTCACCCGGTCGGCCGAATCACTCCCTTCCTAGTCCCCTCCGCCGTGTATATAACATGCGCACGCTGACACTCAGTGCGATCGCACCCGCAGACCCCCTCTAACAACTCCTCGTCGGAATTGTCCCCGTTATCCTCCTCGAATCCCATCGCCCGCAGAGCGCGGCACCGCTTCTGGTTGTCGGTCAGCACTTCCCGAGGATTGTGTCTGTGCTTGTGCTTGGTGGAGCGTGCACGCTCAAGGATGGGTCGCCCCTCGTGCCGTTTTTGAGTTATCTTCATGTAGGCGCGTTCTTGCTTCTCATTGAATGCTTCGCTTCCGTGGGCGGCAATGTAGGGCCTAAGTTGTTCTGAGGTTTGAGTAAATTAGATGAGCTCGTCACGCACTTAGCACGGCGGACGATGTCCGCCTTCCGAATTTTAGCTCTGTGCCTTCGTTACAGCCAAAGCACAGTCAGAGTGTAGCTCCCTTGAAGACGGCATTGCTCACGTCTCCCGATACTTCGCAGCAGCACCGTTTGCTTTCAAGCGTTGCTGTGCGCGCTGTTCCGTCGTAGCGCCAGCCGTACGAGCTCGTAACCTAGAGAGATGTATGAGGCGGGGAGGACGCTGTTATCGTCTGAGGTCAATGGTGAAGCGCACGCTTGCATCCGCAGCCGTGCCGCGTCACGGAGAGAGTCGCGATTCCTAGTCGAGAATATATCTGAGCCTGAAAGGTGCCGTCGAGAGCCAAAGACAGTGTACTTTTCTGCGTAGCGACGCAGGGAGGCTTGCCGACGTGTGGCCTTGGTTTCGGGATCCAGCGCCGGTCGCCCGGGGGCCATGATGTTGCAGAGAAGTGGGGGTATGAGTAGAAAGATTGCATAGTGTATCTTGATCCGCACAGGATTTGCGTCCTGGCGGTGAGTTCGCGACGATAATCGTGTTCATATTGTAGAATATAATTATGAGCCTCTAAATTCACCAGAAAATTAAGGTGGATGCTCGAATAGCCTCTTCGCTCTCAGGTAAATCCAAGTAATTTATTAGCTTTTCTTAAGTTCTAGGTGGTCGACACCGAAATTCGACTTAAGCTTTCCCATTAGCTTAAGTTTGTGCCCCCATGGCCCCGACCGCCCCAACCTCATACGGTCGAGGTATTGGAGGCGTGTCACCCATGACTTAAGTTCAGCGGAACTTAAGATGTATCACACCTTAAGATATTTACTTGACACAACTTGAGGATACAAAAAAACCATATATTAACTACTGAAACTGAAGTAACGCAGCTTCAGTTTTCTGACTTGAGTTGGTACATACTTAAGTTCCTACAACTTGAGCTCGTAGATACTTAAGCTCCGTCCGACTTGAGTTTACGTCGCATCTTAAGTGTCGCATCTTAAGTTTACCGTGTCAGTTGGCACATCGAATCAAATGAGCAAGACCAATTACACACCTCACTTCTTGAGACGCTTGCCGCGTCCACTCAACTGGTCCTCTGCCTGACGCTTCGCCGTACTTCTGGTTGAGCGAGCAGGCGCGGCCGCTGCTGCCGCCGCCGCCGCCGCCCTTGTTGCACGGGCAACCACCGGCGCCGGGGCTGCAGTCTGTTTTGCAGCTTTTTGCTTCCCACGACGCGGAGGGGGACTGGGAGGCGCAGGCGAGGGACTGGGAGGCGGAGTGTGCGGGGGCGGAGTGTGCGGGGGCGGAGTGTGCGGGGGCGGCGTGTGCGGAGGCGGTGTGTGGTGGGGAGACGGAGTGCGCGGAGGCGGTGTACGAGCAGGCGGAGTACGAGCAGGTGGCGTATGGGGAGGCGGAGTGCGCGGAGGCGGAGTACGAGCAGGTGGAGTATGGGGAGAAGGAGTGCGCAGAGGCGGAGTACGAGGAGGTGGCTTGCGGAACAAACCTCTCGTCCCAGGGCCAGCAGCCGCTGCTAAAGCTCTCGCGAGGTTGTGCCACTCATCCCGCGTTAGCTCGGTGAGCCCGGTCTCGGCGAACTTGGCCTCAAATCCCGCCATCTCGTAGAAGTCGTCAGGTGCGGTCGCAATCGAGCCCCACGGAATGTCTTGAGTTCCAAAGGCCGCGTCTACGATATATGTCAATAAGATCCCCCTCAGATAGCGTACAAAAAAGAACACATACCGTATGATCGTACCAGATAATCAGACACCATCTGTGCCAAAGTCTTGTGCCCCGTGTCGTCGAGTGCCGCCAAACTCAGGGGAAATACAGGTGGCGCAGCCTGTGCTGATTTTTCACGGGTGGCAACAAAATCTGCAAGTGAACGTCAGCATAGCTCGGGGTGAGAGCCATGCACCCTACCTTTCAAAGGCTGCTCCGCCCAGATGTACATCTTGTTGATCATCTCGGCGGCTTGGTCGGGGAACTGCTCTGTGAACGGCTGCGCAACGACGATGCCGCCCGGGATAGCTTCAGCCCTGCTCCATGGTGAGTTGTGCGCGCAAAAATGGTCAAGAAAAACGATACTTACCATTCAAACTGCGCCTTGCCTTCGACGTCCAGCCAGCAGAAGGTCATCGTCGCCACGAAAGGGCGGAACTTGCCACTGGAATGGAGGGTGTCGACCAGGTGCTTGACGCCGCTGGCCACTAACTTTTGACGCCTGGAAAGTGTTAGTCCGTAAAATGTCGAGCATTAAGCAATTGGGTGATCAACTCACAACTCCCAATCGATGTCCTCTTCCACCATCGCCGCCGCGGCCCAGGAAGCTTGGTCCTCCTTCTCCCACAGCAACGCCTCGGCTTTCCGAAACTTGCCACCGGGGTTCCCGTCGCCTGGCAGGGTTTTCGAATATTCGTGGATCTCGTCGTGCCGGTCGTCGCGGAATTTGTCGCGACCGCCGTATTGCATCATGCCCATGAGCTTCGCCACAGCGGAAGCGGGGGCCGGGGCGGGCGCGGCAGCAGTTGGCTGTGTCTTGGCATCCTTTGCGACTTTGTTTTTTTCAGCCGTACGCTTGTTGCTCAAAACTTTCTGAATCGCCTATGGGAGTCCCGCATAAGAGGACGAAAAAGGGTACGCAGCGAGAAGAGGCTCACAATTTTCCAACCGTTCAGCGTGTATCCGCGCAGGAGACCAGTCCGCCCCTCTTCGTCTTCCTCCGCGCCACCTGCATGACCAGCGGAGCCCGAAGCGTCCGCTTTCTTCCGTGCGAGTTTCCAAGCAGCGACGAGGCCGGGAAGCCGGCTCTCCTCCGCCTCGTCCCCGGGCTGGGGCGTGTGCTTGAATGGAGCTGCGTTGAAAGCATCCCTTTTGATTGAATCATAGAGGTCGGTGGCATCTTGCTTTGTGAGGTTGGCAAGGTCCGCGCCGCGGAGCGCGACGTCGTGGATCCAACTGCGTTGGAAGTCGTTGAGTTTGGGTACAGCGGTTTCGTCGTTCTTCGCAGTGACAACGTTCGCCAAGTCTGGGAAGGGCATAACGGCGGGGACCAAGTCGGCCTTGTACGGCTGGAACATTTGAATGGGGCCCTTTTCGCCTTTCGGTCGTGCCATCGCAATAGTCGGTGGAGAGGTGTCGGTGGAGAGGTGCAAGCTAGAGTTGGGTTGGTAAGACGGAAAGGACGAAGCAAGAAGGTGCCACTCACGAGACAACACCAAGCGTGGCCACCATTACTTGCTGAAAAAGGAAACTCCAGAACTCAAGCGCCCATTGCTTCCGTGAAATGAAAATCCCTCAGTCCTACAAACAAACTTGAGCTCGCGACAAGGGCCAGCCAATTAGAACTTACTCAAGCGCCCATTGTGGCAGGAAATGGGAAGTCACAATGGACTTGAGTTGTTGACCAATGATATTGCAAGATTCCTGGGGACTATATAAGCCCTGGCGCAACTCAAGCTGAACGCATCTGAAGTTTGACTTTCCACATACCTTGTGCCACCATGACATCTCTCCAAGAGACCCGCCGTCTCCATGGCCCACGTTATCTACCTCACTATAAAACCAATCTCCGTCACCGTGCTCTCTTGCGCAAGACAATCGAAACCTTCGATTCCCGATATCTCCACGCCATATTCGGGTCGAATCCACAAGGCCTGCGCTCTGTGATGGGAAGAACGGACACCGCGAACCAGCTGGGTAAAGTTGTCAGTCACTATGTGCGTATCACAAAGACTTTGTACCAGCCGCGGACTAACACACCACCAGAAGGAAGGCGATCGTTTCATCACCCTCGAGACCGACGCTCCGACTCCCGAGTGGCAGCAGAAGCTGCGTGCGTATCTCGCCGCGTACGATGCCTACTTCATGAAGCAAGGCACAGATTACGTCGTTCGCAATCCCCATGCCAAAGCTGCCCTCCAAGCGGCTGAGCAGGCTTGGCACGACTCCATTCCAGGCCCTCGTCCGCAATGGGCATTGGAGCCACTCCCGGGATTGCAACGGGTCCATGTCGCACCCGCACTGCGAGGCGGCAACCCTGTCGCAGCACAAGTCGTTACCAACTTCCCCATCCCCCGCGCGCCTCGCCCCGCCGCCCCCGCATCGACATCACGAGGCGGCAACCCGGTCGCAGCACAAGTCGTTACGAACTTCCCCATCCCCCGCGCACCTCGCACGCGCGCGTTCCCCACCCTCCCCTCACCACCGCCCACTACTCCCGTGCGCGCTCATGCCAATCGTGCGGCGTCGTTGGGCGATTCTCCGCTCCGTCCCATCCACATCCTTGACGAGGAGCAGCCTCAGCTCGTTTGCACCCCGCGCAAGAGGAAGTTCCTCGGCGTTGTCGATATCTCGGACGATGAGGACGAGGACGCGCGCCCTCGCAAGAAGCCAAAATTTCTGGGGGTTGTCGACGTGACTGATTGAAGAAGGCGCAAGAAGCGCGAAACAAAGAGGCTGCAGATAGTTAGCTACCTGAAGTACATAGAAACTGAATTCATTCACCTTAAGCTCCATCTACTCCTCGTGCCCTCCAACGCCAATAACAACGCTATCCCGCCCCAAGGCCGACATGAAAGTCAGGCCTCAAAGTGGCACACCGACCTGGGAGTCAAGCGTACCAACACGAGCGGGGCTGTCACGCCGCACCGACCACGCCAAGGGAAAGAGACTTGTAATAGTTAGCTACCTGAATTACATAGAAACTGAATTTATTCACCTTGAGCTCCATCTACTCCGTACGCACTGGAAGACCAACAACAACGCTCCTGCAGTGCGCTCCTTCGCCCCGCAGAACGCGCCGACGACGCCGCCCTGCGCAGTCGTACCCGCAGAGCACTCCCTCGCCCCGCAGAACGCGCCGACCACGCCGCCCTGCGCAGTCGTACCCGCAGAGCACTCCCTCGCCCCGCAGAACGTGCCGACCACGCCGCCCTGCGCAGTCGTACCCGCAGAGCTCTCCCCCGCCCCACAGAACGCGCCCTCCACCGTCGAGCCAAAACCCACGCTCAAGGAGCCGCAGGCAATGGACTCGGCCGTCGAGCCCTCGCCCGGCAGAACACGCCGACCACGCCGCCCTGCGCAGTCGTTCCCGCAGAGCTCTCCCTCACCCTGCAGAACGCGCCCTCCACCGTCGAGCCAAAACCCACGCTCAAGGAGCCGCAGGCAATGGGACTAGGTCGTCGAGCCCTTGCCCCGCAGAACGCGCAGAGCACTCCCTCGCACCGAAGAACGCGCCGACCATGCACACCGCTACAGTCGTACCCGGCAGTCCTGCATCGCACTTGGCCCAGTGAATCCCGATTTGCGAGATTTGCCGATTTGCGAAATTTGCCGGGGCTGCCAACGACAGGTGAGCCAATTTTTTGATATAATTTGAAACGAGGGGATAGTTACCTGGATCGAGGGCGCAATGAATGGAAATAGCGTGCTATATGTACGTTTATCAGTTCAAGGAAATCGAGCCCATTTTGGCTTCGATACTCACCGACAATTCGTGTGCCTTCCGTTCCGTGTCATATTGAGAGATGAACAACCGAGAAGGGCAGCCCCCGGCGGGGCGGCGCACAGAGGGCCACACAGCCTGCGTCGTAAAGCCGGTGGTCGAATTCCAGTCCCCACCAGATAATATTACGGCCACGGTTTTTTGCGAGCGCCAAGTACAAAGTGACATAGAAAAATACATGATACGTAGATCGTACGTAGGGTAGTCCAAACGAGCTCACAGAGATTCAAAAAAAAGAGGGGGGGCCGACATGAAAGTCTGGCGAGGCCGACATGAAAGTCAAGCCTAAAGGGTGCACGCCGACATGAAAGTCAAGCGTACCACTGCACACGGGTCGGGGGGCCTCGCGCGCAGGTCATGAGGCTTCAGTTGTTGTCCGGGTTCCTGTGTTTCGTTGTCAGTACGGACAAGACCCCGCCAAAAAAAAAAAAAAAAAAAAAAAAACATTTGCAGCCGTAGTGGTGCGCAGAATCTACGCATCGTTGAAGAAGGTCCCGAGACGCGGCGCTGAGCAAGAGCTTGAGTCGCGCGATTCTAACTCGAGTCGAGTAAGAACGTACGGTCTGCGCTCTGCTGCTCCAAAGCCGCATTGTGATGCAAAGGGCCGAATTTCTTGAGGGCGGAACTTCTTGAGAGGACGGGCCAGGGTGATGGGCGGCGCGAGAGATTGAGGTGGAGAAACACAGGGCGCGGCTGCTGGACGGTCCGCCCAGCGGGTTCGTCGGAATCATTGGGGCGAGCGAGCGGGATGGTGAGTGAGAAGAAAAGGCTGTGCTATTTGTCAATGTTGTTTTCAATGGACTTCGGCTCAAGTGGGTCGCGATTTTTTTTCTTAAAGCAAAATATATTACACAGTTAGTTTTGTACAGCAAGTGGGTACGGGCACAGCACATAATGTATTCTACGCGAGGCGTTTATCTACGAACGACTGTCCATATTCTCGAGCAAATGGTCCAAACGCAGAGGGACAACGGCCGCACGCCCAAAATATTCCCAAAACGCCTGTGTGTAATATCGACATACCGCTGTCTGCAACTCCTCCATGGCGGCGGCAGACCAAGTGAAATGTTCGGCGACGCGGCGGATGATGTGGGGTCGGGTGCATTGGGTCCTCCAATCGAGCATAAGAGTGGCCGCCCGCATCGCATAACGGTGGCGTTCCTCGATCGACGTTGCTGCCCACCCGCGCTGGCCCATCTCCACCGGAACCCCCAAGAGCATATGTCCCGCAAAGCAAGCGCGGACGTCGCCAAATCGATCTTTCCCCGACGCCCGTCGGTCCAGCGCTGCAAATTCCAGGCGAAAACTGACCTCGGCGACCTGCCAGATAATCTCGCAACTCTGCTCGCGGGTGAAGTCCGGTATGGAATCCGAGGGAACAGGGAAGCCCTCGAGCGAGGAAACACCAGAGGCCTCCAACGCTGGGTGCATGCGCTCCTGGAAACTCGTGCTTCTTTTATACGCTCTGGATCTCGGGTCTCCGCGTTGGGTCACCCTCCCCTCCAAGACGTCGCGCCATTCCTGTCCACTGAAAAGGGGATCATGACCCTGGCTTATCACGTAGATGATTCCGTCGACCAGCAAATTCCAATGGTGCAGGAACTTGCGGCGGCGCTCAGGAATGGTGTTGACAAACAACGCGGGCTCCGGCAGCACGTAGCGGCGATCGACCGTACTCGCTGGTGGTACGGATCGATCCACCTGCGCTAATGCCTCGGCCCACGACGGTATCGGTGGTGGCATTCCGTCGGCTGCTAGGTAGGTGAATTTGTCCCGCTCAGTTTTCGTAACTTGTTTTGAGCGGTCTTGCGCGGGCATTGATTTCGCCGGCTTCGAACCGTTTGAAGCATCTGCGGGCAGATCGATGTGAGTGCTCTGTCCTTCAACTATTTGATTCAGCTAACTTACAAGGAGTAAACCGTCTTTGCGAGTTGGAGCCGCTCGCGTTGGTACGGGAACCAGTCGCAACCTCGTGGGAGCTGCCTGCGACGGCACGGGGAGATTTTGCGGTAGCATGGGAGGCGGGTTGAGCGGCGGGGAGGGCAGCAGGTGCGTCGTGGTGCTCGAACGGATCACGATACCATGGAGTGTGAAGTGCCGCCTTATGAATAGCATGGATTTTGTCCACTGTGCTGTTTCCGCTATACACAATCCCCGGGTGTCCATCAAGCGCATCGGAGGGGATGAAGCAGGGCTCCGTCAGGGGCACGACCTTGAGAATATTTACATCGTCGTCGAAGACATATGTTGGCCGTAGAAACCAGAATGGCAGACGAGCGGCCCAGAGCTGCTGCGCAACTGCTGGCACCACCGTGAAGGCGCCCACACATTCGGCGACAGGGATGGTCGCGGGAGCAGCAGTCATGAAGTTGTCGATCCGTGGTTTGAAGACCGTGATGTAACGATACAGGGCGTCGAGTTCTAGGAACGCGGATTGCACCGAGGCAATGGCAAACAACATCTTGTTGTACGTGGTGGGGAGGCTTTGGAGCTGCTCGATCCACGATAGGATGTTGTTGATCAGCTCGCCGAACAGCGGAGATACGCGAGCGTTACGAGCGTGCTCCCGATCCCGAAGCTCCTTGCACAAGTTCACGAGAGGGTTGATAGGTTCGAGCAATTTGGCCATGCACCTGTAATGCAGCTTCCCTAACCCCCGCATTACAGAGCTGCCGACGACAAAATCGGAGCGGGTCGGATTCCACCACATCACCTCGATGTCGCTGCGCGTCCCCGGTTTGGCAATGGCGGGAAGATGGCAGTAATGGGCCGTCCACTGCTGTGGCCAGCGGGTGGGATCGTCGGTCCCCCACCGCAGATCTGAGCGCAGGAAGAGCGCGTGGGGAAGTTGGAGCGACGGGATGGCGGGTACATAGTCGGTGTTCGTGGTGACAAAATAATGCTCAGCACCGAGCTGAGCGAAGGCCGCGACCTGACCATCGAACGGCCCCGGCGGGCTGGTGACATCTCGGTTACGCAGCAATTGAGCGTCGGTAGTGGGGATGCCGCGATCGCCGTCTGCGCCCGCCAGACGCGCAAAATTTGGCATGGGAGCAAAAATGCAGGCCCAGCGAGGTGCGCCGCAAGAGATCCGACCTGAAAGTCAAGATCTAGATCCGACCTGAAAGTCAAGATCGTAGCCGAGGTCGTGCGGGGGCGACGTGCGCGGAGGAGGCTGAAATTGTTTTGTAAGAAAAAAATTAAAACATAGCTGGAGGAGGCAATTCCTCACCCGGGTCGTGTAAGTCAAGATCTCAGTCGTGTCAGGATCGTAGTTGCGGGCGAGCGACGTGCGCGGAGGCGGCTGATTTGTGTTTTTTCGTAAGAAAAAACTCAAAGCAGCTGAGATGAAGAATTTACTTACATTGAAAAATGAAAGCGGGCGGGCAACGCAAGGGCAACGGGAGCTGTGAGAGGCAGAACAACAGAAGCGAGGCAGGACGGCAGAAACGAGCGGGCGGGCAGCAGACAAAGCAAGCGTCAAAGTAGGAGGAATGTGGATGATGTCGGGGGAAGCGGAGAAGGCGGGATGTGGCTGCGGCGCTGTTTGGTTGTGCTGGCATCACAAGCCGACGGTCCCATCAGCACAGCCTCCCACCGCTTTTTTCCTCCAAGTCCACCTCACGTCTGCCGCGTCGTCCATCCCCGCGCCCTTCAACGCGCCGCGCCACACCAACGTGTGTACAACATCATGGAACTCCCAGCACTGCAACCGAGCGCCCCCCGGTCAATTCACGGGCAATGGCATTCGACCGCCACGCTACCACCAGTAACGCCGAAGATGGCTTGACATTGCAAGGCATTCCTCGACGGTCTATCGGACGATGCCTGGGTGAGTACAACAGCTTTATATCCACTTTTATTCTGGCTTTCCTCTGACACAAACCTTTCAGAAATATTCGACAAGTACTCTTCGATCGCGCGGTCTTCGGCTCTTCCACCTCTCGCTCACAACATCCCGCTCAAGATCATCGCGTTGCAGGTCGGTTCCTGCTTTTCTCTTTTGTTGTGTGCGCGCTAACCTCAACCTTCAGTTAACTCCTCAACTTGGGCTTGTGCCCGACTTCCGCACGCTTGACTTTCATGTCGGCGTGCACCACTCGGGGCTTGACTTTCATGTCGGCCTCGCCAGACTTCCATGTTGGCCCCCCTCTTTTTCTGTCTGCGCCTCGTTCTTTCGGACTGCCCTACGTATTATCTCTACGTACCATGTATTTTGTACTGTCTTGGATTTCACGTAGCAACAATAATTTATATCCCTGTGTGAACTTCACTGTAGACCAAGCGCTTCGGATCCGACCATGACGTGTGCCCGACGCGTCGGGGCGTTGCTGTGTGCGAGATATCTGCGAGATATCTAACGAGTGAGTATTCCACACTAATATCCGCGTGAAATAAGTGGTTAATTCAGGATACAGATAAAGATCGAGCCTGCACCTCCCAATCTCAGCGCTCTTTGTTTTGGCACGCCACCGTCTTTTGTTCACCACTTTGGGTTATTGTCTCCCCCATCAGTGAAGGTACGTCTGGTCCCAAGTCCGTGCCAGGTCAGCCTTGTTGATCTGCCACTTGCCAGCTTTTTCACGCTCCTCCCATCCATGAAACGAGTCGGCAAGCTTCGCAACACAGATGTCCGCCAAGCGAGCACGTCTATGCTTCCCACCAACGTACCGACCGCCAAAGTAACCTATCATATAGGTGAGAATGAGCCGAGCATCCAAAAACAGAGTACTAACGCGTTCCGTAGATGCCACCCCGCCCAAAACTGTGCGGCGCTACGTTGGAACTGTGGAGCGGGACACTGTCCCCGCGCTTAGTTTTGACGGGCCGCCAGACTCCACTCCGGACAATCCAGACGAGTCGCCAATGCACATTTTCGGCAGTGTCTCGGACGCCACTGGAGGCTCGGTTCCCGCATACGAAACCACGTCGCCCTCCTGCCCCGAAGAGAAGAAGAAAACACAGGTACGTCTACGTTTTTACCATTGCCGTTCAAAATCTTATCATCGACGAAGAATGACATGGGCGAATTCGCGGCCAAGACGGACATTTTCCTCGATTGCTTACTATCGAGATATCACTCCCTCCTCCTCCACACCCCCTGCGCATGTGGCGTGAAAGACCGTCTGCGGACGGTGGCATGTGGCGACTGCCTGCAGGCCGAGCTGTTGTGCCCGCAATGCTGGCTCAACAGGCACAGAAATATGCCGACTCACTGGGGCTTCGTTTGGAATGAGAAGGACCGGTTCTTCGAGAAAACGGACTTCAGTCGGGTGATGAAAAATGCTGTTATTCACATAGGTCACCACGGTCGGCGTTGTACCAAGGCGGGACTCGGGCGTTCCTTCACCTTGGTGGACTCCAACGGCATTCATGCCACAACACTTTCCTTTTGCCAATGCGAGGACGCGGATGCGAAGTGCGAAGACGAATACCAGCAGCTGCTGCGGGCGGGAATCTTTCCTGGCAGCGTGAAGGAACCGAAGATGGGGTACACGGTCAGCCTGCTCGCGCAGTTCCGCCAGGACCGCAATCAGGGAAAAAGCTCCGCGTACAATTTTGTGCTAGTCCTTCAGCGGCTGGCAGATCCTCACTTTGAAGATTCAGTTCCGGTACGTGAGGCCTTACTTGGCGAGGGGATGGGATGCTCATGCGTTGACAGGACATATATGCCAATTTCCTTATCGTCACTCGGTTCCATCAAGACCTCGACATCTTGATGCGACGCGGGTCTGCGCATGGTGTCGATGAACCGCTCTCCGGGGAATCCGACCGCCCATACCCCCATCGTCCTGTCGGGTATATGGGGCTTCAATGTGCGGCTTGTCCGGAAAGAGGGGTAAACATGCCTTTCGAGGTCCATGTCAAAACATACCTTCGGTGAGTCAGATCCTTCCACTTCAGCTTGTGCGACGAGTCTCAGACAAATATCAGGCACAACATCGTAATGAGAATAACGGAAGATGGAAATTTCAAAGCGAATCTATTCTTCAAGCGCGATGATGGGACCGAGGTCTGCCTGACGGATGGGAGGATGTATTTCCCCAAGCAAGAGGAGTTCGTTGAACTGGCGAAGAAGATCATCGTCACCGACGCGGACAAGGTCAGGAGCCCCATTCGTCAGAGTAACTGCAAGCTGAAGAGATATCCCAGGAAGTACCGTGCAACGCGCACATAGGGTCCATCCGCCATCAAGGGCAAAGCAAGTACGGCAACACGGCGGTCAGCGGGGTCATTGGGTCCGCATGCGACCATGGTGTCGTGGGGGCGTTCGTGGACATGCTGAAGGGCGAAGCGTAAGTTTTTCACTCGGGCGATCAACGGAGAGCGGCGCTGACTATCAAAGCAGATTTGGACTTGTCTCGTATGCTCTATACGAACACCTGAGGCGTACCAACTCCCCGCCCCACGCGCCTGAGAGTGTGACAGGCCTGGTGCTCAGCTACGACAGCTTTTGCTCCTTTGTGGTGGGCATGGTCGATCGGGCTGAGAAGTTCTTCCCGACTGAGACCTGGCTCCACGACCTGCTCCGGGACGCTGAAGGCCAGATTCCAGCCGCCCATATTCCCGGGCATGGGCCGCGGTGCCAGGCAATCTGGCAGGCTGTCTATTTCGCGTGCAGAGCACATTTCCACGGGGAATCGGCCGAAGCAATCTGGGCCTTCCTCAATGGCCTTGGATCGTCCACCCGTCAAATGACCGGACCCGCGCGGCACGACACCATGAATTTTGTGATAGATGCGTGGAATACGTCGAAGAACCTTCGTCAAGGTAGGCCATCTCCCATTTTTCTCGCCAGTGAGAATGACTGACTGGATATCTTCACAGCCAAACTTCTCGCTGACCAGCGGCTCGATGCTCTGCAACTGTTTGAGCTTCACATGGCCATCATGGAAGATCTCAGCCGACAACACGCGACCAAGGTCGCTGCATGGTCGCGTAAATCGCGGCTGGCGACGATAGCGAAGGACGGCACACCAGAAAGTGTCTATCAGCACACAACAACGACAGGTAAAATTGCCGTCATCTCGGGGGAAGCTCAAGCTTACAATCGTATAGTGCTCACCATCGAAAACGCATTGGGATCCTTGATCAGTGAAGAACGAAACCGGCAGGCTTCCAACGCTGAGGAGCAGCCCAAATCGCCGGTGGCACAGTGGATCAAAGATGGAATAGACATCGAGCGCGAGGAGTAAGTGCCAATCTGAAAATGGATGTCCTGTGCTCATAACTGTTGCAGAGGACTGATCATCGCTCTGCTGAAATTTTATCGCGAGCATCCGCTGGCAGACACCTGGGACACCATCACCAAGCTTCGAGACGGGCTCAATGCCACGCTGAAGACATTCCGAGAACGGCAGTCGACGATATATCCCCGGCTCAGGCTCAGCGCCCTGGACGTGGACGAGCCCGAACTCACAGCGGTGCAGCTCCCTTCGTACCGCATGAAGCATGGGCAGCGGGTGGCAACGGATGCTGAAGACTCAAGGCTCCGGGAGGCGGAGATCACGCTGCGGTGCGGCCAGGCAAACAGCGGGATTCTCGCGGTGCGTGATGCGTCCTTGGCGCTGTCCGCGGTCAAGAAGGACAGAGACGATGATTACCGGGGTCAGGCGGGCGTTACGCGCACGAAGCGGAGCAAACAGAAGGCGGAGCTGATGAAGGCGCACGAGATCGATATGTACAATCGTGCGCGCACCGCCCTTATACAGCTGGGGCACATGGAGAAGGACGCGGTCGAGCCCTTTCCCCCGATGACCGACAAGGACACCTGGAGAAAGGATACCCACCTGCAGCGCGCGCGGGGGGACTCAAGACTGTTTGATGGAATGGCGTGGTATCTGCAGAGTGGGGTGAAGTTGTCATCGACGGTGCCCGCGGTCAGAAGGTCCATCGACACCGACGACAACGCAGATGACGGTGGATCGCATGAGCCGCAGCTGTTGGCGGGGACGCAGACTCTAAAACGTGCAGGTATGTGGTTCTGTTCTCTCGTGTATTAATGTGGAACTGATACGATTATGCGCAGGTTTCACGAAGGAGAAGCGTGCGGCAAAACGGCTGAAGGACATCGTCCCGGACGATGTGGTCGTGCAGTCGGAGGCCGAAGACAGCGACCCGGAGATGGATTCGCAGCAGGGGAAGAAGAAGAAGGGCAAGAAGAAGGGGAAGGAAAAGGAAAAGGAAAACAAGGGCAGCAAGCGGGACGGGTGGATCTGGCTTGAGAGCATCGCAAGGGGGCTGAAAGCCGACGACGCCAAGTTGGTCGCATACAGGGAGGAAAGTGAGTACCCGACTATAAATCTCATTTGATGCTCGCACTGACACGATGCCAGGCGATGAAGTCCAGTGGTTCCGCGCCGAAGCCGAGATGTACCGCCGGCTGGAGGAGTACGAGTCGACGCACTCTGAGATGTGGCGGGTCATCCAGAGATTCCGGTATGATCGCGCGGTATGGAATGCATGGGCGGATCGAGAGGAGGAGCGAAATGGGAGCTGCAATGGGAAGGCCACGTTCGGCCGCATGCAGGCTGCCATGTACAAGCGGCTGCAGCACAATGCCACCGTCATGTTTCGAAGCGCCGACTCGGGCGCGCATCAGGATTGGGTCGCAGTGGAGACGTACGACAAGGACCTTCAGGATTGGGTGGCAACCGGGACGTTCGACGAGATGATGACGAAAATGGACCATTGGCGCGACGCAGTCTTTACATGGATGGACGACATGGTGAGTACTAGTCCGAGCTTTTCTACTTGAGTATGTGGCTGACTCTAGTCTACGCAGGATATATACAGGGCGTACAAAGACTTTTAGATTAGTAGGCACTTGACCTGGGCGTCTCAGTAATTACCACATACTTCGCTACCTACGATATGTCGTCCCCCGAAACTTTCTGTAGACCTAAATAATGCTCGCTCATAATTATACTTATTGGACTTTTGCACCGTCTTCGAATTCATTCCTGTTAATTTGTGGTGATTACTACTACGGGTTAGCGTCGTTACTTGCATTTGATAGACCCTGTTCCGGAGCGATGGCCAAGGTGCGTCTCAATTTACCTGGTAGTTCGTCGCTGACCTTTGGACTGGTAGATCGAGGTCAACGCATCAATTGACGCAAAGTGTAGTCTTTCAGGAGGAATTGGCTTGAAATAAGTCCTCACTGCTCAAAGCCTCAAGTGGGAACGATCGATCGCAAGCTTACCTTGTCTTTCAGCACTCAAACTCAAGGTAATTCCTTTCCTACCTTCGTTTCGGTGCAAGTATTGACTAGGTATCTTATTTCATCCAGTGGCCGGAACTTGTTTTGCAGCTGGTCAAGAAATCCGATAGGTATGCATTCTTTCATTTTCCTTGCTGGTTTATAGTCAGTATTTTGAGACGGCATTACAGGTGGCACAAGTGCGCGATCTGGGCCAATAAGGGTTTGCTGGCCGCCCGCACACCCTTCTCGCATCGCGCACCCTCCCCCGTACACCCGGCTTCTCTTCGCGCACACCTCCTCACCCTCCTCGCGCGCGCGGGCACTTTCCGTGCGTCTCTGCCGACGTCCGGATGACCATCGGAGACGCGCGCGTCGTCCCCCTCGCCCCCCGCGCCCTCTGCCCGCCTTTTGTGGAAGAGGCAGAAGAGCGAGATAAGATAACGGCGAGGGCCGGCCGGCCCGCCATCGCCGGTATTCGTTCCCTTCAATTCGCTGCGGGGTTTTGAGGGCCAGCGCGCGGCGGAAGGGCTTTCCAACGGCTGCAAACAACTATCCCGCACCATCCGCCGTGCTGCCGTCTACCTCGGCGGCCACCCTGCGTTCGGGAAACGCGGGGGTATCGGTTCTCGATACCCCCCGCATTTTTTAGGCGGGCTCATCAGCGGCGCCGGACATGCGCTCTGCACTTGTGGAGACATGATTTGACTCCCTCCATCCTCAATTCCTTCCCCAATGTCCTCAATCAGCATTATCTTTCAGATTTTCTCGCACCTTGTCAAGCTGCCTTTTGCTGGTGTGCTGTCATCTTCACCTCTTCCACCTCAGCTCTGTGGCTTTCCTCTCCACCCCAGGGCCCTTCCACATCCTCTGGCACCCACTCCCCCACTCCATAGCCCTCCTGGGTCACGCTAGGCGCCGATTCCACCGGTTCCACGGCGCTCTCAGACGGGGACAAGTCCCGCTGCAATACCGCCGCGCTTTCGCCGCAGGCGCTCGTTTTGACGGGTTTCGCGCACGATGAACGCGCCCCCGACCCCGGCCGCGTACGCTCCGCCTCCCAACTCCCTAACGGCGCCTGATTCGCGCTCTTTTGTTGCAGGACGCACGCCCACTTCGCCGTCCTCATCCTCCGCTATATCGCCGCCCAGCTCGTGCACCCAAATCTGCGGGAAGGGGCCGGCGATGTCTACCTCCACGCAAACATTAGGAAGGTGGATGTGTTTCTCTGGCGCACGCTGCGCATCACCGACACGGAATTCGCGCGGAGGATCGGGTTGAAGGCGGGGCACACCAATTGCATGCCCCGCCGCCAGCGGCAGTACGGCAAATGCGCGGGGGGTGGGCGGATCATCATTTGGCTGGGGCGATACCGCGTCCGGCGTCGCTGCTTCGTCGGTGCTTTTTTTTTATACTTGCACCGATATTTTCACTGACTTTTTTTTGACATCGCAGAACGCTTGCTGCACCTCCGCGTCTTCCAGAGCGGGGGGCGCAGGTTCCGCTTCCCCTGTGCGTGCCGCGTCCGCCACCGCGAGTACGTTAGCCTCAGCTCGGCGGGGGGGCTCGCCGCTTTCCGCGCGCGCGCCGCTGGCACTCTGGCGATCGCTGGGGAGGGCGTCGACTACCACCATTTCCGCCGCCCGGCGCTCAACTCGGACGTCCATGACTTCTTGATATCCTCTTAATGTATTAATTCACACTATTCATTCACACTACATATATACATACTACTACCTACGTTGTAGCGCCACTTGGGGCGTTCTAGATATATCCTATACATACTACTACCTACTTTGTAGCGCCACTTGGGATGTTCTAGATATATCCTACACATACTACTACCTACTTTGTAGCGCCAGTTGGCGCTTTCCCGGATATATCGTGTATTCTGATGCAGCTATGTCTACAAATCCACCATACAAAAACTTTCACTTGCGTTCCTTTGGATGAACGCAATTTTGACTTCAAGTCTCGAGAATCGCGTAGGTCCTTACCTTTCCTGCTCAAACCCATTACTGACCATTGTTTGACGCGTTCTAGCCTTGAATCTCTTCTGACTTGGCTTGACTTTGCGCTCAACCGCGCCCATGCACGACTGCCGTTTTAAAGGTAAGTCTTATTTTGTTCACCTTAATCCTTGACTGACCTTCATTTGACTGGTGGTAGGGGTGTTCACCCAAGTCTAACGCTCACCTGCGAGGCATTGCATAGTTTCAACTCAATGTAAGTCACTATCTTCAGTACTGACTCGGATTGACCGTCGAATAGGCTTGGACTCGATACCTTAAATCTGCTCGGCCAATTTCGTCGCAAAGGTATGCCCTTGATTTTGTTCTTCAGTTCGTTACTTACTCTTGTTTGACTCGTTGCAGGGCTTGCGTCTCAATTGACTTGACTCGCAGCGGCGATTCGCAAACTCAGAATGTCTTCAATGGTAAGTCTGTCTTCGACTTGATTGATTACTTACTGACCTTCGGTTTGTTCACTGTAGTACCGCCTCAAGTTCATCGAATTGACTTCGTGTAGCGGGTAATCTAGGTCTCAAGGACTGGTCTGACGAGCTGAGGTATGTATTTTACGCGCCGACGTACCATGACTGGAAGAGGATATACAGGGCGCGTCAGCCATCCTGTCGCTAACCGAGATACGACGTACATGGTCCGCAAGCACGACACATGAACGAAGAGCAAGGCACTGGGGTAGACAGAAGGGTGAGATTACGGTCAGAGTAAGGCAACGGCCCCATACCTGTTCTCCATCCGGGTAAGCACGAGTTAATGACACTTATCCATCGCCGCGCGCCGCGTAGACAATCTTCTAAATGGCCAGTGAGGAAACTCGAAAAGAATTCGCGCTACAGCGCTTTCCACCTGTTACGAACCTTGCCGCGCATGCGGGTCCATTCTGCTGCAAAGCCAAGGTCAGATTGGACTCAAAAACATGGCCCGACGTACCGAGTTGAGGAGAGCACCACAGACGCAAGAAATCACTTGAAGAACAGGAGCAAACAATGGCAAGGAATGGACACAGGCCCAACGAGGACGCACGAGCTGTAAGTAGAATGTCCCGTAGTGGTCGCCAACTTCGAGCTTTCGTTCTCGGGTGTTTAAGCGTCTTCTGGCGCAGTCAGGGAGGAGAGACGAGGACTTGAGAGGAAGAGAAGGTGGTGGTAAAAGACAAGAAATGCGCGTTGGCAGTGTTAGGCGCCGTATACGTCATATCCGGCACACGCGGAGGAATTTTGACTTGAAGAAATTCAAGACACAGGATCGGCGCGATATCCGAGGTCCGTTCACTTCCAAGGACATTTTTTGAAGGCGCCGCGATACCTGGCGATACACCGGAGGCCACCCGATACCTGGCTTTACCCGGCGATACCTGCCGGGACCTTGTTTTCACTGGGAATATTCAAGCTCCATATCTAGTTTATTGTCCCATACACTTATGCATACACGAACTAGGTACGTTAGTCTCGTTCTAGTTTGACCTTATCTCAACTGACCTTTCTATTCTCCTTCAAGTCCAACCAAGGCGACGTCGACTTGTGTCACATTCAGGTTGAGATTAGGATGGTCGGGGTCTCACGGGTGCGTTGAATTTACCTTTGACTTCCTTTCCTCTTTGCTGACTTATTTCAGACGAGTTCAATTTGGTTCATCCTGGCTTGGAACGCCGAGGTTATCTTCATATTGGCAGGTACGTCGCGTTCAATTTTCTATAGAACCTTCTGTGTTAACTCAACGATTAGAAGTATGCTCCATAAGACTTTGGTCTTGTTCCAAGCGCTTCGTGTCCACGGTACGTGACGTTCAATTCCTGTCTGGCCTTCGTTCATTTGACTTACGTCGTTTTGTAGTTATACCTGTAGTTGAGATTGTCTAGGTAAAGCTCGACTTCGCACTTTGCGTGTGCTCGTTCGAGCATTAGTATCTTTGCAGCGCGTTTGTTCATTGTATGTGGGGTTAGGATGAGTCGGATTTACATATAGAAATATTGTCTTGAGGCTGAAGGTGTGTGTTGACTTACCTCGGGCGTTGGAATTTGTAGCTAATCTGTGGTTGGATTTAGATCCAACGCGTCTCAGTCAAGTTCAACCACAAGTTCGACTTGAGTAATGCATTCCTCGCAGCGCAAGCATTGACCAAGTCGCTCTTGCTGGTTTGAACTGACTTTCAACTAGTTATATCTTCGTTACAACTTGTCTAGTCTATTCTAGTCTATTTTTTGTGTAGAAACGCGTTCATTCAATGGTAAGCCTTACAATATCATCCTTCCGTTCAGACGATTCACTTACCTTACTTAGTGCTCTCAATTTAGTTCTTGTACTTGAGCTTACCTCCAAAGCCAATCAACGCGGCCAATGCAATGCCAACTCAACATCAACGCCAACTCAACCTCAACATCGACTCAACTTCAAGTCGAGTAGACTTATTCGTGAGTAGGCCAAACGTGTGTCTAATAGTTCCATCTTACTGATCTCTTCCAGGTTGTCCCGAACTTCAAAGCCGCCCTTGTAGTCATCCGAGCTTCGCGTTCAAGTCTTGACAAGTTCGATTGAACTCGGCCTCGGATTCCAAGGTCAGTGAATGTTAATGCCGGCTCCTCTGCTCGTTGAATTTCCTGGTTAATCAAATTCCTTACCTTGCGAACGCTCGCAGCATTCAACCCCAACAACGACTCCGTTCCATTCAATTTCGAGGTATGTATTTTATTTGCGAATTTCGACGCAGGCTGACCTACTCTACAGATACTATCCTGACAACTTCCAAATCCTCCTCTGGCTCAGACAAGGTACGCCATCCAATTCAATCTCTCCTTCGCACGAACACTCACTTCCCTTTTCACCTTTCACCCAACCCAACCCAGCCCCCGATTTAATCAATCAATATATCCAACCCCCGAGCTCAGGTTGCAACACGTGCTCGTTCCGAATATTAATTCTCTAAAACCAAGGTAAGCGATGCATTCAGTTCAGTTCGATTCGATTCGGGCTTAAGCATTTTTTTGGTTTACAGGCTACAGGATTTAATAGAGGGTTGGTTGCGCGGGAGGGTTTGGTTTGATGTGAGTATTCAATCCACTTGCTTCGGGTCTCGCACGCGCTGATTTTTTTTGCGTTAGCGTCAGTGTTCGCATTGAGCACACGCCCGGTTTGCGATTCGTTTGTCGCCGTTGTCCTGATCCGCCAGTCCCCGTCTGTTTTTCTTTCTTAAGTTCACTCGCTCACACACATTCAGGTAGACTCGAAACCAATGTATTCAAATTTGTAAAAGACTACAAATTTGTAGGTAGAGATGTAGGTAAGTTAGGTAGAATGTAAGTACATCGTAGAGCAGCTAATTATTTAGTTAGGTAGAGGGATAGCCAGATAGCTAAACAGTCCCGCACGCGCACGTAGAGCGCCGCCGCGGCGCTACCCCACGAGTGCGCAGGAGCACAGCGAGCGGGGAGGGCGGGGTTTTGCCGTGCCGTGGACAGCGCAGCGCGAGGAGTACGACGGGGGTCCGGCGAAGGGCCGAGACGAGTGCGGGGCGTCGCAAACGACGGGACCAGCGGGCTGGATCCAAAATAGACAGCCGCAAAGACTGCAAGGGCACAAGGTACGTGTTTACTTAACTGGGGCGTTCGTTTTGTAACCAATAGATGGTTGGATTCAGTTCCATTGAGCCTCCCTCAGTCGACTTGAAGTCCAAGTTCAAGTTCGACTTGGGCAATGCTTGCGCTGCGAGGCAGGCATTGCTCAAGTCGCATACAACCCTTTGCAACACCAATCCCAACTCAACACCAACTCGATATCAACGCCCACTCAGTTCAACTTCCGTCGACTTTCTTGTAAGTCAACCACTTGTCCAATCTTGAGTTCTATCTTACTGACTACGTGTTTCTGTTTCAAAGCGTCTCTTGGTTGCATTGCATCCGGGCTCAAGTTCAAGTCCTGTTGAACTCGGACTCGGATCTGAAGGTCAGTACATATATCAACTGTATACACTACTCGTTGAATTTCCGCGCTAATTGCATTCCGTACCTAGTCGCAAGAGCAAGTTGGAGGGAAAAGAATTAGAAACTGTAGTGTTCGAGACGACGACCTGCGAGCAAATAGAACATGACTTGGTGCGTTGAACTCTTGAACTTAAGTTAATCAGGGGCGATCTTAAGATGAGGGGACTTAAGTTCGGGCCATGCAGCAGTGGTGGGGGGCTGGCTTGGGGAAAGGCTGGGCAAAACTTAAGTTCCGCCAACTTAAGGTCAACTCTGGTTAGGACCAGGTTAACTTAAGTTAAGGTCATTTTATTTCATGTAAATCGGTGCATTATCTGGGGTATGTCCGCGATCTGGGTCGATTTTTTTTGTATATGCGAAAAAACGATTTTGCGTCAATCGGTCCCGTCCCTGCTAAGGAATTCGCTGCCAAAAAATCAAGGCAGCGAGAGATGTGGTTGAGCAGAAAATTGTGGTTGTGTCCGTCGGTGAGTTCGCGATCAAAACCCGAATGCGTCCCACAAACACGAAGTTCTCGACCTGTAATTCATTCGACACTGCAGAAATTCTTTCTATAGCTTAGGTTTTCTCAGAGGTTTAGCCACTATCAACCTTGTAGTATTTCTATATACGCACGCGAGCCCATACATGCACAGATATACTACAAGTGAAGCTGACAACGACGGTGGTCAAAGAACTTTATACGTATGTCACGGTAGGGAAGCGCAAGCCATCGAAGTCGTAATCGACATCGCTCGGGTCGTGCCACTCGGGGTGATCAAAGGCGATGGCATTCTCGCCATCCCAGTTGCGCATCGGTGCCTCTTGCATGAGCTCCTTGCAGTATGGGCAGAGCCAGCTGGTCTCGAGCCATCGGCGGACGCACACGTAGCAGTGGCTATGCCCGCAACGGTACCTAAGTGAATAGACAAGTAAGTTTGGAGTATAAGATAAAGAATGTGCAACGGCGTACCAGACGGGGTGAGATTTGATATTATAGCAGATTGAGCACTCGTGGTGCGGGCGCGGATGGCTGTCAGCGGGTGGGCGGGAGGCCGTCAGATATAAGTCCTTGATAGTCAGGGGGGGATTGCGTCGTAGCCGAAAACCGGGCGTGATGACACGCTTCCGCCCCAGTTGCTTTTTAGCCTTCCTGGACGGCGCCGGCGAGGAGGAGGAAGAGGCGACCAATGAAGACGAGGACGAAGCCGAAGACGAAGCCGAAGCTGAAGCTGAAGACGAAGTGACCGAGGAGTGACTGGGACCCGCCACCGATGAGGACGAGGTGGCCGACGACGAAGCCAGAGTCGGCCCCCCCGATTTACGAGCCATAGCCCTGAGGTACGGAAGATTGTTCGCTTCATCGCGCGCAGCCCGTGTCCGCTTGCGTACGACGTTGACGTTGATCAGAGACCGGTGGTTTTTATAGAGCCGCCCTTGGAACTCAGGTTTAGCGGTATTCAGTACAGAAAATGGCGGGGAGTTACCTGAAGGAGAGGTTGTGAGAGGGGTGGGTGACCCTGGCGAAGGATTGAGCTGCGGCGAGGGGACATGAGACAGGGGAAAGACTGACTGCGGATTCTGATGACGTGTCCATTCTCATCGACCACCGCGCCTGGAGGTGGTGCCGTAGATGGGCGTGGGGGCGTCACAATATTCCCGTCGTTGTCGACGAACAAGGGGTTGTTGACCGCATTTCCACGTCGTCGCGGGGTCAAGATGACACCGTTTTCGTCGACGACGAAGGGATTGTTGGCGGTGGATCCGACCGGTTCAGGGGTATCTTCAGCCCCGCCGGGGTGCGTGCTCATTTCGTGGTCTATAAGGCTGGTAAGCACAGGGAACAGAATGGGAGGGTGTCGCGACAGACAGTGAGGTTTTTGCTTCTTTTTGGGGGGTGAAAGGTCTGTGAAGGACGAATCAGGTGGGTGGTCACAGGCTCTTATACTGCCGAGACGAAGAGTCTTACCGCATTGGTGTGAACGTTCAAGCTTGGTTTCCGAGAAATAATTTTACAGAAAATCGCGGCATGGGCGGAGGGAGGAAGCAGCACAGCCATCCCAATTGCCTTTTTTGGAGTTTAGACCGATTTAATCCGACACACACTCAGCCTTGACTCTGTGCGCCTAATTCTACGGAACCGTACCTGGAACCCTACCTAACTAGCTAGAAAAGTGCGTCCCACTCCGCAAGTGTCCCATACATGGCTGCGCCTGCCACCGCCTCCTTGGCTATCCTCTTGCGTTCCCTTGGTCCATCGTCCACCACAGTGAAGGAGGTAGAGAAGCCGTTCGCCACAAATTCGCCCAATCCACTTTCGCAACTCTGAGCCAAAATCATCTGGTAACTGGGTGACTCGACTGCCGTGAAAGAGTAAGGCATCCACTTGGGGAGGAGGATTGTGGCGCCGACTGGGAAGTTGATCACTTTCTTGTCCGCCCAAAGAATGAGCTCCCCCTCGCCAGTGTCGTAGTTTCCGAGGGCGGTGAGGGCCGATAGGCCCGGTGCGTATGAACCCCCCTCCCTGCGTGGTGTCCCGTCGGTGGAGAAGCGATAGTTGACATGGGAGAAGGCGGTCGGCTGAAAGGCCGTACATGCGTTGGGAAGATGGAAAGATAGGTGCAAATTGAAGTCTTGGTCAAGCACGGCCTCGAGGATCTCGTGGGCTGATTGCCATGCGCGTGGGGCGACCATTTGCGCAAGAGCTGATATTTTTTTTGAGCCACAGTACAATATGGTGGGACCACGCGACTCACCATTCTGCCAGGAGGTGACGGCTTGAATGGGGGCGGACTGTCGCAACAAGGTTATCGCGAGGTCCTCGGCGTGAACACAGCGACGTGCGCGAATGTTCTGGGGTCGCTGTTGGAGGGGTAACTGGTGTCAGTCCGATGCATATGTGCGGTTCGTCGCCAACTTACGCGGCCGGGCCCGGTGCACTGAATTCCCGTCGAAATAGTGTCGACAGCTTTGCCGATGTACTCGCGCGCGTCCAACATGTGCTGGCCGCCCTCGATAATTTGACCCTGCCATTCGACGCTTTCGACCGGAGATCCAAAGTACATAGCGCCGATACGACCATCACAGTCCACCAACGCGCCCGCTTGGCTGTGTTAGACCGTCAGCGACAGGGTTTTCCGTTTTGGATTGCGAAGTAGACTTACTCGTTCCATTTTAGGAACTGAAATTCCATGGACTCCAGATGAGCGTGGGTGAAGGAGTCTGGAAAGGGAGCAAGATCGAGAAGCGGGGGGCTGGCACGTCGTGGATGAAGAAGGTAGGGGCGATCCGCTTTGAGGGACTGGGCGCTCCACAGTTTCATGCGAGGCGGGGTGGTTGGCTCCGGGTCCGACAACGCGGATCCCGAAGAATTGGAAGAGGTGGAATTTTCAGAGGAGGTGGACATCTCGGACGAAGTAGAGGAGTCGGACGAGGTGGACATTTCGGACGAGGTGGACATTTCGGACGAGGTGGACATTTCGGACGAGGTGGACATTTCGGACGAAGTGGAGGATTCGGAGCAGACGGAGGCATCGTCAGAGTCGGAGTCGTCCATTCCCAAAGCGCGCGCATTCCTGGCGTGGGCTGCCATTCGATACTCTTCAATCAAGACGTCAACGGTGTTCAGGTGGATGGCCTCCGCTCGGCCGCGTCGGGGGACAGTGAAGGAACTCCAAGGAGGGAAGACGCTCATTTTCGGGAATGCAAAGGTGCGACCAAGGTCTGACTTATGACTTGTATTTATTATTTTTTGGCGACTCAAGTTACAAAACCTATTTGTTAGTAACTACTTTAGGATGTTGTGGGTATAAAAATGCAGGATTTGGGCCATTCATCCTACTGCCGTTCCTTGCTCCTTCTCTCAATGTCGGCTGAAAGCTCTTGCAAGTATCCTCCGGCTTGTCTTTTTTTTTCTGAGCTAATTCATACGTCTAGCTCTCGCGGTCGTGTTGTACATGCCAGTATGGAAGCCAAATCTCTCTGCATACGCCCTATCCGCCCCGCCGCCGGTAGTGCCGTCCGCGCCCACCCCCGAGGTCGACTACGACGACATGCCAGGATTGGATCCTGTGTCCGACTCCGATTCGGACGACGTCCCTGAATTGATCTCGGATACAGAAATTGGATTCAAGAGGAGCAACAGTAACATGTGAGTACCGGAGCCCAGTCTTCCGTCGGCTACGTCTTATGTTATTGTTCAACAGCAACAAGATCTCGCTGATCGGTATCGACGCGAATTTCCGGCTGCGCCGTCGTGAGGTGGTGCCTGAAGTACCCGCCCGCTTGCCCGGCGACCTTCAATGCGGGGAGAGGTGGCCTGCGTACGATTACCCCTCCGACGGTGAGGGCGTGGAGAGTATCTGGAAGCTTCCGGCCGCCTGGCAGATGTCGTACGATATTAGTTGCCAGTGCACCTGCAGTTGCTACGCGAAGGTGGGTCTTCTGATTCGATCCGTAGTGGCGCGTCGATCTGACGTGCTTCGGGTTCTAGGTCAAACACCTTGCCAAGTTGTAATTAGTTACATAAAATGTGCTTTCACAAGTCTAGCTTCACTGTGGGGAGGGAAATGAAATCTGTTCACGAAAGCAGCGCATTCAGTACACGAGGGAATAGACGGGGGTCCCAAAATGTAGGAGTAATTGTGAAAAAAACCAAGTCGGCAGCAGACTTCCCCAAAGCGGTTTAATTGATTGGGCGAGTGTGTCTGAGCAATATTCTGAGAGTGGGGCCTCGACCCTGATATCGGTTGCCACGCGATGGTCTTCTGATTCGATTCCTACTCGGTCGTCGATCTAACGTCTTCTGTTCCAGGTCAAACGCCTCGGCCGGCCAAGGGGCTATCACTTACATAAAATGCAGGGATGTGCTTTCAGGATGCGCTTTCAATAGTCTAGGACACCTGTGGAGTGAAATGGAATGTTCATGATCAGCCAAACCTAATCGGTAAATAATGGAATAGCGAGGGCCCCGAACAGGGACCAAGAAAAAAAACAAGGGACTGCCCAAAACGGTCTAATTAATTGGGCGAGTGTGTCTGAACAACTGAAACGTGGTCTGAAAGGCCCCGAGAATAGCCGACAACATTGTTGCCGAAACCCGGTATCGGGGATCGCGCATGACGTTAACACATGCGTCACTTATTACGCAAGTGGGGGAGTGTGTCCCATCACCCGGTGCATATACGGGCAAGGCGTGAAGAGTCAATCATGGACATATGAGCAATTTCGAGGAGCATTGAAACCAGCTCAGTCTGTCCCCTCAGTTCGGAGAATCGGAGGGAAGTCGATATCTTTAAATACTAATAGGTCCCGCGGGTCTGTAGATCATGCGGGAATATATATACATCCGAAAATAAGCGACGGGTCTCCGGCACTGCATCATCACATGGTTTCATTACGACATGGGCGGAGTGTGTCCTTGCGCAATCGGGACGGACACAATGGAACGCAGGAGCATCTGCATATTCTTGAAGGGGAGTGAAAGGAAACTATTGAATCTTTTGAATATGTGGGCGGTAGCACGGTCGTCCAAAAATTGAATCCAGAACAATCAGACAAGAAAATGCAGGTTTCTCAACACTCCGGCTTTTTCGGGCTGAATATACACTTATCGCGTTGCATGCGTGAGACGCGAGGGGAGACGCGGGAACCGTGTCCTTGGGTTTCTAAGGGATGCGGCCTGTGAGAGCCGGAGGATAAATCGGGACGCGCGTAACTTGCTGCGGGTGTCCGCACGATCGAAACAGAATGTTCTCAGGGCGCAATTTGAAGAGATCGTGCTTGAGGAATTGAAGATGGGCGGGGAACATCGGAGGACGATACGAAGTGAAGGCCATGGAGTGCGCTGCAGAGGTAGAGCGAGGGCTGGCCGATTGCTAGTGGTAGCAAGACTCTCATGCGCGCAGTACGGGAAGCTGACGATCGAAGTCCGAAAGGCAGAAGCTGATACCGCTTAAACCAGTCGTTACGTCCTAGCCCCGACGGGGCCTCGTATCGACGACCTTGCCACATTGAGGAGAGGTTGGACAAAATTTAATTTTCTCTTGTTTTTTTGGTACATGTAGTGAACATTGCGAGAGAAATTGAGCCAAGGGAGAATTGAGCTAAGTAAGTGTGAGCGAGTCCCTTGACCAAAACTTCACTTGACTCGCACTGTCCCAAAAGGAATCCTTGGCTCGTCTCATCCTCTGCAAAAATGCCGCCTCTCGAGGTCCCGCCGCCCGACGACCTCGACATGCCGCCCCTGTGCGACGTATCAGATGACTCTAGCGATGAAGAAGAATCCCTGCCTCGATCTCTCAGCCAGATAGCAGACGACGACGCGGTAAATCATTGCGACATTTGTAGGACCGGGCTGCCGGACGACGACTCCGACACGCGCGCCTTCCGGTGCTATAATTGCGAGCTCGGCGTCCAATGCGAGACTTGCTGTGTCCAGGCTCACCTGCGGAACGCTCACCATGTCGCGCAGGCAAGTGGATTGATTTCTCGTTAGTTTTGCATTTCTAATACGTGGTGGCGTCAGGAATGGGACTCTGCAGGAAGGCGCTGGGGCGAACAAGAAAATATAGGTCTCACCATGTCGACAATGGCAAAGGTTTGCGGCCACTGCGAGGTGGAGTTAGCCGCCCGCTCCAGGAGTTTGCGCGAGGGAACAGTGCTGTGCCTGGACTGTGGCGAGTATGGGGCCCAGTTGTTGTGTGAGCGCTGCTGCAAGTCGGAGCACCGCCTTAGGCCGCTGCATCGAATCAAGGTTAGCAGCGAAGTTTCGTGGTTTGAGAAGAATTAATAATTTAAATCGCTCCTTTTGTTTAGGTCTGGAACGACGGATGGGACGTGTCCACGCTGGCCGAGGGCCTCATCGTGCACCTGGGGCACAGTGGCCATCCTTGCTTGTGGCCGGTGCTGCCCGTGAAGCCAATGATGGTGATGAGCATGTCGGGAGTCCATCGGGTGAACATCAGGTACTGTGGGTGC
Source organism: Mycena polygramma (assembly GCA_029449255.1). Taxonomy (NCBI): domain Eukaryota; kingdom Fungi; phylum Basidiomycota; class Agaricomycetes; order Agaricales; family Mycenaceae; genus Mycena; species Mycena polygramma. The sequence continues at coordinate 43,449 of JARKID010000201.1, forward strand.
GGCCAGTTCGAGGCGGGCCCGGTCGGAGAATGGAACCAGATCCTGGCTTACGGTTGGCACAGAGGTGGCCTGGTACATTCCCAAGTTTGCGCAACGTTCCCCGTGATGACGGCGGCGCAGACCCTCTTGTACAAGCCTGAGATAGTAGCGACGTATAGGGCATAACAATAAAACATTGCTGGATTGATTTTCTACAACGCTTGTGTGTCTTGGACGCGACGGCGGGTGGGCGGGTTGGTTATGTAAGGAAATCCCTGTTTAGGAAGGTGTGAGGTGTCACAGTCACTGTCGCGTTTTTTCACCCTTTTGCCCGGTTTTTCTTTTGCGCACTTTCTGTGAGCGCCTCCATTAGGAGTCTGCCCCGATGGCGTCCCTATATAGAATCAATCCGTGGACTGGTCTCTATTGCTCCCCGTTTCTGCCAATTTTTCTTGCGCGATGAGCGACTCAGGCGGCACCTTCTCGTTTCGAAACGCGCAATTTGTCGACACCGCGATCGGCATCACCGGAGAGCGCAGCACCGACTCAACTCCGACAGCAGACCGCGGAATCCTCATCTCAGACGACGGTGAGAGGCGCACAGAAATCCTGAGGAATGTCATTTACAAGAGACGTCGGATTCGTCTGCATCCAGACAAGCTCAACGACTCCCTGGCCGAATGGATCCCCGTTCTGGGCGAGGATGATCTCGGGGATGAACTGCACGCCACCTTGGATTCCATTTCTGCCACGCAACCGGGGAAGCGCAAGGCATATGCGAGCTCGGTGAGTGGCGGGGTCTTTGATTCCTGAAATCTCTGTTGCTGACGGCGCTACCGAAAGGATAATCCGATGTCGGAGTTCAAGGACATACAGCAAGACGTTTTCTACGAGATGCTGAGGCTCGCTGGTCTTGGGGACGCTCTACCCGAGCCGGAGTGCGCGCTTTGCCGCAAGAAGCTGGACCCCAACGCTGCGGATGCCGACGAGGAGTACGTCGAGCCGGGCGTCGCTGATCTGCGAATCTTCAAGTGTCCGGACTGCGGCGAATTCCTGCAGTGCAAGGACTGCTGCGTCTCGCGGCACTCAATGAGTCCTCTTCATTTCATCAAGGTACTTCATTTCTGTTCTTTATTTCTGTGGATTACTGCTAACTTCTGTCGATTTAGAAGTGGAACGGACATTTCTGGGTCGACGTTCTGCTGAAGTCACTCGGACTAGTTTACCAGTTGGGCCACCAAGGGGCTGCGTGCCCCGCACCAGCTGCGGTCATACGTTCGCTGGTCGTCATGGACACGACAGGGATACACGACATCAACTATCGCCGATGTGGGTGTGATCGCTCCGACACGACCAACCCTGTGTGACAGCTACTCCGCAATGCCTGGTTCCCGGGTTCGGCCATGGACCCAGACACCTGCGGCACGTTCAATGTGCTCGAGACCTTCCGCCTTCTGAGCGTGGTGGCGAATGTCAACGTTCAGGACTTCGTCACCGTGCTGGAGCGCCTGACAAATGCGGTGGGGTCGACGGGGATAGGCAAGGTGCATGTGAGTCGACGGATGCTTAAGCAGAATGAACGGTGGCTGACCCGATGCGCAGGATCGTTATAAGACATTCGGACGGATGGCACGGCAATACAACCACCTGCTGCGAGCCAAGCGAGCGGGGCGAGCCCACGACCCCGCAGGACTGGCAGCGACCAAGGAAGGCGAGTGCAGCGTAGTTTGCTGGCCCTGCCCCTTCGACGGACGCAATCTCCCCGACAACTGGCGTGACGTCGATCCTAAATATGCGTGAGTCTGGTCGGTGTTATGTGACAGGTTAACAAGAGTCTGACGTCCATGCTCTAGATACATATTCAGGACTATCCTAGCGGCGGACGCCAACTTCAAACTCAAGAACCGTATCCGAGCCAACGAACGGGAGGATCCGTCTCTAGGTGGGTACTGGCAATACATCGGAACTTGATGGCAATTATGTAACGCTTCGCTTAACTGGTCCAGTGGCAAATTTCTTCCACCATCGGTGCAGGTCTTACCTGCCCTCCGATTGCTAACCTTTGTATTAGAAAGTCGTCAAGAATCATTATCTACTTGTAATGTCCCGAGCCGATTTCCATTTTTTGGCCTCAATAATATTTTAATTTTTGCCCCCCAACTTGTGGAATTTATGCTGGACTTTCAAGGGGGAAAATGGAAAATGTGGCCGGGACGTTACAAATAGATTACGATCAATTTGTGTTTCCAATTTAATTTGCGGCAAACGACTGGGTGATGAGCTCTCGGTGGATGGTGGAAGAAATGGCTGTCTTGATAGCCGGATCACCGAGAGAAATGCCCATAGACTGCGGAATACCTCTCGAAATATTTTGATTGTTGGTGGATTGACCAACATGTATGAAACTAACATTCAGTACAACTCAGAATGTGATACTTATGGATATAGCACACGAGAGCATGTAAAGTCCATTTGCCATCCAAATCGGGAATTTGGCAGAAGGGCACAACATGACCAAACAGACACCGATTTGGCAGGTGTTGCCAGTACCCACTCTAGGCCCCGGCTGGGGGGCCTTCGTCGAGCCCACAAGATACAGGGAACACCTTAAGAAGTATGTGGCTGAGACCGACGTAAGTTAGACTGCTGCTGCTACCGCTTGCTTGTTTCTGATATTGACTTAATTGACAGGTCAGTACCTGTATCGCCTTCGCGGCGCTGACTCAAAAAGAAACAAGAAATACGACAGGCCTGCGTGTGTCTGGCGTGGGTGCGTGTGTATGTGCCCGCCACGAGGTTGTTCGGCCCAACGGGATGGGAGATCTCCAGAAGGGCGAGAGGTGCGGCTGGTTATTTTTTGCGTTGTGGTGTGCACGCGAACTGATTGGGATTGCTCCAGATATGCAAACATGGATTATATTATCATGTCATCGCTGGCGGGTTTCACCGGGAAGGAGTTGACCATATCCTACGATATTGCGTGCCAGTGGCGTAAAAACCTCCTGGAACGCATTCACAAGCTGCCGGAGGGGATGCAACTGCCGTTCGAAACCTTCCTATTCCAGTGTGGATTGCCTGTCTGGCACGCGTCCTCGCACGAATCGGACTGCACCAATCGAAACAGCTTGAGCTTCCTACCGGGCGTGGGGAAGAGCGACGGAGAGGGGATCGAGCGTCTATGGGCCGAGCTGAACACGTTCGCCTACCACACCAAGACCATGGGCATCGGCAATCGAGCGGACACGCTGGAAGATAAGATCAATTATCATAACTACATGAAGAATCTGGGACAAGGTATGTGGGATGGTCTAGCTCTAACCAGCAACTGACGACTTTATCGCAGCGGACATTCTTCGTCGCAAGTTGATGGTCGCCATCGCGGAGCGCGCGAGACAGGTCGCCGCCTGGAAGGAGGTCAACAAGAGCGTCCCGAGCTCGGTGCGCTCCGCGTGGCAGGAGGTCATCGACGCGTACCTCGCGGATGCTGCGAAGAATCCGAATCCGACAAAGCCGAATCCTTACATCTTGAGCAAGAAAGGTACGAGTCGATCAGCGTGTTACATGACAATACTGAGGGCGGCATGCATTAGATGGTCCTACGGAGGCGGAGATCCGCGTCGCCTTGAAGAAGGATGAGGAAGACGCAGCGGCTCGGGGAACGGCACCGATCCATGGGACAAGTGCGACCGCCTTCCTGACGGCGGGGCTGCAGCTAGAGGATAGCCAGTACGCGAATCTGTCCTCTTTCCCTTACCGTGATACTGATTATACCCGACTGCAGGCGCCGAATCAAAGCGCAGGTGCTGGGAACGACCGTCGTCACCGCGGATCGCGAGAGCAAGATCCAAGAGTACCGACTCGCACTGCAGTCGAAGCTGCGTGCGTTCCGCGCGCTGCAACAGATCTACATGCCGGGGGCGATCGCCGCCGTGGAGCGCTTGGAAGGAGGGCGCAATCCAGATGCGCCTCCGGTGAAGCCAGAGCATATCCGACTGTTTCTTCCATCGGAGTTGACGGAGGCGGAACGGGCGGCGGGCTGCCAGGAGGGCCTGGTGGAGATGGAGGGGAAGCTGCGCGAGGCCCAGTGCGGGGACGCGCTCGTAGCGCTTCGGAGCCGCCTACACGCAAAACGGCACGTCCTCTACTGGAAGTTCAGCAATACCGGTGGGAGCCAGCATGGCGCTACGAGATCGCAGGCGATGGTGGGGCAGATCTCTGACCGCATCGAGGCCATGGCCGCGAAGTATCGCGACGCCCGCCGTGCTCTTTTGAGCCTGAAGGGCCCCAACTACGCCCCCCATTTCAAGCCATTGAAGGCGGAGGACATGACGCTCGACAGCGACGTGCAGGACGACGAGACGGGTGCCAGGAAGAAACTCGCCATGGCCGGCGCGGGCAAGGGAGGCAGGACTCCGCGCCACGTCGCTGGGACGTCTAGGAAGGTGTTGTCGTGGATTTGGGCGGCACCGGGGGCTCTCGACGAAGAGGAGGAAGATCTGCATGAATGTGAGTGCGCCATTGGATGGGACTGGGCCTGGCTGATACTGCGACAGCGTTGCGTGTGGAATGGGCGCGAGCAAAGGCACGAAAGACCCGATGGGAGGAGGAGGTGAATATCATACAGGAGGAAATGTGTCGCGTGCTGCGCTACTTGCAGTGGGAGACGCGCACTTGGACGGCGCGGGCAGAGGCTACTCGGGATGATGTGGGCACGGCGACGGAGGCTGGACTCAAGGCGTACGCGCTCAAGCAAGCTTATCACCACGAGTCGCTGCGCGCGTTCTACTTCGAGGAACTCAGCGTGCCTCTCACGGAGGCAGCTGCGACGCTCGCGCTCGAGGACGCCGACTTGCCCTCACTATTCGGACCAAGTACGTCTCATTGATCTCATTTCTATGTCGTTTATTCTAACGTGGTCTGACAGTATAACATGGAGAAGATTCTATTGCAGCGTGCGAGTTGGGCGTAGTCTACGATATATACACGGTATGCGTTAAACAATGCCATTCCTATGCGATTCGAGTGTGGAGAGTGCGTGAGCGCATCTGCGTCCCGTTGCTATGGGCAATGAAGAATCAATGAAGAATCAATGACAGAATCCAGATCGCGAAGGTGGCAACACGAGCAGGAATGGAGCGTAGCGTCTGGGGATTGCGCGGCACGGTCAGGGAGAGAATAGCGAGAGATAGCAAGGCGACTGAAAGGTGGGTACGTGAAAGGTGGGTACGTCTCTACTTACCCGCGAGAAGGGATCCGGCTCGGGAACTTAAGCGGGAACGGCATCTGTCAAGCGTTGCCATCAATCACTGTCGGTAGCAAACACGACGTCGCCCGCCGCTCCCACTGCGGCTCGCCCGGGTGAAGCTCGCTGAGATGGCCGGCAGGCTTACTGACTGAGGGAACGAGGGAGGGAGGGAGGGAGGGTAAGACAGGGATGGCAGGCAAACCCCCGCCCCGCCCATGCGCCCTTTCAGGCGCGCAGTGCGCACAAGGAGCAGTAGAGTAATGGAGAACCAAGAATAAGATAATATAGTACATTGAAGGAAAAAAAGAGATAAATACTACAGATTTAACTGGAGCAAGCAAGTGTGGTCGCCGGCGACCGCTGTTGAGGTGAAGCGGGACGACGGCGAGGAGCGGGTGCCGTTGGCGATAAGATAGCACGGTGGTTGATTGGATTGGACGAATTCATCCCAATCGGTAGATATTCAATCAAATTGGTGTTTTTTGGAGGAGAAATCCCATTTGGGCAGTGGTGTGGGCCGAAAAAAATATCTTGCACAAGACTGGTCAAATAGGGATGGACGGCAAGTGCCGGGATAGGTAGAGATAGAGGATATTTGGCAGTAGAAAAAGGCCTGCCAGGCCCTGGCTAGGTCCAGGCATAGAGCCAACGGACCTCCTGGCTAGCTCCAGGTCAACAGCCTATATCCTACAGCTAGCATTGCCCCCGCTCCCGCCCGTTACGCCGTCACCGCCGCCGCCTTCACCGCCACCGCCCCCGCCCGTTACGCCTTCCGCGCCCACACCGTTCGTGGCCGGGTCGCTGCCTACTGCTTGCTCGGTGGTGTGCCCAGAGGCACCGTCTTGGTTCGCGCCGATCTTCGAGGAGGTCTCGCGCGAGGAGGCGCCGGCGTCGTACTGGGAATTGCTCAGGGCGTGGGTGGAGTTGGAGACGAGCACGAATTTCGTGCAGCGAGGGAGTTTGCCGAAAGGAATATGCCCAGACCAGGTCTCAGCTTGGGTGAGGGACGGACGGGGCCGAACAGTAGAGGTGCAGCCGATCGACGACGTTGGGAAGTTCGAGACGGAGTGGTGGGCATGGTGGACGAGTCTGCAGCCGGAGTGGCGAGGGTTTCGGCGCGGAAGGCGTAAGCCAGGAGAAGTAGAGGCAGTCCCGGACGGCGCGGACTGGGGTAGACTTGCAAGTGCCGGTAAAAACGGGGTTCTGAGTGTGGTGGCCGCTTTGTATTGGTGGGCATGCGCGGAGGCGGAAGAGGGGAATGGTAGCTCGGGCGGATGGGAAGAGGCCGTGGCGGACACGACATGGGTTATTCGTGCAATGAAGTCTTGATTCTGTTGTGTCTGCGTTCGCTATTACGATTATCTGACTCAAGTTCGTAATTAGATAGAGTGTATTTATTGACTTTCGTGCAATGTACAGGAGGTATATAGAGAGTGCGACAGGTCAAGACTTGGATAGGAATGTGCTAAGTTATCATGTCACGTGACCAAACGGACTTATGGTTTTCTGGGCGACTTTGAGAGGGGTTGTGGAAAGGGAGATGAGCGAAAGGGGGGCGCTAGCAGATGAACAGAAAATCAGACGGAGCAAGATGAAAAGAAGACGACACGCACCAAAAGAGGTGAGGAATGGGCGGGCAGGTAGGAGGATGCGGTGATGCCCGCAGCGGGATGCGGAGATGACCCGCGGCAACGCATCGAACAGCGCAGGTGGGGCCGATTCAACGTGAAAAGGGAGGGAGGGCCAGCACGGGAGCTCGGGCAGGCGCGCGAGGCGCGAGGCGCGGGCGGGGTGCGAGGCGCGAGGCGCGGGCGGAGCAGGCGCGAGGCGGGAGCGGCGGGCGAAAGGGCGGGATAGGTCGAAAGAGTTGCGCTACTGCGAGCAAGGCATGCAACCCCCGATGGATGCACCCTGGGAAAAAGGCAGGAAAGGCGGGAGCGGCGGGGTCGCGGGGGCGGGAGCGGGCAGAGCAGGCGCGACGTAAAACGGATAAATGAATGAACGGTATGATGAGAAGCGGTCAGCAGTGAGCGATAGGCATGAATGTGGGATAAATGGAGCCGAGGGCCGCCGCGGGGGGCGGAAAGCCGGGGCGGGGCGCGGGTGGAGGAGGCGGGAGCACCCAGGACAAACAGAGCCAACACTGGGGTGCCGAGAAGCGGCGGGAGAGTGAGGTAAATAGGTGTAAATAAACGGAGGGAAATAACGCCCCCGCCAAAAAGTGCATCCCAATTGGGGAGCGGGCAAAATGGTGGAAAAGGAGGTCCAAAAGGGGACGAAGAGAGGGCCCAGACCCGTCTGTCGCGGCCCACAAAGCCCCTGGCAATAGTGGGTTAGGTTGTGGATGTAGCCACCCGGGTGGCTAGCTCCAGTCACAATGTAATCGAATTACCCTGGCTACGTCCACGGTATTTATCCTTTATATTACAGCTAGGGCTCGAACTCAAGTCCCATCCTGCCCTCGAAGTCGTGCCCGATTCAGAAAAAACATTGAACTTCAAGAACTTCGCCGATCCTACAAGTCCCATCCCACCACCGCGCGCCACGCGGGGTGGGGTCGAGTCACACGGACGTGGTGCACTGCCCCGCCGTATATGAGAAGCGACATAGGAAAACACACTCAACTCCCGATGCTGCTGTGCAAGGAAGCTAAGAAACAATTCAGCTAAAGCATGAGGAACACATTTTTTTCGCACCTGCTTGCTGCTCATCTAGTTCCCCTCTTCCTTTCTTCCCCTGGTTCCATTTGCCGGCGGGTGGCATGCCACAATTATCAAGTTCGGAGGACTCATAAGCAAACGGAATGATGAAGGGAATGTGACTTACTTACAGGTGTGCGCCGCTGTCTGGAGCCCAGCTCCTGCAGGTCACTAGGCTGGATGGTGGGCTTTTGGTGGTGGTGGTGGGGAGAGAGAGAGCGACAAAGTCGAAATTCCGTAACGCGTGATCCAGCACAATGGGGCCGTGATCGCCAAACACGTCACATCACATCACTCGGACTTGACTCCCACTTCGATGTCTTCTCTCATCCTCTCCTCTGGACCTAAGCACCTTTACCCCCCTCCTCCCTCCCCGCCCAATCCTCGCGTCACGGAGCTAAGCTATCTCGACGAGTCCTAAGCTCACGAGTCCTATCAACCGGGACGTTCAGGACAATGAGTCATGACCTGGTGGCAGAGGCTGGTATGCCACCCCGCTGCTCTATGTTCTCAGTGATAACTATGGCACCCAATAGGCTCGCAGAATCAATTACGATAACTAGAGGTGTGATTCTTTTCCATCTTCCTTGTTTTTCCTCAATAATAATCATAAGATTTTTCACTCGCAGTTCGGATCCCTGCTGAGGTCACACACTGAAGCCGTCGCAGAACTTCAGTCGGCGGTACAACTCAAGTCGAGTGCAACTTGAGTCTTTGGGCCCCACTCGAGTACTTACTTCTACTATTTTTGTAATTGGACTTATATGCAGTATAACTCAAGTGCGTGACTGCACTTGAGATGTGGTGCGACTCAAGTCGTGCAAACTTGAGTTCCATTATGTACTTTCACATATATAATACACTGATTCTGCGGGCTGTACTGCACGGCAGTAAAACTCAAGTTGTTTGAAACTCAAGTTGTAAATCCGATAAAACCGCCTAGAACTTAAGAGGAGCTCCTGAAGTACTTGCTGCCGCGCTGAAGCCCGAGCTCGTCGTGCACACTGTGTGCATCGCCGCCGTCTTCGAGATCGGCATGACGCCCGAGCCAGCCTGCACCTCCTGGCGTTCGCAGCCGCCTGCTCGTGCAGCAGATCCAAGCCGAGGACAACTCTGACCAGATGCTCAGTTTTTCGTGCTACTCGAGGAAGAGTGTCCTAAGAACGAGAGGAAGGACTGTGTTATCGTGTATGTAATGCAGAGCTTTCTCGTCCGGATTTACAAGTATTGCTAAGTACTCTGTGAATGAATGTTTCCCTTCTCTGATGCGCAGAACTTGGTATCAATGCACCATCAAGTACAGTGAATTCTACTCTGAGTCCTCATCCGATTCTGAGTCCTCACCTGATTCCGCGTCCAGTGCTCCATGCTCGCGCAACAGCTCCGCAATTTCTTTGGGGCCTCTTGCGGACGCGGCCGCCAACGCGCTGCCATATTCTCCGCCTGCCGCATTTACGTCGGCACCTTTCTCGAGGAGAAGGCGGACAGTGTCTACATTGCCGTCCCACGCCGCAGCCTGCAGCGTGCTGCCGTATTCTCCGCCCGCTGCATTCACGTCGGCACCGTTCTCAAGCAGGATGCGAACAATGTCCAAATTGCCGCTCGCCGCCGCGCCTTGCAGCGCGTTGCCGAAGTACTCGCCCGTTGCGTTCACGTCGGCACCCTGCTTGAGGAGGACATGGACAATGTCCACATGGCCGTACTGCGCCGCAGCTTGCAGCGCACTGCCGTATATCCCGCCCACTACGTTCACGTCGGCGCCATGGTCGAGGAGAAGGCGGACAGTGTCCAGATGGTCATTCCATGCCGCAGCTTGCAGCGCGCTGCCATATTCCCCGCCTGCTGCATTCACGTCGGCTCCCTTTTTGAGGAGGAGGTGGACAATGTCCATGTGGCCTTTCTCAGCCGCGACTTGCAGTGCGCTGCCATATGCTCCGCCTGCTGCGTTCACATGGGCACCCTTCTCGAGGAGGAGGCGGACAATGACCATGTGGCCGTCTGAAGCCGCAGCTTGCAGGGCACTTCCGTATCTCCCGCCCGCTGCGTTCACGTCGGCGCCATGGTCAAGGAGGACGTGGACAATGTCCATGTGACCTTTCGACGCCGCACTTTGCAGCGCGTTACCGTATTCCCCGCCCGCTGTGTTCACGTCGGCGCCATGGTCAAGGAGGAATCTGACCCCTTCAACATAACTAATCGTGGAACACAGATATAGAGGCGATGGAGCGTGCCGTGACCAATCTGAGTCGTGCCATGGGGTGTCAATGTCATACAGGCAGTTCAAGGCAACATATTGTCGGCTTCCTTGTTCGAGAAGATGTGTTATTGAGCGCTGTAGTAAACCCCGGTCATGACATCGGAGCAGGTGATGAAACCAGAATTCAGCTGCATACTCTGCCAGCGGATATTGAGGCAATGTGTCCGCATTCAGAGGGTTATGTTCGAAATGTAGGAGATATGTGACACATGCTTGGGCGAGGAATGTGTGGGACGGCGCCTCCCTTAGGTCTTCTTTGTATTGTTCTAAGAATCTCCCAGACACGATGTAATCGTTTACTGATGAGTGTGCGAGGGTTGCAACCTGCCCAGATGTCTTGATACCTCGATGGTATATTGAAGTGGTGGGGCCAACAACGACCAGTCCTTCGAGCAAATCACAGACGGCATTCACTCTTCCTCTGTTTTCCGGTTCGAACACCCATCCCGCTGGCTCGGAAAAGGTGATCGCAAGAGCCTCGTTGAGCTGACACAGGGTGACAGGTCTCGCAGAAAAAGCGATCCAGCGCAAAAGCGCTGCAACGTAGACAAAATCATCCTCGTCGATCGGCTGGAGGAAGCGGGTGTAGATTCCGAATAGATCGTTCGGGAGCTTGGCGAGTATCTTATCGAGGTTGGTATCTATCCTTTTCCGGGCTAATTCCTGCAGTAGACATGCCGCCATGCGAAACCTGTCATTAGGTGAGTTGCATGGTTGTTTAAAATATTTAAAAGCCTCACATTCCGTTGCTCTTGTCGGCTATTTTCGGAGCAGCATCCTTGGCTTTTTTTATGTGTTTTAATTTGGAGTTGAGCTCGAGTTCGCTGTTCACGAATTGTAGAATATCGGCATGCGTGGTGTCCGGCTCGAGAACGACAACCGATGCTTCTTTGAATGCTAGGGATTCCAGGAAGATTGTGCGGGGCTGACTTGCAACAAGGAGGTGCACTGGGTTGGTCCATTCACGAAGGGTGGAGATGAATTCAACAAGCTCGTCATGCTCGCTGCACTCGTCGAGTGCGTCGAGGATAATATAGGTGCCACTAAATTGGCTGAGTATTGTGTTGAGCATGACCAGAAGGTCGTTGTAGGTTGGAAATTTCCCGCCTTGGCAGGACTGGAAGTGCAGATCAAGTACGGAAAAGGGAATGGGAGATTGCTCAGAAAGCTGCATGATGATCGACCGAAGCATGGTTTCGAGCAGCTGCTTCTTTTCATCTCTGAAGTCGAAGTAGAAATATGCGATACCGAAATTCGGGCTCGCTGGATGGCTGTTCGCGACTTTCACCGGTCGATAGTCGAAAAGGTAATCTATCGCGATAGAGCTGTTCATTCGATCGGTGTTAGACCGGATTTTGTCCATATTGCAATGAGCTTTACCTCAGAACACTCTTTCCCGTACCGGCTGCTACTGGTCAGGCACTTATCTCTGGACCGAACGCGGAACAGCTTACAAATTCCTCGGATCCACAGACACCCCGGCTCCTCCTTCCATTTCGCGAACTCGGTGCCCTCCAAAACCCAGCGCCCAGTGTCGTTGTGACGAAGGGTGTATGTTGCGTGCTGCTTCTCCCTCATATCGACGGCCTGAAACCATTTCTGGAGCTCTTCCTTGCGGCTGGATTTAAATCAGTTCTGAAAACGTGTAACATGAAGTGTTCAACTGACGCTAAAGTTATGAGCTGGGCAGTGTCCGCTTCGGTCCGAGCGGCGTGCCCCTCCGTTCGAGCGGTGGTGCCTTCCACTCGCGCGAGGGACAATAGCTAATGTTGGTTTGAGCACTTGAACTGTCTCAGAATAGTGTCAAGTACCTGGAATTGGGTGCAACAGTTCGTTCTATTTTCCTTCAGTTTCTTGATCTCCGCTTCGATTTCGTCTCGCTTGAACCATGCTTTAACGAAAGCAGGAATCCCTTTGGACTGGGTGAGTGCTTGGCAATTGGTGTTGATTGCATTCAGCTGCCTGTCCGTAAAAGTTATACTCCCGAATACACGAACGATGGAATCGGATACGCACTTAGTGAGCGTTTCCAGTGCCGTCTTCAGCTGTCCGGTAGGCGCTTTATCTCCACGCTCTTCCGCCAGGCGTGTCAGTTCATCGACAGTATCCTGGACCTCCTTCTTGAGATCACCCAGGTTTTGTTTGTTATCGACAACCTCAGAGTCCTCGCACTCAGCAGATACTTGCCATCGTGGAAAGGCGACACACCTTTTCGATTGATTCCTTGATAGCCATGCCCAGCTCGAAGACTTCCTTAGCAATGGACAGCGGATCGGCCATAGTTGGCTGCTGTGTAGAATGTGTGGTGGTGGTCAAGATGTGAAGGGCTCTACGGCACGATGCCTCATGCACTAGAGATATATATGCATCAGTATGCGCCACTGTCGCCGCGCGTTTACAGTGCGCATCCTATGTGCCAGTGCGATCATTTCGGGTTACGGTAATGAACACTGCGGTTGCTGTCTCTCGAGTGTTTCACATTGCCCAATTTGCCGTTGTCTTCCAGTGTCGAGCGAAAATCTCAAGATGAGAATTATGCGATTGCGACCCCATCTTCCATGTTTCGTTCGCGACTTGCGTTTGAATTCAGATACAGAGGCTTACAGAGGATGGCATTGGAAGTAGAGGGCGTGGGAATTTCACAGGCACAGCACGTTTCAGTCGTTTCTTGACTGCGACCGTCATGTCGCCTTCTTCTCTCTTTTCTCTTCCTTCGGAGTCCGCTTGGACCCGCCTAGTTCTGCTCTACACGTGTACACTCCCCGCTCAATCGAAAAGCTGCTGGCACCGAAACGCATCTGATTCTTGGGTGTTCTGTTCACTTCCTTTCTGCCTCCTCCTCCCCGTTCTTCCTTCGTGTGTCTGCGGAGGACCGATCACCAGAGAAACGCGATTGGTGGAGTCAGAGTTTGCGCGGATGTGGTGACACCTCCGGAGTCGACGCAGCGTGGAGCACGGTTTGCAAGCACAGCGGGATGTACCGTCTCCCCTGAGTCCATGGGGAAGCACCCTTCGAGGGCGCGAGGGCTATCAGCGCGTGGCTTCGACGCTCCGGGCTCTTCTCAGAGTCGGCGGCAACTGCCATGCACCAACAATCAGGGAGACTGGGCTGCGCGCTCTCGTTTCTGCACATGCACCTTGCCTCCTTTATTTTTTCCTCCATTTCTATCTTTCCGGTGTCTGACGCATCTCCCCCTCTTCTAGGATCGAACACATCCCGCATGCATTGTGTCACAACCGAGAAGACGGACGCTACGCACGCTTGCAAAGGAGGTATAGCCATTGCGATGGTCCATCCGAGTCGAGTCGTTGAGCCTCCTTTTATTTGTCCAACGATGTTCCCATACTGGTGTGTTTCGCACATTCTCCTGGCTCCTGCTACACATTGATTTGGTCGTTTAGTTTAGCGATTCCTTGCGAACGACGGATTGTGGCGAGTACTTCTTGAATTTTTTGTGTTACTGGTCGGGTCCCTCAGTGTATTCCTCCACGACTTGATATCGCTGTTATTTAGTCATCCAGTAGTTGTGCAATCAAATCATTTTCTTCAGACTCTGGATGAACCTTCCGAGAGCTAAAAGGCCCTGAAAGATGTACTGGGTCTGGCCGCCCTCGAAATATTGCATTTTCTTTTTCCTTTTTGGTCTCCCACCAGTCCTCCTTCGTCTTCGCACTCTGCACAAAAACATCCATACGTTACGAAAGCTCCGGTCCATATACGTAGTATCTTACATCGGGGTATCTACATCCGTAGCTAGTTTGTATATTCATTCGATTCGAGAAGAAAAAGGTCCGTGCTGAGCCTTCCTCGTTCTTCCCCGGGCCTTTCCTTTTCATTCCCTCCGATGCACGACATTGCTGCTATTCTCGAGCACGCCAATCCAGGTCTGCCGGCGCTGTGCAAATGCGCGACGACGTGGTGCCGGGGGATGGTGGTGAACAAGGAAAGAAAGCCGTAGCGGTGTAGCGTGCTGTACAGTCATAGTAGGTGGAAAGACGTGCCGTATCTAGGCGGGATGTGTAGTCATATACATGAGTCGGGGAACGAGGACGCCATGATGGTGTGATGTGTTATCGGTGCGCTGGAAGTCAGAGGTGTATGCGCAATTTTGGGCGAGGCGAGCACGCAACCGTCACCGCGATTCCTTTCCCTCCCGCTGCACACCGACGTTGGGACACATGTATACGCCCCGGCTCGGATGAGCTCGACCAGACGCGTATCGGGCCGCGGCGTGCAGGAAGAGCACGATGAGGAAGATGGGGTGTGCGGGGAGACTGCACCCCATCCCCTACGCTGCGCAGGGCGCGCAGGTGGCGGACGGCAGGGCTAAGGTGCGCTCACCAAGCCGGAGGTGTATGCGCGAATTTGGGCGACCAACGGCCTGAGGTGGACGCCATTCTTTTCCGTCCGCTACACACCGACGTCGGAGCAAGTGTATACGCCCCGGCTCGGGTGAGCTCGACGAGGCGTGTCGGGGGGCGGCGTGCAGAAAGAGCACGATGGGGAGGATGGGGTGCGCTGGGAGACTCCGCCCCATCCCTTACGCTGCGCAGGGCTGCGCAGGGCGCGCAGGTCGCGGACGGCAGCGACAAAGGTATCGGGCGGTTTGTAGTTTGGCGGCAGCGCCGCCTTCAGCCCCTACACCCCGGGCAGCGGACAGCGTGCGCGTACAGTTCGGGGCGGGCGGCTTCGTGCGGTGATCCGTGGATGAGGAAGGAGAAGAGAGGGTGGTCGGGGATGCGCGCGTCGGTAGTGCGTATTGCGTCGTGCATGGCAATAACCGGGGCGATGGACAGCGCGGAGGCTCGCCTCGGCAGGTCGGACAGAAATGCGGCGGGCATCGCGCTCATCTGCGCTCATCTCGGTAGCTCCCTAGTCAGGAAGGGAAAGGAGATGACGCACGAGCGCACCGCGTCCCCGCGATCAGCGACGAACGCGTGTAGATGGCCGTACGGCCTTGATGCGCGGGAGGGCGGCTAATTGAGAAGAGCAGGCACCCGAGGGTAGAGCGAGGATGCGTTGGAAGGTACGAGCCGCTCCGCGAGCTCTTGTGCTTTGACTGACTTGGGCTGGCGAGGGGCGGTGTTGGCGAGAATACGAGGGGCGCCGCAGATGAGCTCGACAAGGCGCGTACGAGGGCGGGCGGGGTGGAGGACTACGCACTGGGCGACAGCGATAATGGTATCCATCGCACGGGGTGCGATTTGGTGGCGGCATCGTCTGCAGATCCCACATCCCAGGCAGCATCCTCATTACATCCGCGTCGAGCGCGCACAGATTCGGCGCGAGCGGATTCGTGTGGTAGGTGAGGAGAGGGGTGGGTGCGAGAAGGTGGAGATATGCAGCGAGAGCGACGAGGCGGCATTCGAGGACGGCGGGACACGACTGTAGATGGCAGAGAGAGTCGGTCCACTTGCCGCGTCGACCTCCGCACTAACGCAGTGCTTTCCGCAATGTGTGGATACGCGGAGCGTGCACGCTGACGGTAGCGGTGCGCATGGTGGTGAGCGCGGACGTCGGACAGGCGGCGAGGCGTGTCAGAGCGAGGCCGACGGAGGGGGATGCGAGCGTACCCGCCTGAGACTAAAAGCGTCTCGTGAGTGGTGTGGTAGAGAAAAGGAGGGACAAGGACGCACGAGGTCATGGGACGCGTCCCACACACCGCGTCGGCCAAAGCACACCGAGCCGTTACGCCAGCTGGCGGTGCGCAAGACACCGCAGGGTGCGCAGGTAGCGACGAGCGCGTCGGGACCGTGTGATTAGTCGGCGCCGGCAGCAGGCCTATGAGCGTACGGCGCATGCAGAATTTGAAGCTGGCTGCTAGCTTGAAGGACAGTGTGCGGGTATCGGATACGCGACTCTTCTCCGCTTTCCCGGGCTGGATGCCCGGGCGGAGCGACGCTGCCGTATTCGGGTAGTTCCTCAGGGACTGCTCGCCGCTGCCGAGCTCATGTGCGAGGGAGGGAGAGAGCTAGAAGTTGAACTGAGGCTAGTAGAACAGGGGGTGGAGATGGGTGAGCAATCGCGAGGTGCGAGGAAGGGCATGCGAACCTCAGCCTCCTTGACAGCAGCACTGAATGTCCGCCGCCTACTCGCTGGCCAGCATCGGGATGTCCGTGTTGCGCTTGAATCCACGGGCACGGACACAGGGTGTCGCGTCATTTGGCAAATGATTTATTTCCAAAGTAGCGTTCCCCAGAACTGAGCGTACAGGTGGAACTTCAGAGCCCGGGATGAGAAAACCAAAGCCGCCGAGGGAGGCGCAAAGAGAGCGCGAAGGCGTTGAGAGCAAGTCTTTGACACTCACAGTGCTGGAAAGCCGAAGGTCTATGGCAACGTAGAGTGATCTGCTCTGCTGTGCAGTAATCCGCTCGCTGATCCGCACCTGCCGTATGATCCCTAGCTCGGCAGACCTCGGCACAGTCGTGTGTTGAACTTTCAACCCTCACACTCCTCCGTTCAATTGATTTCTCTGTCCACGGACCACTTGATACTATGATTTGCCCAAATTTCAGCGGGACCCTGAGTGTCAAATCACAGATCTGGGATGAATATTGAATCGTGTTCAAATCTCACGGTTCGAGTTTTAGCGAAATGAGATTGTTGGGTCACCACTCGAGACAAGGTCGGTTCAATCTAGCTAGAGTACCCTATGCAAAGACAAATCCGCGTATCATATGTATCTATTCAGCTGGTTTTTTCCCTCCGCTCGTCGACACGTAACTTCAGCTTTGTTCTCGGCACGGCATTACACCGTCCGCAGTCCTGCTGCCCAATGTCACTCGAAAGAAGGTCAGATGGCTCTGAGGCTGGCTGAGTAGCTATTCATCTTATTTACTTGATTAAATGACCTTACACGGCAATGCAGTGTCCAGTTCAAGAACAAATTCCGATCGAGTCCTCAAAAAATGCATCGGAAAGATAGTAGACAGGAATAAATCGATTGTTCAAAGTATGCCAGTGTTCTCTTTATCTCGTTTCAATCGATATTGCACTCACAAGGTTTCATTCCTTGCCTGTGTATTCAACTTGTCCCCGAAGCTCCGCTTGTAAAATGGTGGTGAGTCCTTTGAATCTACTCCCATTCCAGATCTACCTTATTTGGGGTGTCCGGACTTGAAGACAGGACCTGAGAATCTATTGCTAGAAGCTGGCCTGCGACCCGGTAGTAAAGAACTTCAGGTTTTTCCGGCAGTTTGGGCTGGTGACGTCGGCCTAAAGAGCGTCAACGACCATTCAACGACCGGTCACAATGTTCCCGACATTTCGAGGTGAGCAGAATGTTAGCTCGAATGGATGTTCCACGCATTGAATCGAATGGACATACCTGGTTCTAGTGTCTTGTAGTTCGAACAAGCTCGAGGTCAAGTTTCGGTTCAAGGAGCCTTGTCCGAGTCGGTTTAGTATAGGTCGAGAAGGATGGAGAATTCCAACAGAATAAATAAATAAAACCTCGAAGCGTAGTTTCAGCGTTCGGGACATAGACTGGATACAATGAGACGACAGTATGGGGTATCAAATCTGTTGACAAACAAATGTAGGTGCTAGTTGAAGTGGATCTGGACATACCTGAGTCCGAGTAAAGGCTGACTCAACAGCGAGCATTATTTTGTCGGAAAAATCAAATTTGCTTGATAGGTTCTGGTAAAGGGTTATTGGTCATTTTTGAACCTGATCAGCCTGACGCCGCCTGATCAGCCTCGGTCAGGACAGCCTGACCCAGCCTGATAGAACTTATCAGGCCTTGTCAGGCCTCGTCAACCACCCCATCCGGTGATCAGGTTCAAAAATGACCAATAACCCCTGGTCAGGAGCTGTCAGACAAATTTGGTTTTTCCGACATTGAATCGTAAAACAAGTGGTGGGCAGGTCTGTTGAATAAAAGACTGCATGGAAATGCAAAAGGCCGCAACAAAGACAAGCATACACCACCGTTTGTTGATAGTGCCGGCCTTGGAAGGTGCAAGGCAATGACATAAATTCCTTACTGAGTTACGAGCCAACCGTGAAGGATACAACCTGAACATGTGTCAAGCGGTGGAGTAAGCGGGAAATAAAGGTTGAATTCAACGCGCCTAGTACCATTTAATGACAAACCCGGGATTCGCGAGTAAGGATCTAAGTACAGTATGTAAGGTCAGTAAAATTTGAAGTACAAGTTTGAGTCGAATCGGACACACCCGGGCCCAGTGGTATTATTCGAAGAATTCCCGGCATCTGTAGGACGAGCGAGACAGGTTCGACAGTGGTTACCCCTAAAGACAGTCAGTATATGATTGAATTCGCCCCAGTGTTTGATTCTGCGCAGTTTGTACAATGTCAAGACGGTCCTCATCTCGAATTGATCTTGAACCTTGAAGTTTGAACACAATCCAAGATTCATTTGCGGTTCAAAATTCGGGTCTTGCTGTATTTGGGTAGATTCTATATAAGCTTAGTATTGATGGTGCACAGAGAGATGAACTGTCAAGGGAGGATGCAGTGAGGTGCAAAGTTCAACACACGACCGTGCCGAGGTCCGCCGAGCCATGGATCATACGGCAGAGCCGGATCAACGAGCGGATTACTGCTCAGCGGAGCAGATCACTCTACGTTGCCATAAAGGTCCGAACATCGCCGAACCGCCCATGGCCAAGAAAGGCAAGTGCGCTTGGTAAGCGCCGTCAGGCCATTTTTTGCCACTCAGCGTCCCGCCCTCGATCCGTATCGAAACTCCCTCGTCTCATTTCTGGTGGTCGTTCGGATCTTTTCTGGCCCCAAAGCTACTCCAACCGTCCCCTCAGGCGGCCTGTTCACTTAGATGAAAAAAAAACGAATCTCGGTGCGGCGTCAAACCACCGACACCTGGCGCATCAAATACATATATACTGGATTCATTCGGGAAGTACTGAGAACCTCTCTGGAAGTCTTTGGTGCTCCAATCTGGCTCTGGCAACAGCATCTCACACTTCAGCAAATGTCGGAAAATGGGCTAAGGTCCGCTGTGATTGGGACGACTAGGGGTGGCTGAAGTCAGCATGCATGATACTGTGTGCGACACAGACCTCCTTCACGAACGTGAATTAACATTTGCGTTTCTGAAACAGACCTTCGTGTACCTAAGGCCGTCTCTCAATGTTAATATCCCAATTCCCAAGATACCTGCCCAGAAAAATTATTCGGACCATACATTTTCTCTGCGGCATACAGCCAGCTATTTCAACCCGTTATATTGCTCAACGGCGGCGTGATATCTTTCCGGCACCTTATCCGGTTGAATTGGCTGGTTGATGCCCCGGACTTGCCCTCGCTATCAAGTGCGTTTGCAATTCAACAACATCCAGTGGACTGAGAGAGTCCCGTTTTCTAGTGATTCACAGCCTCAGGTACGTCAGAACATGCGCTGCATTATCTCTTCTACGTGGGTTGAAGGTTCTAATGGAAATCAAAATCTATATCGTCCAGCGAGTCTTTCATTCCGACCCCATCTACCCTGGACCCGCTTTTCCTAGTATCTTCCCATCGCTCCCTTTCCTCCTGTCCGTGCGAATCATTCGCCTTGATCGCGCCGACCCATGATCTCTCTTTGTCTTTTCCCATCTGCCTCGCATTTCTTCACTGCTGTCGGCTACTTTTCGGCCTTTAATCTTTCCATCCAACTTCATTGGACTATATTCCCCGACTCCCCTTTCATTTTGGCTCTATGCGAGCCGAGCCGGCTTTGACTGCCACTCTTCCTTTATTTATCTCTTTTCCCTCTCACTCAGTTATCAATTTTCTCCCCGCTTCATGGCAGTCTTGATACATACTCTCCCCATTCAACTCTTTCAAAGGGGGGATCGATGAATTCCATTTCCATTCATATTTGTCTCGTCATATGTATGCGTTCCGTACTTCTGTCTGGTTTACCTTTACTCACCTTTTCATTTTATACCCCTTCAGTCTCGTCATCTCTCAAGCAGGGCCCTTACTCTGGATCTGCTGGTCCAACTCGTTTGGGTGGAGGTAGCTATGCGCGACGATTTATTTTCTATTCATCGTGGCTGGATACGCGCGCCGATTTGCCAGCGCCTTCTACGTCGTTTCTCCGCCCTCCCTTGCGAGCGAATATATCCAGACCGATTTTTCCCCCTTTGACACCTTCTCCGTTCCTCCTCCTCCCATCCTTCCCTTGATTATCCTTACACTCCTCGTTCCAGTGAACATATGTGCTGGCGCTCGGATTTTCCTTGCATCGTGGCTGCATCTTTGCGCCCCTTTTCATTTATCCAAAATCCGGTGTCCTTCTGGCTGCTTACCAGTGTCTCTATAACTGCTATCATCTCATAAGACTCAGCCCACACCCCGATGGATACTTACCGCCATCAAGAATCAAGTTCGGTTGAAACCTCCATGTGTCTTAATTTGAATCTATTCATCAACGTCTCTAAGTGGGTTTCACACTTCTCTACTTGACTGAACCTGCGTGGTCCTGCGATGCACTTCTCGTTTTTGACGACTTGTAGCCCTCCACGTCCGTTGTTCCTTTTCCGCCTACGCGGGTTTGACTTGCGCTGGTCTCAGCAGATTTTGAATCATTGTCTAATTAGATGTGTCCTTGACTCGCACTGATTTTTTCCCCAATATAGGTGTTAGATTGACTTGAGCTTAAAACGATCCACTCGTTGAAAGTAAGCGACTCTTTCTTCCTCTGTTTCATCTCGGATTTCACAACCCGAGGTATAAACTTTGAGCAAATCTTGTACCAACCGCAAGTAAGGTACCTCGGACTCTCACCCTTCCTGGCGTAGTCGCATCCCAAAATGAACCACGGCTTTTAGGCCATGAGCACACTCGATTTTGAGAATTCCGTTTAGAGTGTTAACAATTCTGCCCATAAGATGCAACGCCACCTTCGGACAACTCGGCCTGGCAAGACTCCCAACGACTTCGTTATATGCCCTGTGAACCCATCCAACCAGTTCTGCTTTCCGTGAGGGTTCCAACTTGTGCGTCCGCTCCTCCGATCAGGTTCAACCATGGCTTCGGCCATCTCGGCCATGGCTTTTCTCAAGGGGCAATCCCTGGTAAAATTATCAAGCTAACAAACGGGTTTTGAGCCGTCCCCGGCCGGCTCTAATTCTCCTCTGGATTCCGGGTTTTCTTTTCGACGGATTCCGCGCCTTAGTTTCAACCTCATCCACAGACTAATAAATGGAAATCCCGTCCAGGATTATAGCCATCATATATATAATATGCAGCCAAGTCAACGCTGCGCGGGAGTCGCACTGTTCGCATCGTCCAATACATTCCCAGACTTCAAATGCAACACCATCTTTCCTGCCACGGATTACATCAAGTTCAACCTTGTTTTCAATTATGCCGGGCTAGGTCGCGTTGACTTGATTGAACGAAAAATTATCGAGGAATTATCCAGCCCTCCTCAACCGCCTAGATTGACTACCGGAATCAAATGTGCGGCCTTTCCACTTGTTGAAGCTTCAGCCGAGTTCGACCCCAGAATGGTACGCATTCAAAATCAAACCAACACTCCTCTTTTGAGCTCTGAACCTCCTTCAAATTGGGGAACCTGTAGAACCTCGCAACCTCGCAACCTCGCAACTCTCTTGATTGGCATTCGTTTCCGTTGCTGAAATATTACAGGCTCGAGAATGCTGCCAACCAGGTGTACTCACCACATTGCATCCTCGCACGGTTCTGGCTCACTCTGGGACCTGGGTAGTCCTCAATTCTTACTGTACGCGTGTGCATCCTCGTGATAAAGCATCTATAAGAGCTCAAAATTCAGCGCCGCATCCAAATATGAGTATCTCCTTTGAACCCGTCTATCGACCTCAGACTGGATTTTTGGCAGCTTCTCGTCCACGTCGTTGGACCGGACGTGTTGAAATTAGCGCTGGTCCTTTACTCCGTCAGACGGTTTCATTCCCGTCCGCGATCCCATCCGCGATCCCGGCGCCCGATTTCCAGCTGTGCTGTCGCGGGTTTGGAAAAAGAAAGAAACTATACCTCTTTATCATTCGCTGTTGACTTGAAGATCTTAACCATCACCGATGTCCCGCAGATATTGCAATTATTTATGCAAGGACTCCAAGGAATTGAAAGAGGCACGGGTCTGCGAGCGACCTGAGACCTCAGCGTGCGTTGAATCTTGGCGCGAGCGCGGCCTATTCGAGATGAGTCTATCTCCTTCGGTGGATGGACATTCTGCTGTCATGGGTACCTTCCAGATACTTCAGGCATCGATTCCGCGAAGGGGTTGAGAGTCCCAGTGCGACCGATTCAGACATGCTTGTATCTCACCTCTCAACACCGTATCGTCGCCCCGAGCTCGAGTCGTTCGATTGCTGGCTTGAGAAAGGACTTCAAGAATCGTGCTGATTTGGTTTGAAGACCAAGATGCCATGGAGTGCACCGGGTTTTCCTAGACCGACAGCCGCGCTTAAGAAGTGGGAATGAGGAAGCAGGGATGGAACACGAATTAGAAGGAGCAATTGAAGAGTGAAGAGGTGGGAGAAGGAGGCGAGCGGGCAGACGTGCGGTGACCCTGGCTCGGCGCATATCATGTCTGAGCGGTCCTGGCGCGCACGAACTTCGAGATTTGCGCAGCCGCTGAGTGACGGCGGGGCGCGTTGGGTGTATAGGCGTATCGTGTGCTTCCTACTCGTACTCGATATACTTTGCATTGAACGAGTCGATCTTGAGGGCCGATAAAGAGTACAGAGTGGGAAAGGCAGCACAGCGGGGCAACGGGAAGGAAGGAAGGGACAACAACCGCTGACCCACAACTCCAGGAATTTTGGATTGAAATTTGGTGGAACAGAGTCGGCGCGCGACAAAATGGCTGGCCAAGCAACAGGATTCAGTGGTGTCTCTGCAGCAGATATCCACGCGGAGCCTGAAGTAACTGAGCCATCGAACCGTTGGGACTCACAATAAAATCAGAATAAAACAAGTAAGAGAGGAGAACGAGAACTTTGATCCCGCATCAATAATATCTCGATGCTTCTCTTCCGCCACCGACTCGGACTCTGCCTGAGGGCCTCTGGCAGCCTGCCTTCCCCGCTCTGCCCGGGTCGACGTGGACGAACGACTCAGTCACCACGACGCCAATGCCGTGCCCACCTGCTTGGGCACCAGCGCGATTCGTCGCGAAACCCACCATCAGTGGTCCACCCCGTCGAT
Source organism: Mycena polygramma (assembly GCA_029449255.1). NCBI lineage: Eukaryota > Fungi > Basidiomycota > Agaricomycetes > Agaricales > Mycenaceae > Mycena > Mycena polygramma. Next base: position 66,794 of record JARKID010000201.1, read on the forward strand.
TGCGGGACAAGGACGAGATGTACATGTCCGCGTTGTGTCCGCGCAATCTCCAAACGGACCGTGCACGCCGTGGGGCAGCAGCATCGGCCTGCAGTGCCTGACTTTGCGATGTATACAGTTAAAACACCATTGAGGCGTCTGGCCCGTCCGTTTCCGCTCTCTTCAGAACGCGAAGCCAGGCGCACGATCCAGCAAGAAGAAACCATCAGCCTCGCGGCTCGCACGCCTCGTTTCCTCCGCTGACTCCCTGCCAGCACTTGCTCGCACTCGCGCTCGCGACCCCATCCCCGCTTCCAGGGTTCCTTCAAGCACAAAATGGGTACGGAATGGGCTTGCTTCTTCGATTCTGCGAAGCCCGGTACGTGATCTATCTACTACGAGTAACGGTGCGCTCTAACGTGCCGTCCAGCTCCGTCGATGCCCTTGACGTCGCCGTTCGCAAGGAGGCCCCCCTCGGCCCATGCAGTGAGACTCAAATCACGCTGCTCGGCGCTCTGCGTCCGCCCGATCGTCACTGCGCAAGCACAGGAATGTGTCGCTATATTGCTGCACGCACCGCCGCGCCGAATGGCACGCAATTCTGTGCGCAGTGACGTCCTCCCGCTCTTCCAAATTACCAAGTACCATCCCAGTGGCCTCCTCTTCCACTACGCCGCCCGCGTACGCCCGGAACTAGCGGGCCGTGCATACACTGGTCCTCCCCAACCCACGCGCGGCACGCAGCCGATGCTTGCGCAATTTCGATCCAACCCCGCTGCCGTTCGCGCTGCGCACAGCCGCGGGGACGCGCTTTTCTTACCCGGGCATGCTGCTCGATGCACTCGTCGACCCGGTGCGGGTGCGTGCTCTTTCTGCTTGCCGCCACATTCTTCCCATTCCTTATCTCAGTCCCTCTAGGATTGCGCTGCTCCCGGGCCAAGCTTTCTGCGCGTCCGCCTCTTCGGGTGCCCCGTGGGCTTCGGTGGCTGCAACGGGCCCACGCCCTTGACACCGTCCCCTCGTACTTCCCATTCTCGACGTGCCCGGGCTCCCCCTCCTCGGCCAGACTCTACGACGAGCGACGAGCTAATCGGCATCGAGATCCGTGTGCGAGATGCATTTGGACGGTGTGTACTCCCTTTTCTCTGTGTGTGGGCTTCCATCGACACCAATTATGTGCCACAGACCTACCCTTTTGCTGCCTCCGCACCTCCGCACCTCCGCTGCCGCGCTGACGCTCACGCTCGCTGGGCACACTGTGTGCATCCCACCATCTTTGAGATCGGCATCTCACCCGAGCCAGCCAACGCCTCTTGGTATCCATAGCCGCCTGCTCGTGCAGCAGATCCAAGCCGAGGAGGACAAATCTGACCGGGTGCTTAGGCTGTCGTGCTACTCGAGGAAGACCGTCCCAAGAATGGAAAAAAGGACTGCGTTATCGTGTATGCATATAGCCTTCTTATCTGGATTTACAACTATTGCCAAGTACTCTGTGCATGAATCTTTCCTTCTCTAACGCGCGGGACTTCGTATTAATGCATCATCAAGTACAGTGAATTCTACTGCCAACCCGGTTCTGTGTCCAGTGCTCCATGCTCGCGCAACAGTTCTGCAATTTCTTTGTGGTGTCTTGCGGACGCGGCCGCCAACGCGCTGCCATACATTCCACCCGTCGTGTTCACGTCGGCGCCGTGCTCGAGGAGGACACGGACCATTTCCACCTGGTTGCCCCAAGCCGAAGCCGCGGCTTGCAGCGCACTGCCGTATTTCCCGCCCGTCGCGTTCACGTCGGCGCCGTGCTCGAGGAGGATGCAGACAGTGTCCACGTGGCCGCGCCGCGCCGCGCCTTGCAGCGCACTGCCGTATATCCCGCCCCCTGTGTTCACGTCTGCACCTTCCTCGAGGAGAAGGCGGACAATGTCCACATGACCTTTCCACGCCGCGACTTGGAGCACGGAGTCGCCATCGCGATCCACTGTATTCACGCCGGCGCCACGCCCAAGGAGGATGCGGACAATGTCCACGTGGCCTTCTGAAGCCGCGCCTTGCAGAGCACTGTCGTATTCCCCGCCCGCTGCGTCCACATCGGCACCCTTCTCGAGGAGGATGCGGACAATGTCCACGTGGCCTTCTGAAGCCGCGCCTTGCAGAGCACTGTCGTATTCCCCGCCCGCTGCGTCCACATCGGCACCCTTCTCGAGGAGGATGCGGACAATGTCCACGTGGCCTTCTGAAGCCGCGCCTTGCAGCGCGCTGCCGTATTCCCCACCTGCTGCGTTCACATCGGCATCCTTCTCGAGGAGGATGTGGACAACGGCTAGATGGCCTTTCCAAGCCGCGCATTGCAGCGCGCTGCCGTATCTTCTGCCCATTGCATTCACGTCGGCACCGTTCTCGAGGAGGATGTGGACAACAGCCAGATGGCCTCTCAAAGCCGCGGCTTGCAGCGCGCTGCCGTAATCTCCGCCCGCTGCATTCACGTCGGCACCACGGTTGAGGAGGAATTCGACCCCTTCAACATACCTGATCGTGGAGCACAGATACAGAGGCGATGGAGCGTGCCATGACCATCTTGGGGGCATCATTGGCCAGCCGATGTCGTACATGCAGTTCATCGCAACATATTGTTGGCTCCCTTCTTCGAGGAGGTGCATAGTTGAGCCCCGTAGGACACTCTGGTCATGGCATCGAAGCAGATGATGGGACCAGAAGTGGGCTGCATACCGTGCCAGTGGATATTGTGGCAATGTGTTGGAATTCAGGGGATTGTTTTCGAAGTGAAGGAGATATGCGACACAGGATTGGGCGAGAAATGTGTGTGATGGGGCTTCTCCCAAGTCGTGTTTGTACTCGCCCAAGAATTTTTGGGACATGATATAATCGTTAACGGATGAGTGTGCAAAGGTTACCACCTGCCCCGATATCTCCCCAGAGTCATGGTATATTGAGGTAACGGGGCCGACAGTGACCAGTCCTTCCAGCAAATCACACACTGCCTCCGCTCGTCCCGTTTTCTCCGGCTCGAACACCCACTGATGGTGGTTGATTGCAAGAGCGTCCTTGAGCTCGAGCAGGATGACAGGTCTCGCAGAAAAAGCGAGCCAGCGCAAGAGTGTCCCGACATGAACGAAATCCCTGTCGCCAACCGGCTTGAGGAAGCGGGTATAGATTCCGAATAAATCACTCGGCAGCTCAGCGAGTATTGCGTCGAGGTCGGTATCTACTTTATTGCGAGTCAATTCCTGCAGGAGACAGGCCGCCATGCGAAACCTGTCATTAGGTGAGTTGCATGGTTGTTTAAAATATTTAAAAGCCTCACATTCCGTTGCTCTTGTCGACTATTTTCGGAGCAGCATCCTTGGCTTTTTTTATGTGTTTTAATCTGGAGTTGAGCTCAAGTTCGCTGTTCACAAATTGTAGAATATCGGCATGCGTGGTGTCCGGCTCGAGAACGACAACCGATGCTTCTTTGAATGCTAGGGATTCCAGGAAGATTGTGCGGGGCTGACTTGCAACAAGGAGGTGCACTGGGTTGGTCCATCCGCGAAGGGTGGAGACGAACTCAACCAGTTTATCGTGCTCACTACACTCATCCAATGCATCAAGGACGATGTAGGTGCCAGGGAGTTGGGAAAGTACTGTGTCGAGCATCGCGAGAAGGTCGTTGTAGGTTGGCAAGATCTGGCCCTGGCAGGACTTGAATCGTTGATCAAGTATGGAATAGGGAGTGGGTGATTGTTCGGAAAGCTGCATGATGATGGACCGAAGCATGTTTTCGATGAGCTGCTTCTTTTCGTCTCTGAAATCGAAGTAGAAATAGGCAATAGCGCAATCCGGGGCGTCCTCATGACTGTTCGCAATTTTGGCCGATCGATAGCGGAAAAGATCATCTATCGCAATCGAACTGTTTCTGTTAGTCCTGGACTTCGTACATATTGCAATGAGTCTCACCTCAAAACACTCTTCCCAGTACCGGCTGCTACTGATCAGGCACTTATCCCGGAGCCAGAAGCCAAATAGCTCACAATTTCCCCTGATCCAGAGGCATCCCGCCTGCTCTTTCCATTTCACGAACTTGGTGCCCTCCAAAACCCATCTCCCAGTGTCCTTGTGACGAAGGGCGTGTGTTGCGCGCTGCTTCTCCCTCATATCGAGAGCCTGAAACCATTTCTGGAGCTCTTCCTTGCGGCTGGATTCAAATAAGTCCCAAAATAAGTGCAAGGTGAAGTATTTAACTGACGCCAAAGTTATGAGTTGGTCAGCCTTCCCTTCTGTTCTGGCAGCGGTCTTGTCGATTCGAGCGGCGAGGACTTTGGTTTGAGAGGAGTGCCCCTCCGTTCGAGCGGTAGATAGTAGCTGATGTCCGTTTGAGCGCCTTGAACTCCCGGATAGCGGGATAAATCTCACTTGGAATTGGGTGCAACATTTCGTTCTATTTTCCTTCAGTTTCTTTATCTCCGCTTCGTTTTTATCTCGCTTGAACCATGCTTTGACGAACCCAGAAATCCCCTTGGACCGAGTGAGTGCTTGACATTGCTTCTCGATTGTCTTTAGCTGTCTGTGTGAGTGATTATGAATCCACGATTAAATCGTAAGTTGCGAACGCACTCCGTAAGATTTTCGAGTGCCTGCAACAGTTGCTCGGTGGGCGCTTTATCTTCATGCTCTTGCGCCAGGCTTTGGAGTTGTTCGACTGTATTGAGGACCTCCTGTTTGAGATCGGCCAGATTTTCTTCGTTGTCGCCGACCTCACGGTGGGCGCACTCAGCAGATACTTGTCAACGTGAGAGACGACGCACCTTTTCGATTGATTCCTTGATTTTTATGGCCAGGTCGCCGAATGTGACAATCGTGCCAGCAATATCCATCCTGGATTCGGGGTAGAATGTGCCGTGGTGGTGGTGGTGATCAAGACGTGAAGTGGTCTCCACAGCACGATGCCTCGTGTCGGACAACTGCTGTGCACTGTCACCTTAATTTAGAGCGCGGGATTACAGCACACCTGCGATCATTTCGAGCGACATCTCAAGGCGAGCCGAATAATTGTCGACATTTCGTTTCATGACCTGGATCTGGATTGTAGACAAAGGAGATCTAGAATGCAGAGGTTGGAAGAAACTTGAAAGAAAGCTTAGTCGAAAGTAAACAAAAGACGTGGGAAGCAAGTCGGATCGTACCCCCGGGGTTCTCCACGCTCTGTGCTCTGCCTCCGCACCTCGAGCTGGGGGAGTGATACATCACCGTCTCTCATGTGAAACCTGGTCCCATACATCCAGAGCTCTCGTTTGAGATGGGCCAGAATGTGTCATTTGTGACTCACGGGCCATTTACCCGGCACGGCTGTCACCCATCAACGTTTCAGCCAGCGTCGAGCAACTGTCGAGCTCGTCGTTGATGACAGCGTCAAGAGTGTATGCTCGTGATTGGCAAAGACCTGGACGGCGCGCTGCCGTATACATCCAAATCGGGCAAATCCTTCTTTAGCGGGCGGCAATCCGTCGCGCGACGCTGGGCGCATTTGGGGGCTGATCAGGCTGGAAATTGGGGCAGTGGTAGATATCGCATATATGTACAGCATGTGTACATAGGGGACAATTTCGCCGGGCGAAAATTATACAATGGCCGATACCTCCCCGCGCGCTGGCCGTGTCCGCAGCGTCGGTCCTGTTGCATGCACGCTGACCCAGCCAGTGCCGGTCGTGGCCAACGACAACGGCGGGATGAGCGGCGGCTTCATCGGTGCTATCCCGCCCTGCCCTGAATCCGCCCGGTACCGTACCGCTGAGCGAGAGGCGCAGGGCAGAGGGTCGGCCTTGGCGGAGAGGATCGACCTCTCAGGGCCGCACCCCAGCCTCTTTCGCGCGCGCCGCGCACGCATTCGGGTCGCTCTGCGAGACAGACGGTAGCCGTGCGCATCCGGCATCGACACCGTAGCGGCGGCGAGGATCGCGTCGGGAGCGCAGAAAGGAGGGGGAAAGAGGCTCAGAAGGTCGATGAACGCACCTTGAGACAAATCATACCCAATGACTTCCATCCTCCATTCCCACAGCTGGGTTGGCCCCCCCAATAACCACTGGCTCGGCGAAACGGAATTCCGTCGCGGGTGATTTGGGCGGTAGTAGAAGCCGTCGGGGACGGGAGGCTGAACCGAGATTATGCTGCTATGGGCGAGGGTACGTATGGGCGAGCGATCGACGGCATGGAGAATCGAAATCGGGGAGACGAGGTGGGGGAAGAGGAAGAAGGACTCTGGGAGAGTGACGTGGCCGTTCGGCATCACTCGGGTAGCGCGGCTAGGCCGGCTCGAATCCACGGTATCGGTACGGCCCGATGAGAAACCCGCCGTTTCATTCTTGCCATCCCAACCCTAGCTCCGATGGACATTGTGAGCCACCCAATTGGTTCTTGTCCACACCGCGCAACTTTGTACCGCAGATTGAATCTTCGAGCTGAAAATTGGACGAGTGAAAAATTGGGTTTGCGCTCTTTTGCGCTGCGATGCCTGGAGACAAGTGAGAGCAAAATAAATCAACTGAAAGCCAGGAAACACGGATACTAGTTCGGGGTTTGCTCTCTCAAATACCCTAGACAAATGGACAGGGCCTGCATTCACGATAAAATGTTGTGATTCGTCTGATTGCAGAAAAATAGGCTTCGTTTGCATGTTATCCGGTACGCTGGGGGATTCTGACGAGACAGAAGTTCTTATAATTGGAGCCTCTATCTTTTGAGAACAGGTTGAAATTCGGACCCCTGAAAAATATGAGAACTCAGATTCTCGACGATATCACCGGAATTTACTGCTCCGCTTGTGGATTTTCGCGTACATTAGAGGATCAGAAGCATGTCCGATGATTTTGAGCTACTCAGATGCAGCTCTTCTACCCCGGATAGTGATTTTGGGAACAGATGCCTCAAAAACACAATGTGCTACATATAATCACACATGAGGGGGGAAAAAATCCCGAGAATTCGGACGCAACGCACCCCTATGACCTACACAACATATTCAAAATTCGAGGCAAACGGCGAAGTTCTTCCAACAGAATAAAATGTTCGGTCAAATCAAGAGCGACACAAGGGAGCCCAAAGAGGCAGTTGACCGTTACCACTGGAAACTAACTTCGTCTCGAGTCAAAATGTAACATCCCAAAATCTTTCAGTAGAAAATTGCCACCATTGAAGGAGATATACATCAAACTAAGACAACGAACGATGCACCACCTGAAGGAGTCCCTAGAAATCACTTAAAACACATGTTTGGACATTTTGAGCGAGCTTCTTCCACATTCGTGAAGACGGTTGGTGGATCAGGCTAAGATTTCGTTGACTGGTGTATCAAGAGAGCATGTTTACAGGAAGAACTACACACAAGATGGGGAGGTAAAAACACAACTACCAACTACATCTGGGCATAGAACGGTAGAAGAGCGAGGCGATCAGCGAGAACAAAGATACTAGTCCATCGTGTCTTCCGGACCACAAGCACAGACACAGCAAGAAGCAGGAAGCAGGAAGTCGGCGGGAAGACGGCGGGAAGACGGCGGGAAGACGGCGGGAAGCGGCGGGAAGCGGCGGGAACAGTGTGAGAGAAGTGAGAGGTGCAGCCGATGCGGGTGAACAAATGCGGGATGGCGTAAGTACACCGTCTGACCTGGACTGCCGATGTGGATAGCATTGGCGGTGCACGGCGCTGAAGCGGGAACCGGCGGCGATGTCAGTGCGCCAATGTGGCATGCACAGCGCACGGCGCGGCCCCCCTGAGGCGAAGCAGAGCGTAAGGGACCCCAGGGTATGATTTAAGGGACGGGACAGACGGAGGACGAGCAGGGGGACAAACAGAGTGGGCCTTGAGAGGGGAGTGGCGCGGAGACCGGCGCAATGGACCCAAAAGGACCGGGTACCACTACGCATATGTGTGTGTGAGGTGCTACTAGGTCATCGTACTCCATAGAGACAGCCAGAGAGCGGGGCGAGCCAAACCGGGCGGCGGCGGAAAGGGCGCGCCGCAACGGAACGCGGGGCGGGCTGGCGGACCGAAAAGAGCTGAAATACGAGACTCAGATAGCTAAAGCAGGGTCGAGTGGGTTGCGATGGGTCGCCAGAGCCATGAGGGGACGGCGGGGAGCCGCTCCCGCTGGTGGAGGGGTGATATCGGAAAGCGGAACAACGGGCGAACTACGCTGTGAAACCGGCTGGAAATCCACAAGAGCCATTTATCATTTGGTCCCCACAGGTACCTCGGCTGGTTAGGCGAACGGGGGAGCGGGCGGGCAGCAGCGGCGGAGGGGCAAGTGGTGGTGATCAAAGAAGCAGGTGAACAACAACCACAAATAGACCCATCACCTGCCAAATTGTTGCCCGATTGGGAGTTTAAACCGGTTTCCGCAAGCGCGATACCGACACCGCTACAGGATTCTGAGGTCTCAAAATAAGGGCATATCTATTCTTGACGGCCAAAGTTGGCCACTGTGAATTATGAGCCGGCAAGGGCGCACCGGAAATGCAGCCATTTTGGGAAGGGCGGGCTGCACAGCCACGCGCCAGCCAGTAGCGGGGGCCAGCGAGCGCGAGCAACGGGCAAGGATAAGCGAGATATAAGCGATAAATGACGAAAACGGTCTGTCACTCACAAGTGATACATCATGGCGCATCTCACACATGAGCTCCTGATGTATGGAACCAGGTCTCTCTCGAGAGACACCTGATGTATCAATTCCCCAGCTAGGCCTGGCCTCCGCCGCTCAAGGAAAATCTGGTGACATGGGGAAAATATCAAATGAAATTACTGTGCGATCTACGAGAGCCAAACATCAAGCCCCGGCTTCACTTCCGGTCTTACACGCGGGGGACACCAGGCGCTCCATCGCCGCCTGTTTGACGTGGCATCGAATGGCGCGCGAGACTCGGGCAGCCTAAGCGCCACGCCGTGGGGGAAGGCACTTTCCGTCCTCTCAGTCCTCTCACGGTGCTAATGAGGACGGCGCCGGTAGTGCCCATAGAGAAGTGTGGAAACCGGTCAGGGAATGAGGAGGGCGATGAGCGCGAAGACGTGCAATTCCAATATAATTGCCGGGTACGCTCGAAGAGCCGGAAGTACGCGTCAGATTTTCGCGAAATTACGTGCGGAGCGCTGAACCCGCCCGCATCCCCGAGAGCGTCAGCGGGCGGAGTGTCATCGTCTTCGCACCACGCAGTCTCATCTCCACCTTGCATTAGTGACTGCCCCGCCTGGAGCGAGAGCGTGAGGGCACCTGGATCCGCAGACACACTGTACTCGCACGCTCCACCCGTCCTGCGAAGAAAGAGGCGCTATCTTCGGCCCATTCCCGCTTTCATTTCATGCAGACGGATTGGCCGCGCGGCGACGCAAACCCCGAGCTTGCGCATCCGCCGCGTGTTCCAGCCCGATGCGCAGTGGCGTGGAAGGCGAGAAGGGGGCGAGCGACGATGGGACTCTCGCGCAAGCTGGTGTAGGCGAAAGAAGCTAGACAGCGGGGCGGTTTGACGACTGTCAAGCCCCGCGAGCACGAGACCTCCTTCTCCATCCCACTGTGGTGGTCGAGTGCGGCGCGGAAGGGGAACAGGGGCCGAGCGACGATGAGCGCGCGAGTTGCGCGTGCGCGGGTTCTGCGTGCGGGGGCGCAAGAAGCGGGACAGTTGGGCGTAGGCGTACGCGCTGCGCGCGCGGGTAATGTCGCCCTCCGAGCGGGGTGTAACCACTGCGCGGCGATACGGAAGGGGACGACCAAGGTGTCACAGAGGACACCAGAGCGCAGCCTGCTTCGAAGACCATGGGCGGGGCGGAACAGCGGGAAGGCGTAGGCGCACTCGCACCGCCCCCTGCAACAAGTATACGTTCCGGTGCGAATGAGCTGGACGAGGCATGCGTGCAGGAAGCGCACGGTGATGCCCGCGCGCTTATGAGAGGGGCATGCGAGGATGGGGAGAGGAGGAGAGCGTGCGGGGTGGCGAAGTCGAGGGGAAAGCTGAAGCAGCGAGCCGGGACAGCCGCGCGCAGCGTCAGAGCATCGGAGGGCGGAGGCAAGGCGCGTGGCGGTGGGGTCAGACGAGAGAGCGGGAAGGCGGGTGCTTTGCTCATCTGCGAAAATCTCGTTACCATCTCGTATCGTATCGTATAGAGTAGGAAGGAAAGGACGAACAGCAAAGAACGAACGAGTTCGTGTCGGCGGGCTGGGGGACTGCGTCCGCAGGGTATACGAGCAGCAACGAGGTCATCCGGCGTGTAATTCAGCGGCAGCGTCATCTTCAGATCCCGCACCTCACTCAGTCCGCGTTGTTTGCGCGGCTTCGTGCGGTGGATGACAAGGGAGGAGGCGGATGCGAGAGGGTGGTAGAGGATGCGCCGAGGGCAACAACACGACGGTCGAGGAGGGCGCGGGCGACGATCAGAAGCAGGGAAGAAAACAGGCAAAATACGTGGCTCGACCATTCGCACCAACGCCGTGGTCCCATCGACGCGGCGGCTTACACCGACAGCAGGGTGAGTGCGCGCGACCCAGAGCAAGGACGGCTGCGCTGGGCAGAATCAATCCGTTAGCTGGCTAGTCGTGAAGAAAGAGGAAGAAAGTATGGAGAGAAACGTACCCCGTACTACTGACATCAGGGTGAGTGCGCGCGACGGAGCGCAAGGACGGCTGCGCTGGGGGAAATTATTCCGTTAGCTGGCCAGTCTTAAAGAAAGAGGAAGAAAGGATGGAGACGCACCATCTCTGAGGTGTACACCGCGCCGGCGGCTAAGGCGCAGACTGGGAGACCGCCGCAGTGATGCACATGGTGCACAAGACTTGCAAGTGAGTCGCGGATGGCAGCAACGTGCGCGTCGGGACCCCGCCGTCGAAGAATCTTCGAGTGGCTTAAATTGCTGGATTTGCAGGTCAATCAGGCCTACAGGCAGAGCGCAGCACTCCATGTAAGGGCCTAAAATCGTCGGCGCTGGAACGAGGGAGTCGTAGACATGGCCACTGACAGAGGAGCTGAACGTTGCTGCAGGTGTGACCGAAAACCGAAGATCGCCGAAGACCGCCGAATTCGACCTCACCGCCAATCCGCCGGAAAAGGCAGGTGCACTTTGTGGACGCCGCCACGCCTTTTTTTCTCGCCCATCTGTTGAGATTCACGCATCCAGCGGTCTGTAATTATACTTTACTTTTATTTGGCTCGCAGCGTATATTAGTCAACCGTAGTAAACAATGCCGCCTCAGTTCTGTTCATACAAACTGAGGCGTAAGTTCACTCATTACTTTAGCTATACCTCATTACTGACTAGTAGAATAGTCAATTCGTTCTAGGTACATATAATAGAAGAGTTCTGTTCATACAAACTGAGGCTCAATTCGTTCTAGCATCCTTGCGCCGGAGCCACGAATCTTCACAGGTTATGGCCCCCCGAGACACAGATGTAACTGACGGCAAACGCTCCCTACCGATACTCAAGGATGATGCATCCAACTGGATAAGCTATTCCGAGATCGTGCCCACTCATTCCAAGGGAAAAGGGTTGCACCGTCATTTCGCTGGCACGGCGCGCAAGCCCGCTGATCTCGTCCAAGACAACGTCGGTGATTGGTACATAGACGGAGAAACAACTCCGCTCACCGAGGAAGAACTGGAAGCGCACGAGAAGAAGCAGGATGACTACGAAATGAAAGAGTCGAAACTCCGCGACATAATCTACCAAACCGTCAGCCCCACACGCTTCACGCAAATCAAGGATGAACCAACTGCTCACAAGATGTGGCTTAAACTCAAGGAACTCAATGAGAACCGAGGAGACATGGTCCAGATAAACACCCTTAACCGATTGCAGCAGATGCGTTGTGGCGACGACGATGACTTGCAGGAACACCTCGCGGAGATGTCCACCCTCAAAGACACTCTGACCAGGATGGGGAACCCACTTTCCGACTTACAATTCGGAGCATACATCCGTGCTTCTATCCCCGAACACTACCGCACCCTCCTTACCACCATCTCAGCTGCCGCCCGCTTATCCGTTCCTCCACGCCCAGTCGACACGGCACTCATGATCTCCGAGTTAACCAACGAGTACTTGAGTCGCACGGTCGACAAGCAGGTCGATAACGACAACGCGGCGATGTCAGCGGCGAAGAAAGCGAAAGGCGGCGGAGGCGGCAAAAGCGGTGACAAGAAGCCGAAGTGCACGAACTGCAAGAAAAAGGGTCACACCAAGTCAGATTGCTTCGCATCAGGGGGAGGAAAAGAACACGACAAACCCGAGTGGTATGTGAAGAAGGAGGAGGCGGCGAAGAAGAGCAAAGACAAAGACAAGGCGAAGACTGCAGCAGCAGCGGACGATGACGACGACAACGTCGCGTTGATGATCGGCACACCCGACGACGACGACGACGAAGATAATGTCGCGTTCTCGATCACGTCTGACTTCCGCGAAGACGAAGCCCACGTCTCGTCACAGTCCACCGCCGCCGACATGATAGTCGATAGCGGCGCGTCACGCCACTTCTCGCCCGACCGCGACAACTTCATAACCTTCGTGGAAATTCCCCCCGTTCCTATACGCGCGGCTGATGGCCGTAGCTTTAGCGCGACAGGGAAAGGCAGTTATAGGGCTAACCTTCCAATGGGGCCTGGTAAAAAGCCGACCCGCTCGACGCTCCACAACACCTACTACGCTCCCAATATGGCATACACCCTGATCTCCGTTAGCCAACTGGACCGCGCCGGATTCGCAATCCTCACCGAAAACGGCACCTGCGAGTTTAGAACTCCCCAGCCGAACCGCAAAACCGTCGCCATCTTCCCAATCATTCGGGGCCTGTACCGCGCCGTCAATTCTCCCACAGCTGGAGCCGCATACGAACCAATCGAAGCCACGTACCTCGCGACCAAAATGATCTCCATCTCCGAACTTCACCGTCGGATGGGACATGTAAATCACGAGGACTTGCGCACGGCGGTGAAGAAGGGCACCATCACCGGGGTTAACCTCGATATGTCCTCGCAGCCGCAATTTTGCGAAGTATGTGTGCAGGCTAAGGCGGCGCGCAAGTCGATCCCGAAGCAAGCGACCGAACCGCGTCCAACAGAATATGGCGCGAAGATCGTAACAGACCTAAAGGGAAAGATGTCGGTAGCGTCAATCAACGGTGCCCGATATGCGATGACATTCACCGACCTCGCGACTCATGAAGAGAAGCCGTACTTTCTGAAAAAGAAGTCCGAAGCTTTTGAAAAGTACTTGAAGCACGAGGCCTGGATGAAGGTCCAACGCGGCGCGGGAGTAAAGTTGCTGGGAACTGACGGTGGGGGCGAGTTCATCTCGAAGGAATTTGAAAATTACCTCGAGAAGGCCGGAACGGAGCACCAGCTCACGGTTCACGACACGCCGAGCGAGAACGGTGTAGCCGAGCGCGGACAGCGCACGCACATCGAACAGGTTCGCGCGATGTTGATCCAGGCCGGGCTGCCGAAGTACCTCTGGGCAGAAGCTTGGCTCCACTCCGTATGGCTCCGCAATCGATGCCCGACAGCTGCACTACCAGATTTCAAAACTCCGATGGAAATGGCAACAAAGAAAAAGCCGAACCTTTCGAAACTACTCGAATGGGGCACGCCGGTGTGGGTTAAAATCAAGAACGCAGGTAGTCTTGAAGTTCGCGCGAAAAAGGTGAATTTTGTCGGATATGACCTGCGTGCGAAGGGCATGAGGCTCTGGCCGGGTACGCGAAGGATTATGGTGGAGAGGGACGTGTATTTCAACGAAAAGGATGCTCTAACTCCCGGAACGACCTCGATTGAGGGGGAGTGGGATGACGACGACATTCTCGAACGTCCCGAAGAGCCCTCCAATTCGTCGAAAACACGGCCCAAGAGCGATAAAAACCTGCGTGCTTCGCCTCCTCCAGACTCCAACCCCGCGCCAACCGAAGTCCAAGCACCCGAGGCTCCAGCCGATACAACGCCGCCACCACCTCCTCCGCACGCTCGGAAACGTCAGACTGAGCTTGAAAAGCTTGGTGAGCCTGACTGGAGTGCAGGCCGTGGTAAACGCGAACGAAAAACCCCCGGATTCTACCATTCCTTGAATGCCATTGTCGGTGATGCTGAGTCTTCCACGGAGGATATAGCGGCTACCTTCCAGGTGCTGGAGGAGGAAGAGGATGACGACTCGGACCTCTATCTCGAGGACGAGGACGAGGAGGACCACACCTTCGTGGTCGAGTTTGCGATGGTAACCAAAAATGTCCCGATGACTTTGCGCCAGGCCATCAACGGCCCCGATTCCAAACATTGGATCCCCGCGGCTCAATCCGAGTTCACACAGCTTGACAAGCTGAAAACTTGGGATATCGTGGAGGCACCAATCGGCGCGAAGGTCATTCGCAATCACTGTGTGCTCACAATCAAACGGGACGCCTTCAACGCGATCAGCAAGTACAAAGTCAGACTTGTTGCCAACGGCCGGACTCAGGTACACGGGATCCATTACACCGATACCTTTGCCCCCGTTGTTCGCCACGCGACGCTACGCGTCCTGTTGACATTCGGTGCCGTCAATGACTGGGAAATCCATGAGTAATAGTTCGATTGGTCTAATTACGTTACCTCCCGATCGCATCAATTCTGGGCGCTCCGGAGCGGCAGAGCTGCCGCATCATCTGCCGCTGATGCAGCGAAGGCACACCTCCAGAAAAAATGATTGCAGGCCAGAGAAGTGTTGTAAGGCGGGAGAAAAAAAAATCATGATTGTGTCTTTGCATACAGCAAATGCATGGTACCCCTACAATATGCGAGATAGATATATTCAACTCCTTTTAAGTGGAGGAACATCACGAAGATTCCCAGTCGCAGATTCTCGTTGGCTGGTTGGCCCTCCAGAGATTAACAGCTATGATGGACCAGTATTTGACACCGATATCGGTACGTGTTTTCCCTACCACTTCTCTGAACACGGCTGATGAGCGAGTGTGTCCACAATGTATTTCGAACACTTCGAGAAATCAATGACTTGCCTTACATTGTACATGCTGATTTTGTACTTTGAACTGGGATCAGACCTTTAGGATTAGAAGACGAATCCATACTACTCTTACTACTGTTAGTACCTGGTGTCTGTGGATTTCTCTGGACTATGTTGTGGTTGAACCGCAGATTCAACCTGTACTCACCCTCCCAGTCCAATTGAGATTGGGGGACAGAAAGAGGGAGAAAAATCCCCCGAGGTCTCAAGCCGATTGGATTCGATCTCTCCCAACCTTTCGGTGTTGTAGAAAGTGCCTTGCGAACCCAATGAGCGAAGAATGTAACCCAGTGTTGCATTGGCCGAAGCCTTGCCGTCGTGCCGCACCGGCAGTCACGTGGATTACCTTTCGGGGAAATCTAATTAGACCAATCGAACAGTTCCTCGGAAATCCATCAAGCGGACGTCAAAAACGCGTATCTCAACGCGCCAATCGACGAAACCATTTATATGGAAATCCCGCAAGACTACGAAAAATTCTCCTCCAAACCTCTTCCCTCTGTCCCTCCTGGACGTCGTCTCGTCTGTAAGCTCAACAAGGGCTTGTACGGCACTAAACAAGGCGGCAGAGCATGGTACATCAAACTTCGCGACACATTCTTCTCGCTTGGTTACACCATTCTGCAAGCCGACCATGCTGTATTTATCAGCCGGGACAAGTCCACCATCGTTGCGGCGGCCACGGACGACTTCACAATTGTCGGCCGGACCCTTACGCATGTCACCCGTATCAAAACCCAACTCAATGATCATTTCGAGCTCGTCGATCTCGGGGAAATCAACTGGCTACTCGGCATTCACATCACACGCGACCGTAAAGCCAGAACGATTTCCTTGAGCCAGACCGCCTATATAGAGCAGATCCTAGCTCAAATGGGCCTGTCCGACGCAGCTCCGTGCCTGACCCCGATGGAACCCGGTGTCGATCTCAGTGTCGATGCGCCCGGAGTTTCGTCGCAACTTCTCTCAGGCGATGACACGGGTACATATTGCAAGGGGGTCGGATTCTTGATGTACGCCACAATCACTCATCCAGAGATCACCTACCACACGTCGACTCTTTCTCAATTCATGCAAGAGCCACGGTCTACCCATCTCAAGGCCAACCGGCGTGTTTTTAGGTATCTCTCCGGTGTGCGTCATCACCGACTCGTCCTTGGCGGAAAAGATCTAACGCTATCCGGCTATTCCGATGCTGATTGGGCTTCGCACCAAGATCGTCGTTCCATATCCGGGTACGCGTTTTATCTAGGAAACAGTTTAGTCGACTGGAGCTCCAAGAAACAACCCCTGGTCACACTTTCCAGCACAGAATCTGAGTACGTTGCTCTCACCCATGCTTCCAAAAATCTGCTATGGCTCCGGAAACTTCTCGCCGAACTTTCCGCGCCAATCACCAAACCAACCACTCTTTTCTGTGACAATCAATCTGCTATTGTCCTGACCAAGGACGGGGCTTTCCACGCGCGTACCAAGCATATCGACAATCGTTTCCACTTCATCCGCCAGACGGTCAGCGACGGTCACGCGAACATCACCTACTGTTCGACAAATGACATGATTGCCGACATCTTCACGAAGTCGCTCGCTCGCCCAAAATTCACTCATTTCCGTGATCTTCTTGGTGTCAAAGAATATCCCGCTTCAGCGTGAGGGGGAGTGTTGAGATTCACGCATCCAGCGGTCTGTAATTATACTTTACTTTTATTTGGCTCGCAGCGTATATTAGTCAACCGTAGTAAACAATGCCGCCTCAGTTCTGTTCATACAAACTGAGGCGTAAGTTCACTCATTACTTTAGCTATACCTCATTACTGACTAGTAGAATAGTCAATTCGTTCTAGGTACATATAATAGAAGAGTTCTGTTCATACAAACTGAGGCTCAATTCGTTCTAGCATCCTTGCGCCGGAGCCACGAATCTTCACACCATCGTCTTGCGATCCGGAGACCTCTTGCCTCTCAGCTGGAATCCCAGGATCTCTGCCCCCCAATACTGCTTTGGAAATTGTCGTTCGAGGCAGCCTGACGCGTAATCCCGTTCCTTTGAACGGAGGCTTTCTATCCTTATACATCTTCAGCAATAGAGCTCATAGTGCTGTGTTTCTTACCAGCCCCCGACCCCTTCGATCTCAACTTGAATCCGATCCGGCACGGTCCTCACGCGCCTCTTTCACTGTAACCACCATCACCTTCGTCGCACACCGGCCACACATTTACAAGGTGAGTGTGTGTCTTCCAGCTATTTCAGCGTCGTCACGAAGCATCTCGTCGTTAACCCGACGGCCGAGCTCAAGCATAAAATCCTCTGGTTCAACTCTTTGAATTGATGAGCCTTGTTTTCATGTTATCCCAAAACCACAGACACACTTTTGAGGGTGTCTCCCCCATGGTCCAATAAAAGAGCTTCGAAGTGTTCAACAAGGACAGAATTTAAATTACAAAAACCCATACCCCACATCAACCCCACGGCGTCATGGGCCGGCCTTGGTGGTTACATGTAATTCCAGATTTCAGTCTCTTTTGGAATGGGACGGCGGTGTTGCGTGCATTTGATTTCAATGATGCAAATAACGCTGGCTGAACCCAGATTCACAGCTCGACAATTTGCACTCAAGACTCACTGGCCACCGGGCTACTCGTGGACCATTGAAACTTCAACCTTTGCCAATTCCAGATCTCGTCTCACTCCAATTCCTTTGCCCTCGAATATCTATGCCCGTGCTGCTCAACTTTACCACCTCTGCCTTCGCTGGCCCTCACCAATCCCCAGGTCTCTTCGTAGCCGCATATCGAGCCGTGAATGTTATAATACCCCCAAACTTGTGATCTGGCCCCTGCGTACCTTGGGTTTTCGCTTTTACTTCCAACACCCTTGGGCTTTTCTGACTCTGTGTTTGTTGTAGATTCCTTCCATTACTCCCTTCAACATCAGCATCCCTTTCTCCAAATAGGCGCGGTTATTTTCAACACATCGTTCAAATCTCGATATGATTCGATGCAACCTTTTCGGATTCGGGGATTTATCCGGAGCCCAATGACGCCGTAACCGCAACATTGGTAAAGTTCGTCCACTGGATCCTTCATTGGCGTTGACTCCATTTTGTCAAAAACCTTACCTAGATCGGCCCCGACCGCCTTTCCGATCTATTATTCTCCTGGCATACCGTCTCATCTCTCACGATGTGTGTTGCTCACCCTGCACGCCCCCTTCAATTTTCAACATCGCATCTCGGCCGTCTCGGCCTTCAAGTCCTGCAATACAAGAACAACCACCATCGATGCTCACTTATGTTCTGTCGGCGTATGTAATCTATTCGACCGCCATGCACTAAAATCTAACCTCACAGACAGGTTCGCTGCCGCATTCAAAAAATGCCGTAGATACGGCTTCGTCAACCGATCTCCATACATGTGCAAATCTTTTTGAATAATCGGAGCAGCTGGAATATCCATTACATTCTAGTTTCAATTATATTGTTCATACAACCGAATGGCTTGCTGCCTTTACTTGTACGAATCGTCTCAGCCTCCGAGGCATCCACCGAATCAACCTTGCATCTGTTCGATTGTCCGAATTACGCCGCGAGTGAGACAGATCCTAGTTCGACGTGAAATTCAAGTACCGCCAGGTGTTCCTTGCAGGGCAGGAACAATCTGAAGGCCCACCTTTTGTGAGCCTAGAGGAAAGACAGTATACCTTCGCAGCATCAAACAACAGAAAATTGGATGCCCCGCAGACAGTGGGCTGCGGCACTTTTTCGTGGTGCAGTGATAAGCCAAACTAGTAAAAAAAAGTCAGGGGAGGCAAGGTTCAAAGGAGCGACTCGAGTGATAGAAATAATACACACACCGACGTAAATCTATGCAGCGGGTCTTGAGGCCTTGAGGCCTGATTCTAATTGGATCCCCTGGAAAAACGAGCTGTGAAATGAAAAGAGTCAGCGAAGCGCTCGGTTCGATTATTGAAGGAATCAGCACTCACTCAAGCGACTTGAGTCGAAACAACGCTGGTGAAAGTCATTTGAGCCTAGAGTTGATCGCGAGTCAGAATACTTAACGGCAGCGTACCTCCAGGATAAGTGAAGAACCATGATACGCAGATAAATTAATCAGAGCGCGAATGGTTGGGCCATTCCGGAACGTTCAGTCCAGCTGTGATGAAACAGGCAATTGGCTCAGAATGTCCCACCGAGTGCAGGTCCAGGGCCGTCAAGCCGGCCGAGTAAAATGTGCAGGTAGTTCAAATAAACAAACACATTGTAGCGAAGTCAAGGTGAAGGAGTCGAGAACTGAAAGGTGGAGCGCAAATCCTCGCGACAATAATGAACTTGCCTCATGACTTGCAGTTCTACAGAGCAGCTGAGACACAACAAGTAACCAGGAGCGGCGGATGTTCAAGATCAAAGTCAAGGCACTTGCGATAGCCCTCGAGAAGCCCGAGATTGCGCGAAATTGCATGGTCTTTGTTCACCTTGACCAATAATAGCAAGTAGCCGCAGGACGAATGTAAAGGAAGTAAGTAAGAATTAATAAGATGACCGAAGCCAGCCCCGAGAGACTGACGTGCGAAGCTTGAGTATGCTTGACGATCGTTGGGTGGATTCGTCCTGCGCAGACGAGGGTGCGGTGGAATGGACTTTTGGAAGTGATAAGTAGCAGGGACTATACAACCAATTGAACTGTGCCACTCACCAAAGTGGGGGTCGAGAAGGCCGAGGCCAGTATATGAGCATTAAGAAGTTCAAGCAGACCAGTGCAATTTTTGGCAAGGCATTGAATTTGGAACCCAGTTCGAAGATTGAGACCGAGACATGAGCGAAGATTGAAGGCAATTTTGATGACTGGAAACTTCAAGCTCGGGATGTATGTGACACTTGCAAGGTTCGTGGGTGGAATGTGTTGACTGTAAAAGAACGAATTGCGGGGTACGGGCTTCAGAATGTAGCAAGCAACGAGACTGTCCTATCACCCACCTCAGGGCTCGTGTTCGCAAAATTAAAGACGCAACGAGGGTACAAGTAGCTAATTGAACGGCGTGCTTTAGTAAAGGTGCAGCTTGGGAAGCTAGTGCCGCGCGATAGTCCATGCCATGAAGAGATTCGTCGGGCTGACGCGCAGAATGCAAAGATTCTTATAAAGGAACAGAAGCAGGTGGAAACCAAAGCCGCGGATGGCAGCGCGGAGTCGCTGCGTATCTGGCGAAGCGTTACCAGCAGACTTGAAGTCAGAAGAATAGGATCAGGGGATTTACATTCAAGCGGATCGGAGTGGCATGGTCGCCGTAAGTAGACATGGGAGGAGGACTCAGCGGAGGTTTGAAAAATTCAAGTCTCCTGGAGGTCCATGCACCCAGAAGCAGGCCCAGAATCGTCGGATAAGAGGAAGAAAGAACCTGGAAGAAGAAAGCAAAAAGGGCGCAGATCAAATATCGATGTAGATCATGATGGATTCTCGCACGCTCTCCCCACACTTTCCGCGAGCTCGCTCAGCCTCGGACGGCTCCTTCCCGCCCGCTGCTATTCTACCACTGAAATCTCTCATCAATCAGCCGCCCTCCTCCACCTTTTATGGCGTCCATGAGCCTCGGAGCCTCGGCTTTGGGATGCGCGCTGAAGGAAGGCCCCAGAGTGGCTTGAGCCTTGGAGTCGCGTGAGCCCGACGGAAGCGGCCAGCAGTACCGGAAGAGGCGCCGTCGTCACCCATAGCGATCCATGTCGGTTTGGGGCAAGCTTGGGGAGCCGATTTGCTGTTGGTCGCGGACATCTCACGGGAGACAAGGTACCCTCGCCGTGCGCAAGACCTTGGGAATATCCGCGCGTGCTGCTTGATGCCCTCGCCGACATGGTGTACACGTCACTGAAGATGGTGCGTTTCTCCTCCTCCCTACTACTTTCGATCTTTGACGAGATTCGTGTAGACACTTGCCGCCAGCTCGACAATCACCAAGCTAGGATACCAGCACGCCCGCCCAAGATCATCTGCGAGCTTCTTCACAGCGCAAGCATGGGAACAAGGCGTTATTGCGCGCACGCACGCAGCACGCAATCCTGCGCGGCAACGTCCTCTTCTACCGCCATCGTGCCCTCCTCTTCTCCCTCCACTGCCCACGCGTGTCTAACCCGTACCCGACGCGCATCCAATACTCGCGTTCGCTATGGCACTGTTGCCATGGCCCCGGCGCGCGTTCGCCGCCGTTCGCACTCTGCGCAGCTTTGCATGGCCGCAGGGACGTACATACCTCTCCCTGCCTCTCGACGCACTCGCCGACCTGGGTGGCGGTGCGTTCTGTGCCTTCGCTCCCCTTCCCGTTCCTTCTCTCACTCCCTCCAGGATTGTGCTGCTCGCGGCCCCGGCTTTTCGCGCCTGTCTCTTCCCTTGGTGTTCCCGTGGTCTCTGACGGCTGCAGCGGGACCGTGGAAGGCCTTCGAGACCATGGCGGCGTTTGTCTATCTCGTAGCGCCTGCCCATCCTCGCCCAAACCGTCCAGGACGAGAGATACGTTCTCGGTGCATCCTCCGTTCTTTCGCTCGCTACTGTGCCCATTAACTGCGTCGTCCTACAGACCAACCGTGCCTTTAACACGCGACGTCCCCGAGCCGCACGCCGCCTGTTCGTGCCAGTGATATCGCGCTGCTGGAAGAGCATCACAAGAACAGGAAGATGTCATGTAAATGTGTTCTCATTATTCTAAAACTAATCCGGGGTTTCAAGGATCGTTAGGTTTTGTGGACGAATCTTTTCGTTTCTCTGACACACACTCCAATTGTATTATTGAGTACAGTTAATCTTATCGTGATTTACCACCACATTCCCCTTCGTGTGCCCCATGCTCGCGTAGCAGCCCGATGATCTCTTCGCAGCCTCTTGGGGACGCGGCCTCCAACGTGCTGCCATGTTTTCCGCCCACCACATTCACGTCGGCGCCCCTTCTCGAGGAGGAGGGGTAATGTGTTCACATTACCCCTCAACGCCGCGAATTGGAGCGCACAGCCATATATTTCGCCCACTGCATTCACGTCGGCGCCCTTCTCGAGGAGGACACGGACAATGCCCATATGACCATTGCAATGCACTGGTCGAGTTCTTGCTGGCTGTGTTCACGTCGGCGCCATGTGCACCTGCCGCTCTGGCCGTCCTCGAGCCTTCGCCTTTGCCGCCGCCCGCCGTGGAGTCGGATACCCACTCTTCCCTCGTCAGCCTGACGAGGCGCCGTCTGACAGTGGACGCATCTCTGGTCTCGTGAAGGAGCTGAAAGTCGGGTGCCAATTCAAAACCCACCTCAAGGACCGGGGGAATGATATGTGCGACGGCAATCGTTGATCTGGCCACTCGCTCGCCAAATCACAGACTCCTCGATAAATTTCTCAACATCGCCCTCCTGAAGCCCGGTTGCCCCATGAAAATGCAATCCTTATCATCACATTTCGCGCATTGAACGTCGGCTATTTAATTGGTATTGATTTCGGCGCTGTGGCTACCGTCCCACTCTGTCCGACGTCGACGTCTTGCACATGCACAAAATGTACGCCGCCGCCACCGTCTATCTACATCTCATGGGCCTCCAGCGGGCAACCCCCCATCCAAGGGTGCTGGTGAAACTGAAAATGGCCTTCAGTCTCATCATGTCGATTGTTTACGTAGCTAACGGCTCCGAAATCTTGATCGAAGGAAACACCGCCAATTGGGCTGCCGAAATCCCAAAACATTGATATGTGGTAAGTACGGCACCTACTCCATCCCCAAATCCTCAAGTCGGTACTTATGACCTCCTCTCGCAACAGGGCGATAGTCTGCGATAGTACTCTTCAACTCTATTGAAGTCAATGTTAGTGCACGCTGTTAGTTGCGGCATTTTGCCTACTGTCTAGCGCGCAACCTTGTTACAGCTCCCGTAAACTCTGTCTGACTTTCATTTGCGGATGGTTATTCCATTTCCGACTTTTTCGCGCTTCCTGCCTTCTAACTTTAGTGTCCAGTGGGTTCGGCGAGAACATCAAGGATGGCCGAACAACGAGGCTATGTGCGTTATATATTAGATCCTTTGACCTGACTCGCTGCTGACGCCGCTCCTTACCCTCCACTGTCATTTCTAGTGTCTCCTTATCCCTTATTAATCTACTCTACTACTCTCCCTTCTCCAAGACTACAACGTCTACCGCCAAATGCCTGAATCCATCATCGCCTCCAGCTGCAGCTCAAAGACCGATCTATCTAAGCCAAAAAAATACTACTGGATCTGGCATCTTCTCATTTGTGTCGTGCTCACCGTTGCCGTGTCGTTTGAAGTCACCAAGCACCTTATCCTCGGGGATGTGGATGATCACATCCCTTACACCGGCTCGGCTCAGTCCCAAGTGCGTACTGGATCATACCCTACACACTGAAATTTCAATGTGGATTTTCATCTAGATCAAACTGAGGGCCAACTACATCGAGGTCGACGCGACCCTCAGAACCGTGACCGTTGACTGGTTTCCGCTCCCTCTGAACTGCTCGTCCAACCCGGAGATGATCGTCAATATCTTCGCCGATCCGTGAGTCCACGGGCCTCACGCTATGTTGATATCAGCTGAAGGTTCAAACACAGCAACCTGCTGGTCCCCGCGGGATGGGCCACGGACGACATCCCTTCAAGCGCCCGGCCGTTGGTACCTATCTTTCAGTTGAACACCATGCAGGGCTGTCAGTGCACGAACTACGATAGCTTTCCCATCTTTCGCACCGTTCTCAAGCTGACGGGGCTGAGTGGGTCCAACCAGCTGACACCTCGGACGGGAACACTGCAAGCCTACCCACATGACAAGTGAGTTCTTTGGACGGAAGCACTCGCACTGCTCTGATTCGCCGCAGGTATTTTTTCCAAGTGTCACTGTTCGCTCAAATGGCATCCACAAATGCCAGCGTTGGCCTTGTCCTCGGGCGCTCTTTCGGAACACCGATGTAAGATATGTTTCTCGTGCGCCGGCGACCTGTCCTAATAGATCCAACAGAAATTACGATGTCGTTCTGGATACGACGTATTCCACGAACAACGATGATGGGATACTCTTCTACTTCACTGTCTCGCGTTCGGCGGCGGTGATGGGACTGGTGATAACAATTGTTATAGCAAACTGCAAGCACTCCCCATTTACTTGCTGCTTCCACTGCTAATTCATCCTTTCCAAGGGCTGGTCACGATTGCATTTCTCTGGATCACAGTGGCGGCGTTCATGTGGGAAACCGAGATCGTCGCTGAGATGTTTGTGTTGCCGATTGCAACCTTGTTCGCCTTTACTAGTGTGAGAGCCAACTTCCCCGGCGCCCCTGCTGGATTCGGTACGTGCGCACTGTGCCCATTTCGGTCAATCTAACTACACACCACACAGGGGCTGTTGTCGGTCAGTTCCCAGTTCCATGTTGACTTTGTCAAGCTCATGTTACCATCCGTTCTCGCAGATTACTACGGGATCTTGCCGAACATCGGGCTGATAACCCTCTTCGTACGTGTGCTCTCTGCGCCTGCATGAAACAATTCTCACCCACGTCATAGACTGCCGTCCTCCTCTTTGGAGTGCTTTACCGCCGCATCGCTTCTGCGATTTCTAAAAAGAAACCGGCGGATCCCTCGAAAGACTCACCGTCGTCAGGCGAGGCTGGAGATGGTAGTGAGACCTCAGATACTCTCATCCGAGTAGGCTCGCACACCTGATTGAATTGCACCGCGGGCCCGGTTTCGTCGCGATGGACCATGTACATACATATCCTTCAAGTTGCCGTCACACTAATACTACCCCATTCTCTCACATCTTGGACATACATATTTCATTAAATCTACGGGTATTGTACGTGTATGATACTCCAATGACTCGAATGGACATTCGAACTTGGTTATTTTTGGGTGCCTTTTATGGTCTTAAAGTTCGTTTTCGCCGAATTCGGAGACCAAACTTCCGCAGAAAGCTTTTCTCGGGCCCGACTGACAGTTGAGCCGCTAACACAAATAACACAAAGAAAAAGAGGAGGAAAACATGAAGTCTGTTGCCAAGGACGGCAAGGCTGTTCAGGCAACTCAGCACTAGTTATTCACAAAGTTTGAACCGGGCATCGGCATACATTGGTTGTAAGGGGTACACATACAGAAAGTGCTACGAGTCTGCAGGCAATCTGCAGGTGCAAACCATGTCGGGCCGGTCTGAGACAGAGCCGTCACAGAAAGTCATCAAGGAGATTGCGTGGGATGGAGAGGCGATCTTGCGCGAGGGAATGGATATAAGTATGGATATAAGGAAGTGCGGAGGGAGGGATTGAGAGGAATGGTGCGGACAAGTGCCGGTGTACGGGACCGGATCAAATATACGGTGGTGGATTGCGAGGAGCAGTGCGAGTGATGCGCGGGGAGGCAGCGCGGAGTCGGCACGGGGGCGCAGTATGTATATCACACCATCTGGTATCCATTCGGGCGTCTGCAGCTCGCTCAAAACCTTTCATACTGCATCACACATCAAAAGTCCCTCTACGCAACGGGCGCGCTCCCAACCAGACATACGTCCCGGCGCGGATGAGCTCGACGAGGCGCCAAATCGGCGCGAGGTGTACAAAGTGCACGATGGGAAGGATGAGGCACGCACTGGGAGCATGTGAGGACACGAGACGGCGGTAGCGCACCCCAGGCGGCGCAGTTGATTAGCTGGAAGCCGAGCGAGCAGCCCAAGGGAGAACGGGGAGGACCGCGGGCAGGTTACGCAGGCAATGCGCGTGGGCACGCGAGACCGGGGAAGGCGAGTGTACCAGAAATGTGTGGGGCGGAGTGCAAGACTGGCAGGGTGCGCAGGTTGCGGCCGACAGCGTCGCCCCCCGGGCAGCATCCCCACTACGTCCGGACGCACAAGTTCGGCGCGAGCGGCCATGTGGGAGAGGAGGGAGGTGGCTGGGGAAGCGCAGCGAGGGCGTTGGCACGACGTTCGAGGAAAGGCGCGGATGGGAGAGCCACAGCTGTAGCAGGAAGGGAAATAGGCTACTTCGGCGTCTCGACCTCGCCATCGACCTCCAAACACACGCACATACGCAGGGGCCCACGGTGACTACAGCGGCGTGCGCATGGTGGAGAGCGCGGACGACGGACAGGCGGCGAGGCGCGTCAGAGCGAGGCCGGCGGAGGGAGGATGCGAGCTGCCTGTCTGCGACTCGTTAGCCGCACGGTAGAGAAAATGAGGGGAGAAGGACGCACCATCGCAGGCCCTGGTGACGCGTACATGCACAGGTCAAGCGCTGAGTGCTGAGTCCCAAGCCGTACGGCGCTAATGCGCGGGGTGCGGGAGGGTTGCGGATTGCGAAGAGGAGGCACACGAAGAGCGATGACGCGGAGATGCGCCGCGAGCTCTTGTACTTTTCCTAGCTGGGGCTGGCGATGGATTTCGTTTGGCAAGAATACGCTCGGGCAGCACTTGCACGGATCCCGCAGACGGGCTTGGCAAGGCGGATGAGGGCGTGCGGGGAGACTGCGCTATTGCGCACTGCCAGGGTGCGCAAGTCGCGGATTGGCAGCGATAAGAGCATCGGGGGGTGACAGCGTCCCCCACACCCCGAGTAGCATCCCCGCGACGTCCGCGTCGGGTGCGAGGTTCGGCGCGGGCGGCTTCGTGCGGCTATGTGGAGAGGAGGGAAGTGCCTGGGAATGCGCAGCGAGGGCGATGGCGCGGTGTTCGAGGAGGGCGGCGACAGAAACAGTACAGAGAACAAGGTGGCTGGACCAACGCGGTGTTCCCCTCAACGCTCGCATATGCGGCATCCCACGGCGACTGCGGCGGCGTGCGCGAGGTGACGAGTGCGCGGGCGATGAACAGCTGCACAGCCGATGAGGCGTCAGAGCGGGGCCGGAGGCGGGCGTGCCCGCCAGAGACTAAAAGCATCTCGTGAGCCGTGTGGTGAAAGAAAGGAGGGACAAGGACGCACGAGGTCAAGGGACGCATCCCATACACCACATCGGCCAAAGCGTACCGAGCCGTTACGCCAGCTGGCAGTGCGCAGGACACCAGCGTTTGTGGTGTCGACACCTGGTGCGCAGGTAGCGACGAGCGTGTCGGGACTGTGTAATTAGTCGGTGCCGGCAGCAGGCCTATGATCGTACGTGCGCGTACGGCGTGCAGAATTTGAGGCTTGAAGCTGGCTTGAACGGCAGGGCGACGAGAGTGTGGTTAAAAAAGAGCGGGGATGCCGCGGGTGCGATACATCAGGATTTACACAACTTGCGCGTGAGCTCGCGTACGCGCTCGCACGAGAGCAAAAAGACCGTGAAACTGCGCGATCACGAGCTATGTCCGTGATGTCCACGCGAGCATCTTTTATTTCATTCCCAAGAGGCATGCAAGCCCTGGGCACCGTGCAGCGCCATAAACACCATACGGAAAAATTGTTTGAGAATATACAGAGTCAATTTGAGGCTCACCAGGTCGAGGAATGAGAGAAACAAAAATCAAAATTAGGCGGAGACGAGATTCACGCGACATCACAAGATCAAAAGAACGCGAGCAGATTGTCATCTTGCTGATGTAAGTACGCGACTCTTCTCCGCTTTCCCGAGCTGGATACCCGGATGGAGCGACGCTGTCTTGCTCGGGTAGTTTTTCAGAGACTGCTCGCCGCTACCAGTGAGGGTAGTCTCGTTAACCAGACTTTCTATCGCGCACGAAAGAAGACAATTGTTCTTATGTGCCTATATAAACGCTTGCTTTGGATTTCGTGTTTCCTGCAAGTTTCCTGAGTCTTCACTGCCCTCCTTCTCTCTTTGCTCTCTCTACTTACTCTTGCTTTATTTCCACCTTTTAGCTCCACTTGAGCTCCGCCTCCCTCCCTCCCTCCCTCTCACTCTCAATCCCGCACTCCCGCTCACGTTCTAGCAGGAAGCGCACCGCTTCCAGAACGAGTGTGAGCTGCACGCTGCTCGGAGAAAGCGCGCCGCCGCGCCTGAGTTCATCGCCGATTGCTGCGTGCTCATTTTTTCAACATTCATGCTGACATTGACGGAAGTCCATTTTATCGGCGCGCAGTTTGCCCAATGCTACATACAAGGGGGGCGGGTTCGAATATTCTATGCAGCTGAAGTGACAAATGCATGTATATAATATTGGAAGCCCAGAGTCTATGGATTTTATTTCGCCATTGTTTCGCCACAGAAGGAGTTTGAACAACGCAAGCACTAACTATTTGGACGACAAAGCTAGGGAAATTTACATGGAACCTTTCAGTGACTCAGTCCAAGTCTCTAACACTGGGGCTTGAGCGGTCTGCGGACAAAAGCGTAAACGAATCCTCCGAGTTGGGTTCACTTTGTTGAAGCCCTGACGTATTCTGCTGCGGCCCTTCGTCCTGGCGACCTGGAGCATCCCTCTCCAGGTCGCGCCTTGCGCGGTCCAGTGCGGCCTTCACCCGGGCATAGTGGAGTCTCTTCTCCAATATGCTCTCCCTGTGCGCTGCGACAGAAGGATCCTGAATAAGTTTCAAGCACATATCAGGGGCAGTGCTGGGAAGCAATTCGCCCAATGCGTGGCACACGCGGTTATTCCATTCTCGGAGGAAGCTGTGGTCGATGCAGTTGACAACAACTTCCTCGAAACGGTTGGACGCCACTGCTCAGAAATGAGATAGGATCGAGAATGAGTGATGAAGACGTACGTTTGAGATAGGCTTGAGCGCTTGCCATGACCTCAAGTGCGTTGTTGTGGTCTTTGCGCTCTTTCTCTGAAAAGGCCTGAGTAGCATCTGAGTCGCCCTCTCCTGACGAAGCAAACTGCTCCACGATCGTCTGCAGTGTTGTAGAGGAAATATCGCCCCCAACGATGGCGGCAAACCTGGCGGCAAATGAGGCCAGAGATTGAACTGGATCCGGAGCTAGTTCGGCTTCAAGGTACTGTTGCTGAATCGTAGTCTGCAGATCAGTGTACTCTGTCTTCAAGACGGTGGCCGGCACTAGTTCCATCGCAGCCAGTTCCTCAAGCCTGGCGATAGTAACGGTTGCACAGTCGACTCGGTTGACATCCACAACTTCTCTTCGCGATGGAGTGAGTGTTTGGTGAGTTGCGGGACAATTTCGGACTTACTTGACAGTCGTTGAGAAATCTCCTCGCTCGTACTCCGCAAGATGCGCCTGGACAAGGGCATCGAGATGTTCAACGGCCACGGCTTCCACGGCGTCGAACACCGCTATTGCAACTTTCTGCCAATCTTGAACGTAACAGGTGATAAGCTCAGGAGTAACTGCGTACGGGAGCTCGCCGGGCAATTCGCGTTTGCTGGCCCTGGTACGGAATCAGAGTTGCGAAAACACAATTCTGGCAGCGAAAGAAGTCTTACTTTGCAATGAACTTAATTACTTCGTCAAGGTATACAATCTTGCCGCGGGCACCGAGAGAACCCCATGCCGACGAGCTTGCGGGAGCTCCACTAGTTGTTGGCATGTTTGTGGGGCAAAACCGTGGTGTGTTCTCCGAGACCTTGGGTCTTATGGTGTCGTATAACCTTTTAATTGCGAAAACCATCCCCTCGTCGTCACTGAAAGGCTTGGGAGAAACTCCTTCAATGATGTGAGCAGAGAAGGCTTTGGAGAACTTTTGGACGACGGTGATAACGGTTTTATATGCATCTCTTTCAGTATGAATCGGTAGGCGCTTGAGCTCCGCGTCACACTTGACGATTTTCGTCGTAATCTCTCGGGAAATCGCCGGAAGACTAACAAGGTGGTAAGTTTACAGTGTATATCCAAGTAGTGAAAAACACACTGATTTGCCACGAGGTTGGACAATAGCTTGGTTATATACCGGGTAAGTTGTTCCGAGCCAAGACGATTCCTGCCTTCTCCGTGAATGGACTTCCACGGTTCGTTCTCTTGAAAGAAGTCGCGCTCTTGCGTACGGGCATCTTCCCACGAGACATCTGGTTCTTCAGGGAGCTTGACAGCGAACCATCCATTATCAAGTTTGCGTGTTTTGTTCTCGAATGACTCCAGCCAGGACTGCCGTTTTTGGTTCGAAATATTGTCCACTTTGGTGAGAACACCTGCAGCCGATGTTTGCGTTAGCCTTTGATCATTGTAAATAATTGGTATCACCTACCCACTGTTCGCGACTTGCAATTGATCTCAGGGTCGGTGAATATAAGCCGTGCGACTCCCCCAACCTCTAAGTCGTCTGCAACAGAATTTGGTTACTCGAGGGGATTCAACGTCCTTGACCGCACGTACAGTCGCAACTGATGATCAAAAGGACGATGCAGTTGGGTTTGGCGACATATTTTCTGACAAGCCTCTTAATCAAGTCGATTTGGTCCGGGTTCTGCCCATCGCGGACATCTTCAATGACACCTTGAATAAAAATGAGTAAGTTTGACGACTACGCCATGTACAGTAGTACTCACCAGGGATGTCATAAAAGTGGAGGTCGGGTAACTTAGGGCCCCTAGCGTGGACAGACACACAATCTTCAGAGAATGTACGAGCACCATCTCTTGGGGTCACTGCGACGGCCGAATTGCGATTGATGATACTTTTCTGAGCATCGATAATGGCGTCGCGGATCTCATCCAGGTCGGACAGATTGCTTTTGAACTCGACGATGCCGCCGTGGGAGTGCAATGTTATAGCAACCGACAGAGAGCGAGAGTCTGCAGCATGTTCGAGGCGAAACTCCATTGGGCATCTGTTGAATAAGTCAAATATCGCTCAAAGCATCCATTCTGCATCAGGGCCATACTTCGTGACAGTTCCAGCGCCGCGGGGGAGTTTCAGCTGCTCTACCATTGTGAGTTTGTGCGACGACAGCGAGCACAAGCCTACCGTGCTTATGGCTTCCATCACAGAGCTTTTGCCAACACTCTGAACACCCACAGCGACGATCTGGGGAAGTTCTATTTCCTGCTGGACTCTGGTCTGGACATCAGTCGAGCTCGGCGATTGAGGTGCGGAGAATTATGTACCCAGCATCGCGGAGCTGTTTCAAGATGTCCAGGCGAGCTTGGGTGAAGTCCCGAAGAGTTGGAAAAGAGGTGTTCATGATTTCTGTGCTGCAAGTTGCAAAGCAGTTTCGCACCTTTTTAAACCCTGGCAAGTGTCTGTCAGAAAAAGAGAGATTCACACGGTCTTGCACGTGGGTATCGTTCTATAATGACCCTGACAGGCAAACTAGCGTGCAGAAATAGGCACAATAAACCAGGCGCTTGAGGATACCGATCGGTGGGAGGAGCTGTACAAGGCTCTTGTATAGACCCCAAATCAGTAGGCTGTACAGAGACAACGACAGAACGAACACTGGCAGTCAGTGGCGGCGGCGGCGATCATCTCCTAAATAACCAGAAGTCTGCTCTGTGGTGAGAACAAGGAGCCAATTGTCCTCCTCAGAATTCGTTTGAACCGATCAGTACTGTTGTAGTTTGGGCCAACGCGCTGAGAATACTTTTTGTCAACCAAAGGCAGAGCAAGGGAGAACAAGGTAGCCCATAACATCATCACCTTTATTTTGCGATTGTGGCGCCGAAATCAAATCTGCACGCAATGGAACAAAGACGAAAAGCAACCGCGAAAAGAATTGGAAGCGAAGACCCTCCAAGCAGAACAAAGAACAAATCTTCGCCGCCAAAATTTCGAGCGCTGTCCATAAATACCTGGGAGAGCTTGAATATCGCATGAGCATAACGAGATGTCAAAATAGAACCTGCGATGCAGAAATGGAACAAAGAGCAGATTTGAAATGTCAGGTTCTGTAATTTTCAAATCAGCGTGGAAGAAACGGTCAGACAATGGACTTGCTGTACTTGAACTTTTGACAAGCGTCCATAATATCAGGAAGGAGCGAAAATTTCATCCTGTTCAGCGCAGAGCAACAGCCAATCTCCAACGGCGCTGGATCCTGAGCGCTGTGCTGTATCGGAAGGCTGAATGAGCGTAATCAATGGGGTGAGGAACCATGACGGCGTGATGGAGAAAATATAGTCCGAAGTTGCGGTACAAGGGCAATAGGCGGGCGACAAAAGGGCATGGCTGTCAACGATGCTGTTAAAGATCATCCGCAAATAACGAGAAGCAAGGACCCTGTCTGGGCAAGCGCCTTATGTTAATTTGAGCACAAGAACTTACGGGAAAACCGTACAAAAATACTCCCGGCAATTACAGCGGGTGGGGGGCTAAACGAAAGAGGGTTTCGATTGGCGCGGGTTGCACTTGCAAACTGGAGAGATGCTTCAATGATATTGAGGTGAATGGGCAAGGGCCGTCCATTCACTCACTACTAGAATAGACAGGTCAAAGCCAACGTGTCGAATGTGCGAAAGTTAAACGTCGCAAGCAAATGAATGGTAGGCAACAAGCAGGCAAGAAGTTTGATACATTGGAGTTTTTACGGGACGAAAACGCCAGCACAGCCGCTCCATGTGAGCTTTGAGCCTGTAGATATCAGCGCTGACTTGTCCATCGCTCCCACTTGCAACAACTTCTCGAATCCGGAAGCTTGAATGCGAATTGCGATGGTCGTTTGAGCTGCCCCCGGCCAGCCTGCGGAAATGATCCGATATCACACACCATCACTGCAAAGCCATTGAATACTCGGCTTCAATGGTCGAGCTTGAAAGCGGTATACGGTCCATGTGCGCCGACGATGTGCAGATGTGCGACGGCAAGAAACGGGAGAAGGTGTATCTGAGCAGGATGTAGATGTAGTCGTGTACACGGTACTGTATGCCGACGGAGATGCAGAAGCGAGCCAGTCGTCGTGCGTGTTTCCATCCCGCTGCACACCGACGTCGGAACAAGTGTATACGCCCTGGCTCGGATGAGCTCGACGAGGCGCGTGTCGGGGCGCGACGTGCGGGAAGAGCACGATGGGGAGGATGGGGTGCACTGAGCTTACGCTGCGAAGGCAGCAGCAAGGGCATGGGGCGGCGTGCAGCGTCGCCTTCAGACCCCGGGCAGCGGACAGCGTGCGCTGTTTTACAGAGAAAATGTTCTCTATGGGGGCCTTGGATTTGACGTTAGTCGAAGGCTTCCCAAGCGGCTAGGGAGTTCGGAAGTAACGGAGGGTTTGCTGAGAAAAGACAGTTAGCGGCAATCAGAGGCTGTGTAAACGCTTTAGGCTTTTCACGGGCGAAAAACACGGAGCGCTTCTGCGGTAGTCTGTGCGACGACGGAAACTGATGTCTGTAGTACTGGAGCAGTGAACTGGTAAAGTTCCTTCACGAAGCTTATCAGTCCGAGGACACAAGTAAGAATGCGAAGCAAATTTATTGTAGAGAGTAAACTAATACAAATTGGGACTTTCTCGAGAGGGGGGGGGGGAGTTGGGAAGATCCCTCGCCAAGAGCCTCCTTTTATACTATTCTAATTGACTCATCCTAATCTGATTCATTATTTTACTGACTACTTTGGACTTATTCTAACTCGTCCTGACTCCGTGCTGACTTGGTTAGCCGCCAAGCCGTCCGACTCGTTTTGATCCTATTGATCCGTTTTCCCACGCTTCGGTAAATTCCGGGGAACTTGTATAAGCGCACCTGAACCTCAAAAATCGGACTTTATAGGAAACAATTTTCCTGGGGGACATCTGCGGCGGACGGAATAAACTTTGACTGTCCTCAGTCACCAGTCCAATTTTTGTAGGTTAGGTACATTGATCTTGGCATAGTACACGTCACGTAGTTATTTAGCTGATTTCCGTTCTGTGTTTACTCAATTTCTAGCGTACGTTTAGCAAATTTCTGGACCTTCTTTGCCACTGCTTTGACGCGCTCCGTGAGGGTCGGTGGTCGGATGAATGTGCTGTCGACCCGAACAATGGTAGCGAGGCGAGCTTCATGGTTGATCCATTTCCACGAGGTATACCCATACCGCTTCTGTTTTACCATCTCCGTGGTAGTGAACCACTCGCCCACCATGTCGCCGAAACAAATGATACGCATCCCTGGTTCGAGTAGGTGAAATGGACGCCGATAGATTTCGAAGTACTGATCATTCGCAGTGCGAAGGATGGCCGTCTCGGTGCTCGTGAAGGGATGGGTGTGCGTAATGGTGGCGGGGTCCTCCCGAAAGCGAATGCGCTCGATTTCAGCGTCGGTGTCTCGGGCCTGGCGCTCTTTTGGGGTGATATCGACGAACGCTGGCCGGAGGTAGATGTACTCGTCGCTCGGGGATGACTGGAACACAATGGGAGACATGGGAGTGGCCGGCATAAGTGAGGATTCCACTACACTGCTCTCAATCTCGATGCTGAGCGGCTGGCTATAGGGAATGATCTCCAGCGGGCTATTCGACGAAGCTATCGAACTGTAGTGCGAGGTGGTGGGGGTGTGGGTTTCCAGGTTCTGTTCGCTAATGAAGGTGTGGAAGGATACAGGTTCAGACAGATAGCGCTCGCGGGCGGCGTGGTCAGCGAGTGTGAGGGAGGGCTATCGTTTTGGTCATGAAGGTCATGAACAGCTTATGAGAAATTATGCTTGTCACGTACGGTCAAAGAATCAACGCTTTCGGGCACATGCTGCGTTTTTATGCTGTATTTGGATTTCTTGCGACGCCCCAAGTCGGGGGACGAGGTGGTACGGATCCGGGCGTAGAGCGGGGCAGGACGAGACATAGAGTTTTTGAAAGGTTTTATGTGTGGTAGAAAATAAGAGAAAAGAAAAAAAAATGCAGGGAGAGTGAGGGGGAAGAGGGACGAGCCCGTACGCGCAGCCAGAGATGTGCGGGGACTTATATAGTCCTCCGCCCATCATTCCAACCCTGGAAACGTCAAATTGCATTTTTCGAAGCCTCCTTCCCTCCTGTTCCCGCGATAGAGGTTGCTAAATTTGGGTAAGCTCCTCAATTAAAATCACCGTCTTCGGATGACTCGAACAGTTCTTCTCCCTCGTCGTCGGAATCATCTTCTTCGCCGGGCTCAGTCAGCCAGCCGTGGTGCATAAACCAGTGATTTCTGGTTATGTAGGGCAACAATCGGAAGGCAGCCGTTGGATTGTGCCCAAAAAGGGTGCCGTCGAGCTCCTTAAGAATGTAAGCTCCGCCACGATTCTTGCGCCCTACTTCGTAAGGTCCGAAATATTTGTCGTCTGTCTTTTTGCGCGAGCTGACTTCCATTTCGAGCCCAACGTTTCGGACCAATACTAATTCTCCAGGCTCGTATTCTTCTTTCTGGAGCTTTCTGAGGAACCGTTTTTCAAAATGCTGCTTGGATCTAAATCTGGCGTTCTTTAGGGTGGTAGCGGCGCGCTTAACATCTCTATCGTGTTTTGACAGCTGCCGTATGCGCAGAGCTAAGAGCTCGCTCGTTGATAACCCGGTCCTAAATCCAGTAACCATGAATGTAGCTTCCGCGAGATCAAATGGAAGTGTCGGGTCTGCCCCATGAAGCAACTGGTATGCGGAAAACCCAGTGACTCTGCTCACCGTAACTCGATCAGCCAGCAGGGCCACCGGCAGCTTATCCGGCCATAGCTCGATTTTTCCTCCACAAGAACGAACGATTGCTTCCCTTATTGTATAATGCCCCTGCTCGACCACACCTGTTGCGTGTTTGTTATAAGCAGAAATTTTGACGTGTGGTATACCCATTTTCTCCATGAGCCTCTTGAACCCGGCCTTCACTTCTGATCCATTATCAGTGACGACTTTGCGCGGGCACCCATATCGGCAATAAATATATTCCCAGAAAAATGAGGCTAAGTCTTCGGCGGTCTTGGTTTCTAGGGCCTTAGCTTCACAAGTACCCGTGAGATCGTCACGAGCGGCTACGATCATTCGAAGGCCCCGTACCTCTGGCATCATCATAATGTCTATATAGACA
Organism: Mycena polygramma; assembly: GCA_029449255.1. Lineage (NCBI taxonomy): Eukaryota > Fungi > Basidiomycota > Agaricomycetes > Agaricales > Mycenaceae > Mycena > Mycena polygramma. The sequence continues at coordinate 102,593 of JARKID010000201.1, forward strand.
GTCTGGAAGATCGCCACCGGCGTTGAAATAGTCAAGGGAACTTCCATCTTCTTTGTGCTCCTGACTTGGCAGCGGTGGCAGGAGGCGATGTGGTGTTCAATGTCATTATGGAGGCGGGGCCAGAAAAATCGTATCTTGAGCGTATCCCACATGGTCTGGATTCCCCGGTGACCGAGATCTTCATGTGCCTGGGTGAGTATCTTGAGTCTCTTTTCGGGTTCAAGTATAACCACCAGGGGCGGCCCCTTCTTATTTTTCCGCAGCATCTTGCCGTCCCGAATCATGTACCGAGTGCTCTGTTGGATAAACCGCCGGTGTTTCTGCGGGGTCGGAAATAAAGGTGCCTCCAGGGTGCTCAAGAATCGATAAATATCCTGCAACTGTCGCTCAGTTTTGATTCGAGTCATATAGCTGGAAGGCAATTCCTCCGCTCCATACCCTGGTGCTTCATGATACTCGCGCTCCATGAACAGAGCGATATCATCCAGCCAACTGTCGTCGTCGCTTAAGACCTCCTCGTGTTCAGCTGGCTCCCGTCGAGACAGCGCATCTGGTCCCTGGAATTTCGTGGCAGGTACGTGAATCAGTGCAAAATGAAACATTAGTATCCCTTGAATCCAACGGTTTACAGCGGCATTGGGTTGTAGATCCGGATTATTGAGGAGGCCTTGGATGTACTTCGCATCTACTTCGACCTGAAGCGCGTTTACGCCGATAATATAAAGCCTCCAGTAGCGAAGCGCCCTGTAAAGCCCGAACAACTCTAGTTTCGGTTGGGAGTAGCGTGACTCCCGCTCACTCATGGGTATCGAGCCATACCGCGCCGGCCTCCTTCTTCCCTGTTCGTCGTTTTGCGACAGAATCGTTCCCGCAGCTTCTCTGCTCGAGTCCACGGACAGGATTACTGGGTTCAAGGATTCGTAATCAATTGGTCGGAGCGCCGGGGCGCTAGCAACTAGGTGCTTAATCTCCCGGAAAGCCAATTCTCGCCGCCGGTTCCATTCAAAAACCTGGTTTTTGCGATACAGTTCTGTTAACGGCCGGATAATCAGGGAATAATTTCGGATCCAGATCCGAACAGTCCCACATAATCCGAGGAACCTTCGAACTTCCTGTGGAGTCTTCAAGTTCGGCCAGTCGAGAATGGCGGAGACCTTCTTGGTGTCCGGAGTCCGTCCCTCCGGTGAACACAGTTGCCCAACGATCAAGGCCTCCCGTCTTCCGCATTGGACCTTGAGGCCAGAAAAGGTCGCTCCAGCACAGCTAGTCTTGTGCATGATTCTGTGCACATCCTGCGCGTGCTCCCACACGAACCGATGTATTCCTGGATTTTCAGGCAGACATTCTGGGCGCCCTTCTGCGTCTGGGTAGCTCGACTTCGGTCCCTTGATGGGTAAGTCGTCGATGAACACATTCGCAATGTGAGGAATTTCTTCTTGCAGAATAAATACCATACATTTTTGAAATTCTGCAGGCGAGTTGGTATACCCTGTCGGCATCGAGGTGATCCGTAACAGCCCAAGAGGAGTCATAAAAGCCGTCATATCACGGCTCTCGGGCTCCATCTTGCGCGCGTCGAACCCCCAGTACAGATCAAAGACAGTATAGCATTGTCGGCCAGCGAAACCCTCCACAAAGTCGTCCACTATAGGCAGCATCCCTGCATTGCGGATAGAGACTTTGTTGAAGGGCTGGAGATCGTGGACAATACGCAGCTTACCATTCTTTTTCAGAACGCAAAACCATCTGGAGCGATACGAGGATTGACACATCTCGTACACGCCCGCCTCAATCTTCAGTTTCAGCACGTCTATGACCTTCTGCAGAATCCCTGGAGGAATCGGGATGTTCTTGTACTCCCATGGAGTATGCGGTACCGTTGCGATCTTGTAGGGTGAAAAATATTTGTCTTTGAAAGTCCCTCGTTCTGAATCTTCGAACGCTAGGGCTTTCTGGTTTAGCTGCATAACATGCACGAATAGCTTCTCCTCCTCGGGTGTCAGAAATCCATCCTTGTTGATTTCCAGTAATTTGAGCCTTTCCGTCGTCAAACGGTCCGTGGGCACGAATTCGGGCGGGCACCGAGGTAGCGGTGGCAGGGTTTTGAGAGGGTCTTCTGGAATGGACCTGCGGACCTCGTAGTCTGGGGAGAAGGTGGTGGACACAGGGCGTACCTTCTTATCTACGCGTTTGTACATAGTGAAAGCCTGGTATTCTCCACCGTGCTGATCTGCCACGGTCACGGGATAAAAAATGTATTCGTCGTCCTCTTCAAACCCCTCCGCGTCTCGTGCCAGTTGTCGCGCAAGTTCGGGTTTGAAGGCTTTTCCGAGTCGTGGACGAGAGTCTTCGTTTAATGTGTAAGAGAAACAATATGGAGATGATGGCGGTGCCTCATGTTTCACGCGGTTTTTACTCAGTAAACACGAGGCTTTATTCCATGAGTACCTGGAATACTGGTAGATGACAAGTATTGTACAGATCAGAGCTTGTATCGTGAGGGTCGTAACAAGAGTCAAGAGCATCAAGAAATTCGTAAGTCGTAACAAGCGATGGATGTTGGTACAGAAGATAGCTGTTATAGATGTACATTCGGGGTGTGTTGTTCGGGATTCAGATGTCCGGTCTAGTGAAAGGGAAATTCGTTGGGCGTTCCGTTCCTCAAGCGCAGCCCGAGGACGGAAGCCATAAGGTGTTCGCAATCTGTTATAAGTTAGGTCGGATGCGGCGAGCGGGTTAGATAATTGCGCGCCTTCACGTTCAGTTGAGCTGCATCCCGCCTCCGCCCGAGTTCCCAAGCGGATGGCCGTATACAGTGAAACAGCCGGGGGAAGGGTCGTCATCGCAATCCATACGGCGGTCGCCGTGGTGGTTGACAACATGATGGGAGCCTTGAGCATGCCCGTTGCCGCTGACGTGGCCTTCCATAGCATGGTCCACGATCCCCTCGTGGCGGCTGGGCGGGTATTCGAGGCTGGCGATCGAGGAGTCGTCACTGGCGGCTTCGCTGGTGATGTCGCTAAAGCCGTCCATGGAAAATCCGACGTCCGAATCCGAGGCGTTGGTTTCGAAGAGCCGCCACCACTGCTGGTACTCCTCGGGCGGGTACGCGCTGTCCAAGTAGCCGGCGTTGAGTAAGTTTGTAAGCATGTACTCGTCCCGTACGCGGATTGCGAGGACATCGGCAAGGAGGGATGCGAGAACGTGGCGCTCGTTGGCCAAGAGGACGTTGTAAAGGGTGAATAACTTGGTAACTTCTTCGTCGCGAAAAAAGGGGTGCCGGGCCACAGTGGCGGGAAAGTCGGCCTGTAAGGCATCATGCTCAATTTGAGTCTCTGGAACCCATTGGGTGATGTACCAATGATCAGAGCGTACCTCGGTGATCTTGTATCGTGCCCAAACAACTCCCTCGATCCGCCGCGCTCCCTCGAGACAGGCCATCCGAACTCCGGCGAACTTCCGAATGACGTCGGCATCAACCAGTCCTGTGGCTTGAAGAGCAGCCCGTTCAGTGACCGATTTCCGAAGAGCGTCTCCACGAAACTTATGGCACTTTCTCTTCTTGCGAGCTTCGAGTTCCGCCTCAGCTGGCGTCGGGGGCGGGCGCTTCATTCCGGCGTGCAGTGATTCCATTCGAATGTCCTCGTAATCCTTCGAGTCTGCCCCCACTGCATCATTAGTCGGATGTGAAGACGAAGCCGTAGGTAAGGAAAAATCCAGCGAAGTCGGTGACTGAGTCGGGTCCGGAGGTGTAGCTGTAGGACTCGGAGGATTGCGAGAATGGATAGTAGTCGGCGAAGGGCAGCGCAAGAGGCTAATTCCTTAGGAGACCATGGTCGTGTAATCAATAAAACGAGCCAGAGGTCCATGCAATACGGCGAGAGCGTCGCGAATAGGGTCCCCATGGATCCCGTCCTTCCACTGCAAGCTCTCCGCATAACATTGAGCCCCTTCCATAACCCAGCAGTGGAGGTCGTGCACGTGGCTGGTAGGCAGTTGGCTCTGAAAGGTCTGAGGAGCAGGTTCCATCAGAGCCCTCACGGCAGTAGCGATGTAAGCTTGCGCCAAGGGATCTTGCGGTACGACGGGGTTACTTTCTGAGACTCCGGTATCCCCCCGTTGAATGCGTACCCTGTTAACGGCTTCGTCAATAATTTGTCGTGGGTCGATAGCAAAATCCGAAGTGGAAACTGACCATTCAGAAACGGCAGGGCTAATTTCTCCGGCGTTGTTAACGACAGGCTGATTCGGGTAGCGGGTATATGGAGCAACTTCATCGAACGATTCATTACTTGTATTGGTGTCGAGCGAACTGGACCAAACTTCTCGGGTAATGGCGTCCCCGGATTTCTTGTTGAGGTTTGGGACGGGGACGGCGTCAGCGTAAGCAATGCCGCTGTCGGAGTGTCGTACTCTGGGATCGAGGGTTGGACGATCGACGTGAGAGGCGACAAGACGTGGGCTGAGGAGGCTCGTCGTCGAAGGGTCCGCGAGAGTTGTGAGCGCATGTGCAGCGGAATATTCAGCCTCCGTTAACCCCGAAACACGTGTTCCCTTATTCAAGCTTTCAATGCGGTCGTTGATACTGAAGTCCGTTAGCACGCGACCACGCTCGTCAAGCAACTGCAAGCCATACCTTTGTTCCAGCTGCTTGGCCTCGATCCTGAGACCCTCCGCTTCCGTTTGCCGTTCAACCAAAATCGCTGCCAGTCGCTCGAAAACTTCCCGGGCTTCGCGCGTTTTCGAGGCTAGGTCGTCCCATGCGCCTTCCTCTCGAGCGGGCATATTGATGAACTCCTCTAGAATAGGACCGAGCGCTCCGTGCACCATGTCGTGAACTTCTTGCTGGTGGCGCTGATCGTTCTCGGGTCCGGACCTCGAGTCCTCGCGGGGCTGATGTGCGATGAAAAGAGGCGGGGTGGGAGGATGTCCAGGAATCATGAATGGAGGAGTCGGCGACCGCCAGTTCGGCTGAGGCGGGCAGGGGGTCCACGGGTCATGTTCGGGTTCAAAACATACAGCACAAATGCCTAATCCTTCGGCGCCTCGATCACCACTTTCGAACAGTTGCGTGAGTCGTGTTTCAATCTCGTCATTGAAATCTACTGACCAAACATTGTCGTTGTGTATGGTTAGATCCTGAGTGGCGCGCGCCGAAATGTCTCGGTTCAGTCCTGCGAGTCCGCCGTCTGCCGCTGGGATTGGCACAAGTTCTGGCATGGACGACGCGGTGGACTGAGAATCAGGGGAGTCGGGCAGTGGTGGGAGCGATTCTGCTCCAGCGGGGGCAGCCGACGCTAGCAGGGTGTCGTTGGGCGCAACTGTGGCTTGTCGCTCCGGGTTGAAGCGTCGCATGTCGGGCGTGACTGGCTCGGTGGCGGTAAACACAGGTGGTACCCGAGACACGTTCACCAGCGGCTGTTTTCCAGCGTCGTGAGCGTCAAGTTTACGGGGGGAATACACGGTCCTTACCATGGGCCATCCAAGATTCGCGTCGTAGTGAGGCATGGGCGGCTGCTGGTGCGTTGCGTGGACCGGGAAACCCGAATCGTCTTCCGGAACCTCCTGCATACAGCGGCTCATTTCTTCATGCAGACGCTCGTTCGAGGGATAGACGAGCTCCAGGGGCCAAACGGTATCGGCAGAGGCAGGGACACTGAATGTGTCGCGGACGGTATGACCAGTGATGGTATAGGGCAGGCCAGTGCGTTCGTCGGTAAGCACTTCGAGGTTGTTCATGGCCACCGACCGATGAACGAGCTGCCCATCGGGGTAGGAATAACTGCCAACATACTTTGATTGCGGCGCGGCGGAAAATGTGGGATGAACGTCAATAGGCATGGAGTGGCGGTACCTGCCCCATTGTTCGTGGAGTACTTCCTGAATTGCAGCCAACGCGTCTTCGGGGCGCAGAGGATGCTCAAGGATCAGGGGCGGGGGATGGTGAAACTGTTGTTGCGAGAGGTACTGAACGCTTTCATAGGGATTGTTGACAAAAGGAAGAGCATAAGAAACAGAAGGCGGGGGTAACATAGGATGAACATGCTGAGGAGATTCGGGTCTTGGATTCAAAGTGGTCGAGTTCTGAGACGGATTCATTGGAGCTGCGACGATTTGGGGCGGCTGAATTTTCTCCCAATCGGTAGGCTGCTCTTTATATGCGCGCCGTGCTTGACTCACTCTGCCCGCGGCCGCTAGACATTCCCGGAACCATTCGGTCAGAAGCGTCCAGGCTCGGTAGAGGAGTCGCGTTGAGTCTCTTTGCAGAGATTCTACTGACTGTTTCCGATAGTCTGACTCCCTTAACGCTCTCTCCATTCCCCGAGGCAAGTCATCACTCACCGGTCGAAATTTCTGATTCATTTTTCCTTTTTCTGCTGCCTCGTCACCTATGTCTCCGCGGTCGGCATGAGCTTCGATTCCATCGAACGAATCGCATTCGTCAAAAATGACAAAGGACTGGTATTGCAAGGTTCCTTCCACCTGGAAATCCATGGCTGATCCTTGATATGGCACGGCCAGGAGCTCGTACCGCGGGCGTCGTGTCGATCGGTCTTTAAAAACTAAGTAAGTTCCCTCGTCTCGTTCGTCAATGCTGACTAAATTTCCGCGCTGCCATGGTCTGCCTAATAGCAACTCAAATGGTGCTTTTTGCGAAACCCAGAGATCCGTTTCAGTCACGGCGTCTCCGCAATTGAATTCTACCCCTTTGATCCATCCCTGCAGCTGTCCCCGTCCCCCATTTGCGTCGTTCATATTCGTTATTTGCGACATGTCTACCGTGCGGCGAATGGATAGGGCAGCAATGTCTGCTCGGACAACGTTTAGTTGTGAGCCGGTATCTATAATCGCGCACACCGGGTGCCCACCTGTTGTTTCAATTTTAATTAAAATTCCATCTCTCCGCGGGAACATGAGATTTGCGATTAGTGGGTGCTGCTGCGAGCTTCCCAATAACACGGCTTTGACATTCTTGACCTTGATAAGGTCTTGGATTTCCGTTCGGAGAGGCTTCGATGTTACCATTATTTCTCGCAATGAAAGTTCTACCTTCGTGTCTAGAATTCGGTCAACCACTTTCTGTTGGTCCACCGTCGCGGTTAGCTCGGACTGACGTCCCGTTGATCCGGTCTCCATTTTCTTCTCGTCTCCCTTCTTCTTACTACTTCCTGCCTTATGGCCTACTGGTTCTTTCGACGGGACCTCGGGCATTTCTACATCTTCGGGAACTTCAAACCTTACCTTTCGGGCTTCAATGGGTGTTATATCGGGCAATACCTCTTTCCCGAGCTTCAATGGCCCCGGCTTCTTCGTCGGCCCTGGCGCCTTCTTTGGTGGAGACTGATGACTCGGTGCTGGGTCAACTTGGACGCGCTTCTCGACTCCCTCTTTTTCCAGCAAGTCTCTTACCCGTCCTCGACCTTGCTCGCGGGGTGGGGGATATACCCCATCTGCTACCTCACGCCTAGCCTTCCGTATTCCTGGAACGGATCTTTCAGCGGCCTGGACCATGGGTTCTTCCCTTGGAAGTGTGAAATATACTTCCTCATCAGTGCGTACTTCGCTTTCCGATTCATCCTCCTCCATTTCTGAAATATGGACACATTCTTCTTGCTGATAGAAGTAGCTGACGGCCTCGGTCCGCTCATAATCCTCGTCCATGGCGCCCATCATTACCCGAGCTCCGCCTCCCGCTATCCTCGCGGCGGCTTGGACCAGAGACTCGCCAGGGTTTCGTCGAATGATGTCACCGTTCGCCATGTTCAGCTTTCGTGTTTCGTCATTGAATTTAATTATCTTCTTTTGAACTAGATTTGCAACCTGTCGGCATTCAAATATACGATGCCCATTCTCGAGGCATCCGAAACAGCCCTTGAAGTCGTTACCTCCAGCAGGCCCCGACGTACCCAGCGGAATATTGTTCGGGTATGTAGCTGGCGATTTCGAGGCTTCTCCTGACGTCCGAGGTTTCTTAGCAAAATCTGTCCGCTCCGTTTGTTGGGCGAATGGAGGCTTGACGCACTGTTTCGCAGTCCCGGACTGATCCAACACCATTACTTTGTAATAGATAGGGGCGTATTCCGGATCATCCAATCGCATTGCGTTAAGTTTTCGAATCATCCCAGCTACTTCATCCTCGTTACCCTGGAACTTCTGTCGATCCGTTGCAGCAGTTCTTCCATTGATCTTCTTCTTTCTTTCGTCTTTCTTCTTCTTGGCCTTGAGTTTCTTCTTCCTTCGGAATTCTTCGTAGTCTGAATCGAAGTCGCTGCTGGATGAACCACTCCGAGAATCCTCTCCTGAGAACTCTTCATCAATTTCTTCCCCCAACTCTTCAGCACCTATCATCAAGGTTTCGTATTTGTCTCTCCTGAAATACCACTCGGCTGCTTGATTCCATTCTTTCAGTGAATACTGGACCTCATCCCCTCGGTACGGGTTGGTCTGCAAGATGCGATTTTCCAGGACTTGCCGCAGATTTCGGTGTATTCCGATCTGAAAGTAAGCGAAATAGTCTTCCTGAGTGAGATGCCCCCGATCTAATGGTCCTCCAGCAATAGCATTGTATTTGACAAAATACTTCTGCCACTGGGTTAGGTTATAGCAAGCCTTCCCTCGAGCTTTTATCGCAAACTTCTTCACGTCAGCCGGCTTGTACTTCTGTAACGCGCGCTCAGCGTCAAAGTATTTCAGGATTTCTCGTCGTAGCTTCAGCCATTGTCGCCGCTGAAAACTTTCCATTGTACGAATCACGTTTTGCACGTCGATGGTGCAATAGTTTAGAATGAATTCACATCTTTCCCGCCCGTCCGTAACGCGGCACTTGTTCAACAAGTGATCGTAGTGGTCGATAAAAAGTTGTACTTCCGTGTGCCTGCCCCGGAAAGTTCGTGGCGCTTCCTTACTGCCGCGAACGGGCATGTCCAACGATGTTCGCAGTGGTGCACTAAAGGTGGCCTGGGCCGGGGCTTGCATTCGTGGAGGTTCAGGCGATGAAGGCGGTGTAGCTACTGGCTTTCTGCGACGTCTTCGAGCGAAGCGAGCCTCTTGCTCTTCTTCCTCGGTATCTGCTTCCTCCCCGCTGCTATTCTCCGGTATGGTGGGTTCTTTCTGGCGTTGTTTTCCTTTCCATTTCGGGGTGTCGCCAAAACCTCCTTGGAAATGCGATGGACCGGCATCGGGCGCAGGCGTATACGAGAAGGGGCGAGTATTCGGCATAGTAGACTCACCAGGAGTCGTGTTAAAAGGTGTATGGAAGCTGGTCGAAGGCTTGTCCCCTGTCTGGGAAGGGTTCGAGGTTTGGTAATTGTATGTCTGGCTTTCTCCGGGAAAGGCCTTCTCATACTGGCGTTGTTGTTCTTCTGAAAAAAATAATCCTGCGGTCATAATGTTGCTCTTGTTCAAGGAATATGTAGTCGGTTTCTTCAGTAGTTCGAGATTTCGGTAAGGTTGCTGTTTCGATGTCCCACCTTGGTCGCCAGATGTTTTACAGAGAAAATGTTCTCTATGGGGGCCTTGGATTTGACGTTAGTCGAAGGCTTCCCAAGCGGCTAGGGAGTTCGGAAGTAACGGAGGGTTTGCTGAGAAAAGACAGTTAGCGGCAATCAGAGGCTGTGTAAACGCTTTAGGCTTTTCACGGGCGAAAAACACGGAGCGCTTCTGCGGTAGTCTGTGCGACGACGGAAACTGATGTCTGTAGTACTGGAGCAGTGAACTGGTAAAGTTCCTTCACGAAGCTTATCAGTCCGAGGACACAAGTAAGAATGCGAAGCAAATTTATTGTAGAGAGTAAACTAATACAAATTGGGACTTTCTCGAGAGGGGGGGGGGAGTTGGGAAGATCCCTCGCCAAGAGCCTCCTTTTATACTATTCTAATTGACTCATCCTAATCTGATTCATTATTTTACTGACTACTTTGGACTTATTCTAACTCGTCCTGACTCCGTGCTGACTTGGTTAGCCGCCAAGCCGTCCGACCCGTTTTGATCCTATTGATCCGTTTTCCCACGCTTCGGTAAATTCCGGGGAACTTGTATAAGCGCACCTGAACCTCAAAAATCGGACTTTATAGGAAACAATTTTCCTGGGGGACAGCGCGCACAGATTCGGCGCTGGCGACTTTGTGCAGAAGGAGCAAGTAGTAATGAGGGCGGGGCGAGGGGCAGCGCGGACGGGGAGGCGGCGCTCATCTGCGTCCTGGTGGAGGAAGGAAAGCGAGAATGGCGCCCCTTCCCCGCGGTGGTAGCGACATACGCGTGGAAGGGGTTCGGCGGGGCCAGATCCAAATCCCAAGCCGTACGGCGCTAATGCGCAGGGGTGCGGGAGGGCGAAGGATTGCGAAGAAGAGGGACACGAAGAGCGATGACGCGAAGATGCGCCGCGAGCTCTTATGCTTTTCCTAGCTGGGGCTGATGAGGGGGCTCGTGACGACGGTGTTGGCAAGGGTACGCTCGGGTAGCACTTACAAGGAAGCTGCAGAAGAGCTCGGCAAGGCGCGTATGAAGGCGGGCGGGGTGGGAGACTACGCCATGGGCGACAGCGATAATGGCATCCATCGCACGGCATGCGATTTGGCAGCGGCACCGCCTGCAAGTCCCATACCCCGGGCAGCATCCTCGCGTCGAGTGCGCGCAGGTTCGGCGCGAGCGATTTTGTGCGGTAGCGAGAAGAGGGGTGCGAGAGGGTGGTGGCGAGGGTGACGAGGCGGCATTCGAGGACGGCGGGACACGACTGTAGATGGCAGGGAGAGTCGGCCCACTCGCCGCGTCGACCTCCGCACTAACGCAGTGCTTTCCGCAATGTGTGGATACGCAGAGCGTGCACGCTGACGATAGCGGTGCGCATGGTGGTGAGCGCGGACGTCGGACAGGCGGCGAGGCGTGTCAGAGCGAGGCCGACGGAGGGGGATGCGAGCGTGCCCGCCTGAGACTAAAAGCGTCTCGGGAGCGGTGTGGTAGAGAAAAGGAGGGACAAGGACGCACGAGGTCATGGGACGCGTCCCATACAGCGCGTCGGCCAAAGCACACCGAGCCGTTACGCCAGCTGGCGGTGCGGGGTGCGCAGGTAGCGACGAGCGCGTCGGGACCGTGTGGTTAGTCGGCGCCGGCAGCAGGCCTATGATCATACATGAGCGTACGGCGCATGCACAATTTGAAGCTGCCCGCTGGCTTGAAGGAAGGCAGGGCGACAACAGTGTGCGGGAGTCGGATACGCGACTCTTCTCCGCTTTCCCGAGCTGGAAGCCAGGGCGGAGCGACGCTGTCGTGCTCGAGTAGTGACTGCTCGTCGCTGCTGATTTTGTGCGGGAGAGGAGAGGGCTAGGAAAGGTGTGGATGGGTGAGCAGTCGTGAGGTGCGAGGAAGGGCATGCGAACCTCAGCCTTGCTACCTACTCGCTCGCCACTGTCAGCATCGGGGTGTCCGTTTTGCGCTTGAATCCGGGCACGGGCACGGTCATTAATATTCGAGGGTGTGTCGTGCCATATTTCAAAGGATTTATGCCCACTAACTTTAGTTAGTGGGTCCTGTAGCGCCCTATCTCCACACAGTGTCCGCGTAGTTTTCGATTTTGGCTCAATGGGGACTATTTTCGGCCGACCATCCGTCGGGCTTCTAATCCGATATTGGTTGCCAATCCAGAACGCGACGAGACGCGACGCTCCGGAGCCTCTTCTCTTGTCGTCTGGTCAACCACATAGATCTTTCTTGTTCTTTCCCCTCATCCCTCAGCATGTTCTCCTCACCCTGCCGCTCTCTGCCTGTTGTCTCCCCTCCGACTCAAGCCCTCCATGACCAAATAAATATGCAATCTCTGCCCTCAAAGTCTTTCCCGATACTCCCAGATGTTTCCCTGGCGCAACCATTGATCTGCCGCAATCTATCAGTCGTCCGCCTTCACCCTCAAGATTTCTGCGCTAGCTCAGACTGGGAAAGATCGCAGGTCGGAGCTCCCTGCAAGAGTCCTGCAAGTGCTTACATTCGGTCTACCCCCGTGGGGCACGCCATCTTCGCCAAAGCGGGGCGCTTGCATCGATCAAGCTTCTCTTGTTCAGCCCTCCTTCACTATTTAACCAAGGCCAAGCAGCTCGACTCTGCAGTACTGCGCCATCCGCCTCCGTCTTCTCGTAAAGTGCGCACTGCACAGATCGTAGCCGGGATCGAGCACTTCACCAACAACGTACGTGCTCCCACTTCAATATTTCTAGCTTGTTTATAAGCTAGCTGTGGGTTTCATCACTGCACCTTCGTGTTGCCTATCTGACAACGAGTTTCAAGTGCTGCGAAGCGTCCGTTTGTTCACAGAATAAGTTCTTTTCCTGGTTGTGCTCCACACGCACCCGACGATGCGGCTTTTCTGACCCTCATCTCTATTTTCTTTCCATTATGCTCAAGACTCACTCGTAACCTGCATCCTCTCCCTCGCATCTCCTGTCTTTCGCACGTCTTTTTGCGTTAAGATCATCTCTTTAATACCGCTCGACAATATAGATCATGTACGCGCACAGCGATCGATCCTACTACATACACGTCTCCTGTACCCGCAGTCTCTGTTTCCCATTCAATCTCATCTCAAGTCCTTGGCTCGTATCTCTCGCTCTCAGATCAATTGCTTGAGTTTACTTTACAACAACTTTACAAGGGAAAAAAAAAACCGGGCTCCTCGATTCAATGAAGATAGCTGTAACTGTACTATTTCCTCAACTGCTATTTCCTTGACTGAGGTGCAACCATGCATTCCGTTCGTTGATACCTCCGCCCGTGGTGCATTGCAATGAATACTTACAATGGGTTCACGCACAATGATTTTATGGTGGACTAGAGTTCGATTGAATGGCAAATTAGGTAGAGCAGTTAGTGGGCTTTGCCGCGAAGCGCGCTACAATTGTTATTGACGAAGTAGCAGTTCCCAAGAGCTGAGCCCTAAGCTTTTTCGGGAGGGCTGCTTCGGGCCCTAGAAGAGAAGATAAAAGCCGCCCACGCAAAGAGAGCGCGAAGGCGTCGAGTCCGAGTCGTTGAGAGCGCTGAAAAGCCGAAGGTCCGAACATTGCCGAACCGCCAAACGGCCGAAAAGGGCAGGTGCGCTTTGCTCGCGCCGCCATGCCATTTTTTCGCCACCCAGCATCTCACACTAAATGTGCTCCAAATCTTTCAAAACTCATTTCTGGCGCTCATATGGATTCATAACGCCCTCTGGGCACCCCTGGTACCCCCTGACCGACCACTACCTCGGCTAACTAAGTCGCTAGGATTGTCAAATAAATTGAGTGTTTGGGAAGAGGAGCCCCGGAACCTTTGTTCCCGGGTTCTCTGTGAGTGAGGCTTCCGGATGAGCACTAACCCGTAGCGCTCATCCAAAGGCCAAGACTCAAGGGTGTGGTGGGTGGGACGCACCCTCGCCTCCCCCACTCTGACATTGCCTTTTAAGGCATAGATAATCAAAGTGATGTGATGCGGACTGATTACTGTGCAAACTCAGCTCAGGTGGCACCCTTGACCTGGATGGCAGCGCGCTTGCTGTCGCTACCATGCTCTAGTGGTTGTTGTAGCAGGATTCCCGGAGTACCCCGTGCTTCCTCGTTCAATCCCGCCGGAGTGCTTTTTTTTTTTCCGGTGGGAACTTTTAACCGCGCTCCCCTTTTTTCTCCTCCCGCCGCGCCTGCGCCTCATTTTCGAGAGAGGGCAGGATACAACGCGTGGTGCGAGCCAATGCTGATTTTATCAGCCCCTCAACCCGGTGCAGTGTAATCTGCTTTACATGTGCTAAGTATACTAATTGGAGGAAGCTACATACAGTGTAGGAAACTACTAGGATGACTCCAAAGAAAAACAGATTGGGAAGCACCCTGCGCATCGAGAAGCACAGCTCAGGGCGCACCCCCGCTTTGGGTATTAACTTCATCGAATTGCTTGAAGTTATAATTGTAGAGAAGGATTAAACTCAGGTGGACATCCAGTTTGAGGTGATAGTCGGGCTTCCGTTAATGTGAAAGGGACGAAGTATTTCAAACCAGAAAGAACCAGCAAGTGGATAATACTTATACGACAGTGTAAAAAGAATTGCACTGTCCGGACTTGAACCCGCGCGACTGATAAGGTCACGTGTATGTCAGAGTGGAGGCGAAGGGGGGTTTTGGGTGGGCAGCGAGAAGCTTGAGGCCTTGAGGTGTCGAGAGAGTGGAAGGCAAGAGAGACAGCCGATCGATAGCGATCACCGATGGCATCATTCCTTCACGCTCTCTTAGTTAGCCGGCTTTGTGCTTCAGCTCGCGTGCTCACTTGTCGCACAAGCTGTCAGCTAACTAAGTCGCTAGGATTGTCAAATAAATTGAGTGTTTGGGAAGAGAAGCCCCGGAACCTTTGTTCCCGGGTTCTCTGTGAGTGAGGCTTCCGGATGAGCACTAACCCACAACCACAGGGACCGCAGGAACCGAACAGGCGGAATCCGAGAAGCCGCCTCCCCCAAAATGGTTGGAAGAGATCGCCAGCACATTGTCATCGTATTGAGCCGAGAACAAATAGTTTCAGTAACATTCAATGCAGGATCAAGCCAAGATCAAGGTAAAGCAAACATGCAGAGATCCGTACACGTCCAAGGTAACCCACAAGCAAAGGAAACAGCACGAACGTCAAACATTGGTTTGAACCGAGGAATAATGAATGATATAGTCAAAACAGAGCGTGGATGAATCCCAAATTTATGGGACGGACCGTGCCAGGACGCGATAATAGGAGGAAGAATGTAAAAGGATACTACTGGTTTTGAAAGTAATGGCGTAAACAAGGATACAGTGCAGTATGTCGTCAACACCATTTGTAACGTTAAAATCCACGACCAATGTTGGTACTGCCGAGACGCTAAAATTTATGTCACCGTAGACAGTGATTCAAGGTAGTCGACTCCCTGAAGAGCACAGTAACTGACGGAGAGCAAAGTACAGAACATGCAATTATGTAAGTATGATAATCAATGCCGCTGTGCACAGCACAGCCGGGAACCTTTGTTTGAGGAACCTTCGACTTAAGGTTCGGAGATTGGGACATGGAAAGGCCGCAGTCCCCCCCACGGTGCAGAAGCATAAGGCGCGAAGATGTAGGAAGCCAAATGAACTCCTTGCATACTTTAAGCTTGCCCAACAAAGTCTTCGCCGTGGGGTAGGGTAATAAAACAGACATTTAGTGGAAACTTTGAGGAGGAAAATGAAGTAAAAGACAGATGTCGCTCAGAACGAATGCAATTAGGTAATGGGCAAGGAGACCCTCGGTTGAGATGGAATCGCCAAGAACCGAGATACTGAGCTGCGGTAATGCTCGGAGAGAATGAGAGATAAGATCCACCCAGCAAGCCATACAACACGAGCTATGGGTCCCTTCATGATCAGAGCTGACACCCGAGGAGCCAATAAACCCGGAATATTGACTTATGCGTGACATTGCCGAATTACAACGCGAAACTACGCAAATGAACAGAAGCCCGTTAAAGTAGCATGGGTTCACGTTAGCCGCAAAGATAAGAAGGACTTGACTTCGTATCAATATCCGGATATCCGCTGCGCAAGAAGAGTCGGACTTGCGGAGTGTTGTCTTGAACCGTTGAACGCTAGGTAGATCCGAGAATGGCCGTTGACAGTCAGTAGCGCACAAACAAAGATCAAGAAGGATGCCCCGTTGAGGAGGGTGTCTGGTGCCGCAGAGTCCGAGGCTGAATACGGAGTAACTGATTTTGTTTCCAATGGTCGCACACATGCAATGAATAAGTGCCTGTCGCTGTCACACGAATGCAACGCTAGATAATCAGGAAATCTGCGCGAACATGGGATGCGGTGATGAGGTGAACCAAGAGGGTGTTGCCAACTTCCTTTGCATACTGACCATGGAAAAGAACGGGAATGAACTTACGTTGCTGCCCGCGCGCGATATAATACACTGGTTCTACACGTGTAGCACGCGTACAAACACCGGTGGAAAAAGTAGCTCCATGCAGCCACCAGCCATTGCGAGATCTAGTGCTGTACAAGTTTTCGAGCAAGGGTCTTGATTGCCAAGAAAGAAATTGGGAATCAAGGGAACAAATGTGGGGGCACCCGCAACATCAGTCAGCCACAATGAACCAACCTTTACGAGCGGAAGTAACCAAGCTTGCATTCTTGAGCGCATTGCGCACGTAAATGGTCAAAGAGGCACAAGTTTCGGCAGAATTGGCCACTCCGGCACAGAATAATGGCCACAATGGCACGAAAATGGTTGCAATGACACAGAAGTGGCCGCAGTGCCGCACGATCTCAAGCAGGATGTTAGCTCGCGGCATGGATCCAACGACCCAGAATGCGTGCAATGGAATGGTCGCAGTGACACATACAATAACCACAAGAGCACGGGATGTTGGCCGCGAGCACAGGTTTGGCGTGAGTGAAAGAAAAGCTTATCCCGAGGTACTTGAACGGAAGGAAGGCTTACCAGATTATTCGCAAGTATGCGGGCAGGATGGCATAGGAAGGCCACTCAGGTGCAGCATATGTCAATTCATAGTCAGTGGACGAGAGCACAACAATAAAGTGTTAGACACGCACGCAGAATAGCGCGCACAAGGCAGAACAGTGTCCATACCTTGTGCACATTTTTAAAGGCACGTAAGTGGCCACTCAGGCGCAACATACGGCGAAATGGCCACGAAGGGCACAGATAGTGGCCATAATGGCACGAAATGGTCGCAATGACACAGAGATGGCTGCAATGGCACATGGTCGCAATGACACAGAAATGGCCACGATGGCACAGAATGGCCGCAATGGCACAGAAATGGTCGCAATGACACAGAGTGGCTGCAATGGCACAGAAAATGGCCGCAATGGCACAGAAATGGTCGCAATGACACAGAATGGCCGCAATGGCACAGAAATGGCTGCAATGGGACAGAGTTGCCAGAAAAGGAACAGAATAAGAGTTGTGCAAGGGTGCGAGCTGAATGAGGTGCTGCAGAGGTAAGATAGCACGAATGGGATGTGCAGAGATGCAAGGTAGCGCGAGCCGGATGTGGTGCCAAAGGACCAGTTCCAGTCAGATCGGCACGTAATAAATCTACAATATTGGAGTGGCTGAACAAAAGCGAGACCAGTTCAGTGTGCAGGGGTATTTGAGTGCCAGAGCTTGGAACCAGATGACGAGACAAAGACACATCACCAGGTTGCTAGGGTCGGAAATTGGTTGCCATGAAATCCCAGGAGTTCGTGACCGAGATCCAGGAGCCGGACTTCAACACCGGGTACTAAATGCAAGATAACAGCATGCCTCGAACAGCCTGAGTGAAGAACCAGCTGCAGACAGACCTGGATCGAGACGGGCCGGCCAGACTAATGATTCACTCGGAAATATAGATCCTGATCGGAAGTCGGGACTTGGGAGCATCGACCTGGAGGATTCTTGAAGCCAAGGATGGAAAGTCAAAGAAAACAAGGAAACAACGAAGTTCACAACCAGCGAGAAGCTTGAGGCCTTGAGGTGTCGAGAGAGTGGAAGGCAAGAGAGACAGCCGATCGATAGCGATCACCGATGGCATCATTCCTTCACGCTCTCTTAGTTAGCCGGCTTTGTGCTTCAGCTCGTGTGCTCACTTGTCGCACAAGCTGTCATTGGTAGCCCACAGCACCCATTCATGTGCAAAATCAACCAAGTAGAATTTCGGCCAAATTTCACTTTCGTCGTTGTTCCGTCGAAGTATTATTTATTGAGAGCTCGATGAGTTTGCCTCATGCTAGGAATCCACGAGGATGGAGGGGAGCAGGACCGGGTTACTAAGGAGGCAATATTGAGTTGTTGAGTTCACGGCCAGCCTTATGATGTGGCTATGCCCGGGAACCATGCAGGACGCCGTCATGATCAAGCCGAATTGCTTTTGCAGGTTTTGGAGGTCGTGAAAGAATGGGACTTGGAAAGTCCGGCGATCGAGCCGGCACCAAGACCGGCGGCACGCTCGGCACCGAAGCGCACATTTTTGTAAATTAGCCATTTCCGCTCAGCGCTGGCTATTGCCACGCAGCCAGCTCTTGCGAACCAGATGTAAAGCAAAGCCCAAATTAAATGACTTGCCCACAAATCCTTGGAGCCGCGACTCGGAGATATGGCAATACTCAACATCAATAACATTGGACCGATGTACACCTGCCGGTGAGAACGGGTAAGCAGGGCAGATTTCACAGTGAACAATTCTTATCACTGTAACTTATATCAGGAGTCTCACCCAGACAGCTGGTTGTGGTGAGCCCGAAGGCGAACAAGTACTGACAAATTGAAACCAACAACAAAAAAAGAAGACAAACAGCGGACAGTCTTGCGAAAAAATTCATGCTCCATATCCTCCAGTCTGGGGCGTATATCAGAATGAAATGGTGCACATTCATTGGCCCTAAAAACGACAGAAACACGGACAGGAGCTCAATGTTGTCGATTCTTGTTCAGGGACAAACAAGATGCCGATCAGATGCCGATTGATGCCGTCCCTTCCGCCGTGCTTTCCGCCGGACGATCGCCATTTTCGATTGCCGGACTTCCCAGTTCCCATTTGTTCTCTGGAGGTCAGGATGTGTGGCTGTGGAAGGTAACTAGAGAAGACGCCGTCATGATCGAGCCGAATCGCATTTTTCATGTTTGGACGGCGAGCTGTGTGGCTATGCTCGGACATCACCGACGGCTGGAGCCTGGCATGGCTCGGATCTGATCAAATGGGAATTTTTTTCGGTAGACCTGGTCCCTAGGTCGGTACCAGGAATCTTTTCTGGCCCCAAAGCTACTCCAACCGTCCTTTCAGGCGCCTTGTTCCGGTGGTGCAAAAACAAAACACGGTTCTCGTTTCGGCGTCAAACCACCGACACAGCGCGCATCAAAGACAGCTTCAGTCGATCCGTGCAGCTTCTGGACACCGTTCATCAGCAACTTAACAAGTTGTCTTTTCGCCTCTTTTTCGTCTTTTTAAAGAACGAAAAGAGTCGAAAGACCTAAAAGACGAAAAAGGAAAAACCTCTTTTCCTAGCTATGTCCGTTTTCTTTTAAAAGTGAAAAAGATGCGAAAGAACACTGAAAAGACATTGAGAAGTGGCCGCACAAGTGCCTTCAAAAGTATGATTTCAGGGGATATCCAGCGGGAATTGGGCTGAAAACGGCATATATTGGCACATATGTAGAACAAACACGTAGACCACAACAGTACGGACACGGTAGACTGCATGTATAGTAAAGCTCGACAAATCTGCGGGCATTCATCAGCCTAGGAAGCAGACGGAGGATGCGAGGCCATCTACCTATGGAGGGTGGCATCGATGAGGGCCGCTGAAATATCCGGTTGTGTCGCGGGACGGTTGGGGATGGAAATGCAGGGTGAAGACGAGGTCAGTAGAGTCGTGAATACAATGGAAAACGACGCACCCAACACCACACTGATCTATCGCACGCCTTGGAAAACCGAGGGAGAGACATGTTAGAGCCGAAGAGAACACGAAACAGAACAAGCGGCGCACGGCTAAGTAAATGGGGCAGCGCACAGCGAGACGGACAGCAAGGGCGATGGAGTAATCTTGAATGGTAGATAGGTTGAGTGCCTGGGCGGATGAGGCTTTAAGTCTTTTCGGGTTGTTCAGGCTTGATTCTTGGAAGACGAGAGGGGAGGGATTCTTGAGTCTTGACTGTCTTGACTGTCTTGACTCTTGACTGCCTTGACCTTGACTGCGTCGAGCGAGACTGCAGGATCGTGACGTTGATGGTGTCTTGAGCGAGATGTCACGGAGAAGTCTTTAGAAGCTCTTGCGATGAGGAGCAGCTTGAGGGAAGGGACCAGGGAGCGGGCGAGAAGATGGGGGGAGAAAGGAAGAAGGCGACGAACCATTTGATCGCGTTGCCATATCAAATCACGTCATTTGATCGACGGATCATGATCCGGGCGGAGTTCGAATGACTTCACCATATTTCAATCATTCTCACCTCATTCGACTTCGAGTCCCTGCGACTCATCGAATGAACTCCGAGTTGAGACTTATTCAGTTGAGATTAGTTTTCCCGTTGTGCGTGGGGAATCATCTCCGCGGTAAGATCGAGGTCCGTTACTTATTTTTCAGGAGCTGATTGTGAAGTGTCTGACTTATGATACCCTGGAACAGCATACAGGGCCTGTATGCTGCGATTCGGGGATTGTGTCCAGTAGTCCAGTTGCACCGGCGACACCGGTTAATAATGATTCATAGACTCGTCTACGACCCTCACAAAAGCTCTTCCGCATGAACAGAAAAGTCGAACCAAAAGAGACTGAAGACTCAGAAGTGACTGCGCGGATGAAAAAGGACGCCAAAAAAGTGCTCAAAAAAGCGAAAAGTGCCAAAAGGGCCGAAAAGGAGCCCGACAAGTTGCTGATGTTCCGGGACTCTTGGCGTTCCAATCCTGGGCCTATGAGTCTATGACGACGGTATTTCACACCTGAGAAAAAGTCGGAAAATGGGCTGAGGGTCCATCCACTGTGATGCGGGACTAGGACTGGCTGAATTCAGATACGGTGCGCGATACAGACGTCGAATCCACGAACGTGAATTGCCATTTGTGCTCTTTGATCCAGTCCTGAGTCTTGTACCTGACGCCGTCTCTCAATTCCCAAGATCCCCTCGCAATCACCCCCCGTCCGAGCTGTATCCTCGTCACGGTCCGACGCTACGCGCGAGTCCACGAAAATGTGTGGATTGTTCGAAGAAGTGAGCTTTCATTTCGGTTCAGCTCCCCCGTTTGCCCTGTGTGCTTTCCTGCGGAGAATTAATCTTACAGCACGAACGACAACATTGTGGAATGCTGTGAAACGGTAATCGGAGAATGTCTCGAACACAGGCAGACGCGTGTACATTGCCGACTTTTTCGCCCAGTGCTGGCTTCAGGAGAGCGGTGCGACTAATCACTGATTGGCAATAGTTCAGGTCCGCTAGGGGGACATGAAAGAAGGATGTGCAGCTCCTAGAAGGCATCCTCGCTTCAGGATTACCATGCGGCCCGACTTGTCCGCCGTGCGCCTCGTCCGGACGAAGTGTTTCACCCGGGGCTTCAACACCGCGGAGCCTGATGAATGGGTCTCTCGGGGAACAGCAACCGACCTAGGCATGCAGATAGTCCGCCAGTCCCCTCGTATTGCACTAAATTTGCAGTCTTGCAAGAGACCCGTGTATTCACGCTCAAGGGGGTCGATCGCCACGTCCCCGCGGTGCGGACAGTCAGACGACCGATCCTCGAAAAGCAGATCTGAATACCAGTAATCGCCCCAATCAAGAAAACTGCTATTCGGTGGGATGGTGGATGCATGCTGCGAGTTCTGGACCCTGGTGCGTCGCAACCTGCTCCGCAATAGCACCCATATCCCTAGCAAGCCACGCACGAGAATGACGCGGGGAGAGGGGCGGGGGGCTCATTGGCTGACGGTTTGCGATTCGGCCTAGTGTCTTGCAAGGCCTTTATAACTCAGGCTGCACCCTCAAATTCCCTTCAACCCAACCCGAGTCCTAGCACCATGGTCAATCCTCTCATCCTCGTCCTCCTTCCCACTGCGTTCGCCGCAGGAGTTCACAGACTCAAGCTTCACAAAGTTACTCCCACTCTGAAGAATACCTCGCTCGAGGCCGAGTACCTTGCTCACAAGTATGGGGCCCACGTACGCCGAGATGGTCATGACGTCCCTCTGTACAGTACACACCCACTTCATCGCGTCTGTTTAATCTGATTGTCCACAGACTTCATGAACGCGCAATACTATAGTGCATCGATCGTTGATCGATCGTGTATGACTGAGTTTCTCGGACAATATTCGAATGCAGGCAATGCAAGGGGATGCAATGTAATGCATCCCAATGCAGTGCAATGCACCTCGATGCAACCCAATGCAAGCAGCAAATGCAGGGTAATGCACTGCAATGCGCGACCTATTTGAGTTTCTATTTGACTGCATTTGACTGCATTTGAATCGCAGAGCACTCCCATGCATTTTGCATAACCACGCATGGTTGTGCCGAGCGCGAATCCAACGTGCCGATTGATCGCCGGGTTGGCGTTGTCTATTGACTGCGTTTTTTCGAATCATCTGTATGCGAGGGCCTATGTGGAGACAAAAGGCACCATTGACCTACAAATTTGCTTCAGGGCTAAGATGTTTCTGATATATGTTTGTTTCGAGAACTGTCTTCCCTCCAGATTCGGAGAACTGGGACTTAGTGTCATTATTTGGTGGCGGAATTCATTGAGCGTCACACAAGAATTCTACCGTTCAACTAGGATCCCTCCAGGTACGGAGTTGGAATCAAAATCATGGGGGACAGAATGTGTTGGGTGATGGTCCATGCCACAGCCCTGCCATAGGTCCGTGATCGATTGCATCAGTTCGGCGGCACTGTATCCGGCCAGTTTGTGCAATGCAATGCAGGAGTGCAGTTGAACCTCAGTCCTGGTACTTGTGCATTTGCATTGCATCGAAGTGCACTCAATTGCATCGCTGAGCATTGAAGTGCATTGCGTTGCATTGCTTTGCATCGACTGCATTGCTCTGCATTCGAATAATGTCCGAGAAACCCCGTCATAATCGTGCCTAAATGATAAATCTATGACTGAGTTTCTCGGACAATATTCGAATGCGGCCAATGCAAAGCGATGCAATGTAATGCAACCCAATGCAGAGCAATGCACCTCGATGCAAGCCCATGCAAGCATCAAATGCAGGCTGATGCACTGCAATGCACCACCTCTTTGAGTTGCTACTTGACTGCATTCAAGTGCATTTGAGTCACCCTCTATCTCCAGAGCATTGCCGTGCATTTTGTATGAGCAGCCGAGGTTGCGCCGAGCGCGAATTCAACATGCCGAGTGATCGGCACGTTGCCGTTGTCCATCGACTTTGATTCTGTACGTGAAAACCTACGCCCGAGCCAAAAGTTACCATTGACGCTACTATGGGTTTCAGCGCTGGAGTTTTCGTGAGATTGTGTTTTTTCGAGGCCGATCTTCTCTCGGGATTCGAGAATATAAAACTGGGACTCGTTCCGCTCGTGATTGGTAGCGGAGCAGAATCCGATGACTGGCATTCTACCGTTCGAAAAGTAGTAGGTAGAATATCTCTCTATCGTAAGTTTGACAGAGTTAGAACTAAATTCAACCAATAGGGCAGCAATAAATGTGTTCGGTGAAGCAGTGATAGCCCATGCCGTATCCTGCAGAAGGTCCGCCATTGATTGCATCTGTTCGGCGGCACTTGATCCGGCCAGTCTGTGCAGTGCAATGCAGGAGCGCAGTTAAACACAAGTCGGGATACTTGTGCATTTGCTTTGCATCAAAATGCACTCGGTTGCATGCCAGTGCATTGCAATGCATTGCGATGCATTAGACTGCATTGACTGCATTGCTCTGCATTCGAATATTGTCCGAGAAACCCCGTCATATAAATCGGACTGGTTTGACGCTACACTGCCACAACCAGCTGTCGACCTCGTGTTTCCACAGCAGTCCCTCGCAAAAATGTCTTTTGTTTCGAACGTCGACCACCTAACTCTGGGAAACGGTGTGTACAATAATGTCCACGGCAATCTCAACATCACCCACAATTTCTATGGGAGAAAGCGTGTTCATTGTGACGAGATCGATATCGGCGGTAACTCCAAGCCACTCCGTCATTTGCAGTCCTCTTGACCGTCGAGTCTCTAGATGCCCCGAGTTTACTCGAGCCTGCGAACAAGCGTCGTCGGCGGGACTCTGGAAACTGGGTCAAGGTGAGTGATGAAGACTCGGATACTTTGATTTCATCACCTTGAGCTGTGAACAGGTCATCCGGGTTGAGCATCTCAAGCTCGCTCTTCAGATTGGGGCCGGCCCTGGCTACTTGCTCCACATGGGTGAAGTCAAGGGTCGGGCTGTTGTTGTCAAAGTCTTCAATTCAGGCCCGACTGTCCGAGAGGTAAGTATAATCTGTGGAGATGTTTGTTTCCCCTGTTCTTACAACTATCAAAGCGACTAGAGTCAACGGTAGCTCGGTCGGAAGGACTCTTGTGTGTGCAAATTTCGCTCCGCCCTCTAGATCTCATCGCTTCTAATCGCCACTTTGATTAGGCATCCAAATGTAATGCGAATTGAAGGGGTTTCGTCGGCGCAATCCATGACTCACTTCATAGCGTATGAAGATGGTGTGCTATCGTCCCTACTGCCCGTAAGTTAACGCTGACGCCGCTGGTTCAAGCTAGGAAGACAGCGGAATTTCCATTGGCAGCCGCCCTCCGCGAAGATCTCACCAAAAGTATTACTTTGGGATTTAAAATGGTGAGTGAACACTGTATTTTTGGAACTGGCAAAGATGGAAACGGTGTCGCGGCCAATCTCCTAGATTGCAGGACTCTCTGTGAGTATGTCCTGAATCGCCCGCTGCTCGAGTATTTACCGTTTCTTGGGATGCTCTTCAAGTCGGCCATGAATTACCTCATGAGTGCTTATAGCACTTCACCGTGGTCTCTGGGAGTCGAGGTAGGCTTCAATCTTTGTTATAAACCCCCTAGACCTGATTATTGTAGAATTTTGATGTCTTGCTCGACGCCAACGACCGGTTCTTGATTAGCATCAACTCGTCGCCCTGGTCCATGGAGAACAGCGCAAGTCGCGATCGGGACCTGCAAGATAATAGCACTAGTGCTAGGACCGTTTTCGATGCTTTGTGTCAAAGGGTTCGCTTGCTTCCTCGCTCACAACGCTCTTTTGGTAAACATCTTCAGGTGTTGACGGCTATGGCGTTCACTTTGTACATTTAATATTTTCGCACACACACACAATTTTACCGTTTCACACACACAATTTCCGCAACTTTCACACACACATTTTCGGGATTGCCCTTTACGGATGATTGTCCCTGTATGTCTACCCTGCCATCAAGCCGGCATCCCCGGCATCAAATGTTCAAAATTCAATCCCTCAAGGCCGAGCTGCTCGGGGGAGGTACGAACCTTGCTTCCCAGGATTTTCGAGCTTAACCTACTTATAAATGCCTGGCTGGCTCGGTTCAGCGCTCGGACACATTTGAACCTGGTACAGATCGGGCATCTTGGGGACCCAAATTTCTCTGTGGAAGGCTGCAAGAAATGTTTTTCAGTTAACATCGCAATACAGCAGACAGTATAACCTCGAGTCAGCGAAATGCTATCGGTTTTAAACCAACATCTCATCCTTTCCTTTGTGCTCTGGATTTCAGGGGTGCACAATGGAAGCGCCACTCGCACGAAACATATATCTACTTACCTCTCCTCCAGTCTTTCGATACCATGATAGATGTCTGGAAACGGGTCATTGCTTTCACCGTTTAGCAAAGGCTGACTGACCTGAGTTGATTCAGTATGACCTTCCTTCCGCGCCCAATTTTGATTCGACACTAGTAATCCCAAGACTTGATTGTGAGTCTACTATATTACTCCATCGAATTGTACACCACCTCTGATGCAATTAATATCTCCTCGTTCAATCCGCAAGTCCTTCTCTTTTCTGTTCCGGAAGTCTGAACCCAACCACTGCAAGTAAATGTTGAGCTCGGATTGAACGTGAACTGAGTTGTGCTTAAATGTCCAGGCGTAACATACTCAACCATTCGAGTTCTCAATAAGTAATCCCCTGTCCCAAGTTCCAGTTTTCTGACTCTGGTTATGTCAGTTGGCTGCGTCGACAATATTTGAACGGAGTTTCCGAGCTTTACGACAAGTTGTAGGTCAAGTAGCTTTGGCGGGTGTGGTTGAGTCGTGAGCAATTTCGACTGTGGCAGTCCTGTAATCTAACTTGCGCGTGTTATCTTGCAAGCTGAACTCGCTTGAGTTGCTTGTTCAATTCTATAGAGTCAAGCCCACAACAGTACGTACGTGTTCCGTACACCGGTCCCACACTCAGCACCAGTGCAGCTACGGACGGGCGCGTTTGAAAATATGTTATCTCTGTGGCACAGGCACACATGCGCCGCACTACGCACGGCACGTCCGGGAATTCAACTCCAGTGTCGGCGCGACTTGATTTAAATTTAGCGGCGAGTGCCGCGCTCGCCGGCTCTAGATTCCAGTGCACACCGCCTTGATGCCGCCCTCGCCCCCCTCTCGCGGAATTTTGCCACGACCACGCAGTGTACCTCTGGACAGGCCACGCCGCTACACCTGGCCCGGGATACGGTACACGAATGATGTTGATTGCCTGATCGATCATCATGGCGCGATGCCGGCTTGATGGTAAGATAGGCATACAGGGACAATCATCCGTAAAAGGCAACCCGGAAATTGTGTGTGTGAAAGTTGAAAAAGTTGTGTGTGTGCGAGCAAAAGTAACCAAAATGTGTGTGTGAACCAGTAAATTTTGTTGTGTGTGTGAAAATATTAAATGTACAAAGTGAACGTCATAGACGGCCGCTAATCGCTTGCTGCACGGTATGTGGTCATTATCGCTGAAATGGCGCATAAAAATTGCTCACATTCAAGTCCAGACGACAACATAGAGAGGACTGGTGTGATACCAGATACTCACCTCCGGCTGCCCCCATTTGTTGTCGGAGACGTCCGAAGACCCGTCCGGCCCGGTTTCCCGTCCCTATATTTCCGTTTCCATATCTACGTCGCACCTATATATTCCTAGTCTAGAGTATCTGTCGCTAGTTACTCCTGCAATATCCCCCCACTTTGCTGCGACTCATCCCGCTCTTTCTCGTCCTCTGAAAGGTTATGGGCCCCGACAGCGCCTAAATACCTCGTACATCTTGCCGCTGATCCGCCACCTGCCCCATTCGGCTCCACTCTCTTGCCCGTTTGCGCCGCATCGACCTCACGACGACTTGACCTATCCTGACCACCCTGACCTACCCTGACCTGACCTAACCGACCTACTCTGACCTACTTGACCTACTACCTGACCTACTTTGACTGACAATGACGACCACCACTACCGACGCCCCTATTACCTCCGATGATCGGCATATCCTGCTGACCGATGCCGAACGCTCTTACCATCCGTGGGAGTTCCGGATGCGTGCGGATGCGCGGGCGAAGAAGCTACTCGATGCCATCGAAGGGCGTGATGTTGAACCGACTACTGGGCAGTCGAGTAAGACCTGGAAAGCTTGGAGGGCCCGGCAGGATGCCGCGGCGGCTCTGATCATCAAAGGCTTGGACGACAGTCAGATTACCTATGTGCGTGGATTGGAGAACGACCCCGAGGGCATGTGGGAGAAATTGCGGTCGGTGCACGAGCCCGTTGGCCTTGGTGGTGCGACGGGCTTGTGGATCGAGTTCTTCTCCATGGCTTATGATGGGACTTTGCCGATGAAGACTTTCTTGGGGCGCATCACCGGCACCGGCGAACGTCTGGAGCGGATTTACCAGATGAAACCGTCTGACGAGCAGATCATCGCGAAGATGCTCTCGGCGCTACCTGCCGAGTACTCTGGCATTTATTGCACACTCAATGGAATGGCGCCTGGCGACATGACCTTGGACGCCGTGCAGAAGCAGATCTTGATGGAGGATAATACCGTTCGCGCGGAGAAGGCCGCTGCGAAGAGGGGTGAAGCGACGGTGACTTTCGATCCGACGGCCTTGAAGGCCAATTCTGACGTGACGTGCGAGAACTGCAAGGCGATTGGGCATACGAAGGCGCGATGCTGGCACGAGGGTGGTGACATGGAGGGGCAGTACCCCGACTGGTGGTTGGGGAAGCGCACTGGAAATTCGCGCGCCCTTGTTCCCGCTACCCATATGGCCCGTGTTCTCTGATCAATTTCGTGCGGACAATTTTCTTTATCTATCTCATATCTGACTTTTCTCCCTCCCTATCCCTCCCTTTCTTCCTTTCTATTCCTTCTCCCATCCACTACCCTACTTTCCTGATTCTGTCCGCGTCTTCGTTCGCGGGGGAGTGTTGTCGGAGACGTCCGAAGACCCGTCCGGCCCGGTTTCCCGTCCCTATATTTCCGTTTCCATATCTACGTCGCACCTATATATTCCTAGTCTAGAGTATCTGTCGCTAGTTACTCCCGCAATATCCCCCCACTTTGCTGCGACTCATCCCGCTCTTTCTCGTCCTCTGAAACCATTCCCTGCGTTACTGGAATCCCCAAAATCTCCCGAACGTTCATCATCGCGGACTTTGCACGCTGGAAATGAGGCCTCTGCTTCCGTTCCCCCCCGCCGCGAATATGTTTGGCGCACGCTAGACCGTGAACACCAGTCATTGGCCACCATTGCAACTCGAATTGCCCAGGATCTCGAGATGAAGCTGTCATCGTCCTTGCACAAATTGGCATGGTCAGACGGACAAAGTGTGCACCGATGTGCCGGATATGTTCGTGAAGAGATCACCCTTACAACGACGGCGCGGGACAGTGCGATAATATATCACGACGCACCGAGTCCGCTGGAAATCTGCTCAGTCTGTCACGAAGTCGTGAGCGTGAATGAATTTTTCCGCTGCATTTGTGGAGATCAAAGTACATAGGCCTTTCTTTTCATAGCTCCAATTGTCTATATTCATGCTGTTCACAGAGCCCGGCTTGCGGCCAACAGTCAAATGCCAGACATGCAAGTTCTGGAGTCATGGCCACTGTGTCAATAGCCCGACAGATTTCAACTGTCAGATGTGTTCAAAATCACCTGCTACTGCGAACCAGGGCCAGTCTTTCCAGGCTGGACAGGGTGGGCGGACTCTTCTTCCGCCCATCTCTTCAGCATTCCCGATATCATATTTTCCATTGCCACTGCATCAACGTCAGCAGACGGGAGACGATTGTAATACTCATCGAGCAAGAAATCCGACTGCGAACCAGGGCCGGGTTCTTCAGCCGGGACACAATAGGCGGACTCTTCTTCCGCCTATTTCTTCAGCGTTTTCAAAACTGCCTGCTACTGCGAACCAGGGCCAGTCTTTTCAGTCTGAACAGGGAGGGCGGAGGCTTCTTCTGTCAACATTTTCAAAATCACCTGCTACTGTGAACCAGGGCCAGTCTTTCCAGGCTGGACAGGGTGGGCGGACTCTTCTTCCGCCTATTTCTTCAGCATTTCCAATATCACATTTTCCAGGTCTGTTGTTCTTTATCTGTACAGTATAAAGTGCAGCCTCTCGATACATTTTGTAGTTCCCCTTCATCTCAGCCAGTATAACCAACCACACTCTCTTCCCGGGACACTTGGCCACAACCAGTCACATACTAATCATCATCAGCCTAACAATACTCGTAAGTACTCGGTGTATACAGGTCCTTTGATCACTGACTCCACAATGTGCTCTAAGCGATGGCTGCTCCACAGTCTGGATTTCCCTATTATGACGGGTATTCTCAACCGCCCTACCCTGCTGTGTATATACAGCCATCCACTACTGTGTTGCCAGTGCACCAATCTGATACTCGAACTCTGCCGCCGCTGAGCACCACTCCTGGTCCAGGACCCGACGAGATATGGGTGTCGTCACACCCAACCCCCACCTCCAATGGAGCACTCAACACTCACATTCACTCTCCCACTGCGTCTTATCCGGCATCGTACCTTCCTTCCTCCTCTGCCAACGCGTACAGATATCATGTGCCCCAGCTGATCGTGAACGATCCTCGCGCCGTATCACCCTATGGCCCTGGGCGAGGCTAGTCTGTAGTTAACCGCGCCACCGTGCAAGGGTGGCGGCGGTATTAGTAATCATCGGAGTTTCAATCATGTTCCCACGGCCTTTCCTTCCACGCCGTCCGTGCTCTTCCTGTTCCCCTGCCCTTCCTCGCCCTCTTACCACCACAATCCCGCCTCGGCTGCGACAGAGCCACCTCAAGGCAACTATGTATCACCAAGATCTTCCAGGAACAAGTCGCGCGGGGCAGGACGATCTCTATTCAAGTCACTACCAAGACCTGTAGAGTCTAGACTGCAGGCACGTCCTCGACTCGGAGTATCATTGACAGGCAAGCAGCGAGTATGCTGCATATTCCGTTGCAATCTGGTGCACCAAACACACCAGTGGAATGCGATCTGTGTCGACCCGAGGCGTCCACGCGACAAGACGTGCCGCAAAATCAAGGCATCCGACCATGTCCGCGCAAAATGCCCAAACTGTCGCTGTGTCGCCTCGAAAACGGTCTTGTCCGGACTATCTGCCATTGCCAACCCCCGATTACAGTCGATTCTCAGCGATAAAGTCGACGCGGGAATCAAGAGGTGCGTGCGCTTTCTCTCACTGGCACTTGTCCGGCTGAGCCATATGCAGAAATGCGACTGCTTCAATCCTGCGCCCGAGTTGTGCCGCGCGACTCACGAAGGAGTTGGGCCACGACGTTCTGGGGTGCGCATTATGGAGTCGCGCGCACAGATTGACATTACGGGGCTAGTCTTGTGGTGGCTCTTGCGAAACACCGTGCCGCAGTGGTGCGTACACTGTGTTGCATTCTTTCCTCTCCCATTGACACCACAATCCTGCCCCGCATAGCATAGCGGCACGTCTTCGATCTTCGCCAGCGCAGAGACCTGTACACACGAAGGTGCGCTCATTCTCTTGCCCTAACGACATGCTAGTGCCTGAATGCCGCGCAGGGGCCCCGAGCATGTATGAGTCCGCCTCCGCAGCCTCGACGAGGCATTCCATATGCAGTCTGGCTCGATGATTGGGCTGAAGCAGCCCCCGTACGCCACGGAGTCTGGCGCCCTCCTATCATCGACGACACAGCGCGAAAATCATTCCCTGATTCGGCGTGCGGGAAGCCTCTTGGATAATACCAGGCAGTCGGCGCGTATGCTGGGTCGGCCAGCGTCAGCCTGAGCGTGTTCACGGCTCCGAAGGAGCCCGAGGAACCTCGTGGACCTCGCGTCAATGCGCTGCATGCGCTCGTGCTCCCGAAGGTGTACTCGTTCGCATCAATGCGCGCCGCGTCGGGCCTGTCTCGTGTTAGTAGATATTTTGCTAGCCCTATGTATATGTATCTCTGCTTCCAGTGTTTTTGGATGACGCTATACGCCGACGTTTACTCCGAAATGTTTGGACGTGGCGGCGGACATGCACTGCACGTCGATGTGAGACTCGAACTATATGTACCAACCTTAGTACTGGAATTAGGCCACTACCCGTGATGCATCTCATCTTGCTGCATGTCTGGAGTGCTCAAACGCGTCGTATTGGTAGGTTGAGGCGCGAGAAACGCGAAAAGACGCGTCGAATGGGCGTGGGAATGTTTTCAAACTCCGATCATTACTAATACCGCGGCGACCGAACACAGCACCGACCTTACTGACAGACTACAACATGCGAGGTACGAGCACAGATTTGTTGTAGTGTCTGTTTAGAAGAGACTAGGGCGAGGCCCTCTACTGATACGGGATTCCCCTCCGACATCTCATCCTACCAGTAGCGACGAGCCGGCTCGCAAAAACCACCGGGAACGAGCTGATGCTGCCCAGTTGCAGGTGCTGAATGAGGCCCCGGGAAGCTCCACCAAAGGGTTGTCCGAAAGTTAAGCTTTTCTAGGCCGAAAATTTGAGATTCCCTTGTCCAAACTTAAGCTTTTTCAGGCCGAAAAACGCGTTATCCTTGTCCGAAGTTAAGCTTTTTGAGGCTCAGCTTGGTCGAGAGTGGCCAAAAATTATCGCATTCGCAGGCGGCGTGCCGCTGGAGGTTGCTGCCTAACCCAAAAAGCTGTGGACGGAGGTTGAGAGGCTCACCTTGAAGATCGGTCGTTAATTGGTGCTTTTCCTGTCCATGGCAAGGCTGGGGAGAAATTTTCGATTTTCCTACACGTGACGACCCTTGTCCGACTTAAGCTTTTCGAGGCCAAAATCGTCTAAAACGTAAGCTTTTTCAGGCGAGAATCCAGCTATTTCTCGGACAACCCTTGGCAGGAGCTTCCCGGGGCCTGCTGAATGAAACGTACGCGCGAACGGCATTCCCTTCGACAGAAGAACAACTCGCTCTAGCGAATGTTCTGGACATGTCGCCAAGGATTGTGCAGATTTGGTGAGTGTCCAATGTATCTCGGGTACAGATCGAATTTCATTGACAAGATTGAAAGGTTCCAAAACAAGCGGGCCATCTCTGCTGAAACCGTGGGAAACAACCGCTCATAGCGAGCGGTGGCTTTTTGGTCGAGGTTCCATGTTCTAGATTCTTCTTGGCTTCTCTCGCCTCAACCTTGGTTTTGATGGATCCCCAGGTCTCTGTGTATTATGTGCCAAGCCATGGATTTTGCTGCTTCTTCATTGTTTCCTGAACTTCCGGACTGATGTATCCGAATCCTACCGTACCTTTGCAATGAGTAACATGTATAAATCGGAAGAACGCAAGTACTCGAGATCATCCTTAAGAACATTCAAACATTTACTATCGAGTATTTTCGTGGTGTATGCAAAGCGTACTGTTTCCAGCTATCGGTACCGAAGGCGTAAAGGAGAGGACTATTTCCCCACCCCATCGTTCAGTTCTAGCGCCTTCCTGTTTGACGGCTCGCGGTGGGAAACACCCAATCATTTAGTTCAAGGGTGCCGCATGGGAATTTGGCGGGTAACGAGCAGAGAAATAGACATGGAGACGGTGTAGTGCAATCGAGTGGGGGCACTGGGAGTCGGAAGCGCGCGCCAAGGTTTCACGAATAATGTACCGCGGAGCGCTGGACTCCTGCGCATCCCGGCGGGCAGGGAGTCATCTTACCACGCAGTTTCAACTGCATTTTCCTTCCACTCCGCCGGGATGAGAGCCCCCGACTCAGATCCGCTTCATCCACCGCGGACACGCCCCTACGCTCACGCTCCACCCCGCCCTGAGGCCGCGCGGCGACTCAAACCAAGCAGTCATGCATCCTCCCCGTCTTCCAGCCCGCTGCGCAGTGGTGAATCTGTGCAAGCTGGGGCGGGCATAAGAAGACTTGGCGTAGCTGTACGCGCCGCGCGGGCGAATGATGTCGCCCCTCTGAGCGGGGTGTAGCCAGCGGCACCGGGCGGCGATACGGAAGTGGATGTCCAAGGTGTCGTGAAGGGCAAAAAGCGCGTCGGCAAGGAAGCCTGCTTCGAAGACGAAGGGCA
Organism: Mycena polygramma; assembly: GCA_029449255.1. NCBI lineage: Eukaryota > Fungi > Basidiomycota > Agaricomycetes > Agaricales > Mycenaceae > Mycena > Mycena polygramma. The sequence goes on from JARKID010000201.1 coordinate 135,640, forward strand.
TATGTGCACAGCGAGCAGAGGAGATGGCAAGCGCGAGGGGGCACTTCCAGCCGTCGTCGCCCTCCATCCGCCCTCCTCTGACACCGACATTGACAGACATACGTCTCCGTGCTGGCGACCCCGGGCGCGCGCAGGAAGAGCACGGTGGGACGCACGCGCTCGTACGAGGGCCTATTTGAGGATGGGCACGGCAGGCAGGACATAGTCGAAGTCGATGGGACACCACAAGGGAGGACGGGGAAGGACGCGCAGGGGCGGCGCAGCGGGCGTCGCAGCGGGCGGGGCGCAGGTGATGCGCGTGGGGACGAGGGACCAGGGAAGGCGAGTGGTGCGCTCTTCCGCGAAAATCTCCCCGTGATTATGTCGCAGGGCAGCAGTGTGCGCGGGGCAGGCTGGAAAACTGCGTCCTTGCACACCGCCAGATTGCGCGAGTCGCGGATGGCAGCGCCAGGGTCATCTAGCGGCGTGTAGCTCGGCGGCAGCGTGATCTCCATATCCCACACCGCGCTCCCCCTCCACGCTGGCTCAACGCTTGTGCTTGCGGCAGCGGCGGCGGCGCGTTGTCCATCTGCTGCACGGGCTACCACCCCGCCTGCCCCTGCCCCTGCGCCGCCCAGCCACTCCCACTCCCACTCCCGCTCCCATTCCCACCACGACTATGATACACACCCTCCCCCACCCGCCACTCGCGCCCCACCCGGACCCGCGCCCCTGCTGTGGAGGATGGTCAGACCAATGCGCATACGGCGGCCAAAACGGCGGCGCTAATAGTGGTGCGCCATCTGCGGGGGTGGGGGCGGGGGCGCGTACATGTGCTGCGGCGGTGGCGGCGACAGGACGCGGTGGGCGAGGGCGGGCGCTCGTGCGGTACATCGGGTTGCTGTCCGCGTCGTGTGCACCTCTTCACGTGGTGGATAATGAGGTGTATGAGGGTGTGAAAGGGTCGTGAGAGATGGGCGGCGAGGGCGACGACACGGCGTTTTAGTGAAGGCTGCGGCTCAAGTTCCAAACACGCCAACGCCGTGTTTTCTGCGTCACTTGCGTAGGCGGGGTAGTGGTAGGTGTACGAAGACGCGGGCGACGGATAGCGAGGATGTCTGTGCTAGCCGAAAGCACCCTGTTAGCTGAGCTAGTCGGGAAAAAACATGGACAGGGACGCACCATCTCACGTGTGAAGGTGCACTGTACACTGTACACTGCAGGCAGGCATCAAACAACGGGCGCAGAACAGGCTGGGAGCCCGCCACTGGCAGGGCCAGGGTGCATAAGTCACGGACGGCAGCGACGAGGGTTGGACGAGGGTGTCCATGCCGGTCAAGCATTCAGGCCTTCGGGTCTATAGGCAGAGTAGCAGTCTAATTAAAGGGCCTGGAATCATCGGCGCTGGTGCGAAGGAAGGATAGATTGAGGGACGCGCAATGAGAGCGCGAAGGCGTTGAGAGCAAGTCGTTAACAGTGACAGCGCTGAAAAGCCGAAGGTCCGAACATCGCCGAACCGCCAATGGCCGAGAAAGGCAGGTACGCTTGGCAAGCGCCGTCATGGCTTTTTTGCGCCCTCAGCGTCCCGCCATCAATCCACATCGGGGCTCCCTCATCTCATCTCTGGCGCTCGTAGGGACCTTTTCTAGCTCCAATGCTGCTCCAACCGTCCCATAAGGCGGCCTGTTCCAGTGGGTGCAAACACTCAACAAAAACTCACGATTGAGTCTCGGGCCGGCGTCATGCAGCCAACATAGCACATAAGAGACATCCTCAGTCGATCCCTGCAGCATCCGGGAACGCTTGTGGAAGTCTTCGGTGTTCCAATCGAGCTATGACGACAGGATTTCACACTTCAACACAGTCGGAAAATGGGCTAAGGTTCCATCTCCTGTGATGAGGACGACTGGGCTGGCTCAAGTCACTATGAATGATAAGACCTCCTTCACGAACGTCAACTAACTTTTGCGTTTCTGATTCAGACCTTCGTGTACATGTACCTAACACCGTCTCACAACTCCCAAGATACCTGCCCAGAATATTTGCCCGGACCAAACATTCCCTCCGAGGTCTACAACCACGAATTCCAACGGCCTTATCTCGCTAGGCGGGGCATGCCGTTTCCCCAAGACACCCGAATTGCTGGTTGAAACCTCGGACTTGTGCTGGTCATCAAGTGCGTCTGTAATTCAGCAACATCTAGTGAGAGAGTGTTGCGATCTCTCACGTTTCTTCGATGTAGGTATGTCGGAACCTGTGTTTGATTTCTTCTTGCATTAGAGTCTACGAGTCAAGAACCCAATCCCGATCGTCTCCGAGTTTGAATCTCACCCCACTTCGCTCCTGTATGGTGCATGTTACTATGAACCCACACACTTCCTCCCCTTCGATAAATATGCCGCTGTGACTGTTCCTCCAACTTTTCACCCTCTTCTTCTATGGTCTTCCCGCGTTCTTTATGATTTCCCCTCTTCAACGGGACGTATGCGCTCGACATCCCATTCATCCACCGACGTTGACTGCTACCCTTGCTTTACTTTTCTTTCCTTTAGTCAGTCCTTTACATACCCCTTTTTTCCCCGCTCCCATTTTTGTCAAGGCGCGCCAAGTTTGTTCCGGTTCCGATTCATTTTTACTTGCCTTTTGTTTATTTTATCCCTTTATTTTCGATATCCTGACTGGTCCTTGACTCTGGTAGTCCAACTCAGATGGTTGGACGTAGTTATGGGGGGACGATTCATTTTCTGTTCAGCGTCGTTGGATATGCGCGCCGACCTGAGGTGCCCCTGGAGGCTGCTTTCGAATGCCTTTCTTCCTCCTCCTTATTGTCTTTTATTCCCTGACTCCTCCAATCTGATTCATTCGTCAGTGCGCTCCAACGTTGGCCATTCCCTCGCTATTGAGTGGATATACCAACACTCACCTTCGCTGCGATTCGTAGTTCGGTTATCTCGGCGATCAATGTGGGACGATACAACCCACGCCGGATCCTTATATGCACATTTCTGTCGACCACGTATGCAATACTAAACCCCAGACTAGCCGTTGACCGTCATCTCCGCCGTCGTGTACGTTTTCAAGTTCAACCGACTACACCTTCGGCTTTCTGTGGAACAACCGAAGCGAAACGCACTCATTTCAATGCATGTATGAATCCTCTCACCGTCGTACTGAATCCAACCACTCACAGGCAGGTACTCAGATCCCCTACATAGGCTTTAGCCTTCTACTCGGGCACTCGGCCTTAAAATTCCAGTCAGACTGTGAACATTTATGCCGATAAAATCCAACGCCACCTTCGGGCAACTCAGACTGACAAGACTCTGCTCAATGACCTCGATACATGCACCATTTGCCAGGTACGAATTCATCCACCCAGTTCTGCTTTCCTTTAAACAGTTAGGTAGGATTCATTCCGGGTTCCAACTTCAACGTCCGCTCCCTTCGATCAAGTTCAACCATGGCTTCGGCCATCTCGGCCATGACTTTCTCTCTCTCTCGATTTGCCATGTCCAGATCCCAGATTTTGGGTTCGATATCGTCGTCGCCGATGCCCGTTGGCACTCGGATGCGGTTCAACCTTCATTTAGGCTCAACGCTGAGGACGACATTGTATGCGCCGAAATTTCCAAACATTGGAACTCAATCAAGTTATAGATTGTTCCGCACCTTCTATCAGCTCGGTCTCTGGCTTGTTCGATTTGCTATTGATCTTGAGACCTCAGCGACGTTTTTGACTTCTGCTCTCAGGCTTGGGCTACATTTCTCTGGGTCGCGTCAACTTTATAACACACGAGGATTTATCTACCCCTTCCCCAACCATCTTCATTGACCACCAGTATTGAATGTGTGACCTTTCCACGTCGCCGAAAATCAAGCTAACTTTGGTTGCTTCAGGGTTCAACAGGTTGTTCGACCCCAAAATCGTACGTGGTCAAAATCAAAATCAACCACTCCTCTTTTGAGCTTTAGATCTCTTGCGAATTGCTATCCCAGAAGCTCGCGCAACGACCTCGATTGCATTCATGCCCGCTGCAGGTAGTTTTCCGGAGACTGCTTGCCGCCGCCACACTGATTACGTCCTACAGACCTCAGCTCTCACTACCTCCGCCTGGGAGCACACCACGGCCCCCGTGCTCTTCACCGCCGCGCTGAAGCGGAGGCTCGTCGCACCCCGCTGTTATTGCTTTCGAGACATCAACCGCGAGCCAGGCAACGCCTCCTGGTTTTCACATCCGCCCGGTCGCGCAGAAAATCTAGGCCGGAGCGGCTGACTCTGAACGGATGTTTAGAGTCGCGTCGCTCGAGACGGAGGAGTGTCCGTCCCAGGAAAATGAAGAAAGAAGGACGCGTCATCATGTAGATGCGCCTTCTCAGCCGGAATCTCACTATGGTTGCTCTGTGAATGGGTAATTTCCTTTCTCTGACGCGCAGGACTTCGTGTAAGATTGTTCATGAAGTACGCAGTGGTCTCTAATGGGATTTATTTCCCGATTCGTGTACCTTATGCTCCTCTAGCAGCTCAACGACCTCTTTGTGGCCTCTTGCGGACACGGCTTTCAATGCACTGCCGTATCTTCCGCCCACTGTGTTCATGCCGGCGCCATGCTCGAGGAGGACACGGACAACGTCCGTGTGGCCGTACCGCGCTGCACCTTCCAGCACATTTTCGCCCAATGCATTCACGTCGGCACCACAGTCGAGGAGGAGGCGGACAACGTCCAGTTCACCCCTTAGCGTCGCGGCTTGCAGTGCACTGCCGTATTTTTTGCTCGCTGCGTACACGTCGGCACCCTTCTCGAGCAGGATGCGGACAATGTCCGTGTGGCCGTACCACGCCGCACCTTGCAGCACACTTTCTCCCACCGCATTCACGTTGGCGCCATGGTCGAGGAGGATGCGGACAACATCCACTTGACCTTTGAGCGCCGCAGCTTGCAGTGCACTGCCGTATTTTCTGCCCTCTGCATTCACGTCGGCACCCCTCTTGAGGAGGATGCGGACAATGTCCACATGGCCTTTCCATGCCGCTTTATGCAGCGCGCTGCCGTATTTCACGTCGGCGCCAAGGTTGAGGAGGATATGGACAATGTTCACATGGCCTCCTGAGGACGCAGCCTGCAGAGCGCTGCCGTATGTTCCGCCCACAGCATTCACATCGGTGCCACGGTCCAGGAGCATGTGGATAATGTTTATATGGCCGTTCCACGCCGCCCATTGCAGCACGGAGTCGCCATCCACTGCATTTACGTCGGCACCACACTCAAGGAGGGAGCGGACAATGTCCACATGGTCGTTCTGCACCGCCTCTTGCAGCGCGGAGTCGCCATCACCAATCACCGCATTCACGTCCGCGCCATTCTCAAGGAGGGTGCGGACGACGTCCACATGGCTGTTTTGCACTGCGCAATACAGTGCGCAACCGGATTTTCCGTATACACCGTTAACGTCGGCACCATGCTTGAGGAGCAGGTGGACAATGTCCATGTGGCCTTTTGAAGCCGCGCCTTGCAGCGCTGAGTCCAGTGCATTCGCATCGGCACAATGGTCGAGTGCGGCATCAACCTCATAAACATCCGTGACATCAGTCGCGAGTAAGAATTGGACTCCTTCGATATATCCAACCCTGGAACACAGATCCAGAGGTGACGGGGTGTGCCTTGACCAATCTGGGGCCTCCCATGGCCAGTCAATGGCGCAGACGCAGTTCAATGCAACATACTGTGGGCATCCTTCTTTGAGGAGATGCATGGTCGAGCGCTGTAGGACACCCCGGTCATGGCATTGGAGCAGGTGACGGGACCAGAACTGGGCTGCATACCGTGCCAGGGGATAGTGTGGCAACGTGTCTGCATTTAGAGGATTGGTTTCAAAGTGAAGGAGATATGCAACACAGGATTGCGCAAGGAATGTGTGAGACGATGGCTCCCCCAGGTCATGTTTGTACTCGTCCAAGAAGTTTTTGGACATAATATAATCTTTGACCGATGAGTGTGCAAGGGTGACAACCGGTTCCCGCTTGAAAGCTCGACGGCATGTGGAGGTATCGGAGCCAACAAGGACCAGTCCTTCCAGCAAACCACAGACCACCTTTGCTTGTTCCCTATTCTCCGGTTTAAATACCCATCGATCTGGCCCGGAAAAGTTGATCGCAAGAGCCTCATCGAGCTCGAGGAGGGTGATGGGTCTCGCAGAAAAAGCGAGCCAGCGCAAAAGCGCTGCAACATAGACAAACTCATCCTCGTCGGTCGAATGAAGGAAGCGGGTATAGATTCCGAATAGATCGTTCGGGAGTTCAGCGAGGATTTTGTCGATGTTGGGATTTATCCTTTTCCGAGCCAATTCCTGCAGGAGACATGCAGCCATACGAAACCTACCATCAAATAAGCATTCAGAAGTCACTCTTGAGTATTCAAAAGTCACTCACATTCCGTTGCTCTTATCAACAATCTTTGGGGCAGCATCCTTCGCCTTCAAGTGTTTCAATTTAGAGTTAAACTGGAGTTTGCTGTTCACATATTGCAAAATATCGGCATGTGTGGTTTTAAGCTCAAGATCAACAATTGGTGCTCCGCCGAACACTCCCAGAAATATTGTGTGGGGTTGACTTGCAACAAGGAGGTGAACTGGTTTGCCCCATCCTCGAAGGGTAGAGATGAATTGAACAAGTTCATCGGGCTCGTTACACTCGTCGAGTGCGTCGAGGACAATATACGTGCCGGTAAATTGGCCGAGTATTGTGTCGAGCATGGCAAGAAGGTCGTCGCAGGTTGGAAATTTCCCGCCTTGGCAGGAGTTGAAGTGTTGATCGAGTACGGAATACGGAGTGGGGGATTGCTCGGAAAGCTGCATGATGATTGACCGAAGCATATTTTCGAGCAGCTGCTTCTTTTCATCTCTGAAGTCGAAGTAGAAATATGCGATACCAAGAGTTGGGGTGGCTGGATGGCTGTTCGCGACTTTCGCCGATCGATATTCGAAAAGGTAATCTATCGCGATAGAGCTGTTTATTCGATCGGTGTTAGTCCCCGACTCCGTACACATCTCGTTGAACTTTACCTCAGAACACTTTTTCCGGTACCAGCTGCAGCTGATCAAGCACTTATTTTGGGACGAGAAGCAAAACTGCTCACAATTCCCCCTGATCCAGAGACATCCGGGCTCCTCCTTCCATTTCGCGAACTCGGTGCCCTCCAAAAGCCATCTCCCAGTGTCGTTATGACGAAGGGCGTAGGTCCCGCTCTGCTTCTCCCTCATATCGAGCGCTTGAAACCATTTCTGGAGCTCTTCCTTGCGGCTGGATTCAAATCAGTTCTGAAAACACGTATCATGAAGTGAACAACTGACGCCAAGGTTATAAGCTGGATAGTGTTCGTTTCGGTTCGAACAGCAGTCTCCTCAGTTCGAGCAGTGGTCACTTTGATTTGGACGGTGTACTCCTCCGTTCGAGCGGTGGTGCCCTCCACTCGCGCGAGGGAAAATAGCTGATGTTCATTTTAGCACTTCATCCCGTTAGAGAGTTACGGATTGGCTTACCTGGAACTGGTCGCAACAATATTTCCGACGTTCCTTCAGTTTGTTGATCTCGGCTTCGATTTTATCCCGCTTGAGCCACGCTTTAACGAAACCTGAAACTCCCTTGGACTGGGCGAGTGCCTGACATCTACTACTGATTACCTCCAACTGCCTGTACGACACTTTCAGTGGAATGTATGATATAATCGCGAGCTGCGAACGCACCCGGTAAGATTTTCGAGTGCTGTCAGCAGTTCCCCAGTAGGCTCTTCATCTCCGAATCTCTGCGCCAGGCTTTTGAGTTCCTTGACAGTATCCGAGACCTCCTTCTCGAGATTGGCTAGGATTTCTTTATTGTCGCCAACCTTATATAGCGACTGGACTCAGCGGATACGCGCGCGGAAAGATCGCCATGTCGCACCTTGTCAATCGATTCCTTGATCGTCATGGCCAGCTCGCCGAATGTGACAATAGCGCCAGCAATGGACAGTGGATCCGTCATCCTGCGGTGGGCAATGTGTCCTGGTGGTGGTGGTCAAGATGTGAAGTGCGCGCTACGGCACGATTACCTCGTGTAGGATAGCAACTAAATATAATCGACGCATGCTGTCCGCCACCGTCACTTCATCCGGAGCGCGCGTAGACCGGGGCGTAGTCTCAATTGCAGCTGCTAGCGATCATTTCGGAATGTAGAAATCTGGGAAGCTCAGGATGCTGTCTTGAGGTACGAAGCGTTTGAGCCAAAAACGGGTCGGTTGCGAGCACGAGCATTTGAAAATCTTGAGATGATTTGAAGGTACGCCTTGCGACTTCAAGCTTAGATATTCAAGCAGTAAGCTTCATTTCGCAACTTGGGTTTGAATCGAAAGAGACAAGGAGATAAATTGCAGGAGGTGAGCAGTGAACAAAGAACGGGTGGGAGCCGATCATCGGACCTGAAGTTCTTGACGGTGACCGTTCATGTCCGCTTTCCACTGCTGCCTCCTTGGCTGCCTCTTTTATCCCCTGCTTCAATCTCTGGCTCCATCCAAGTAGTCCTGTTCTGCACATCCCGCCCAAAGCCAACCGCACTGTACTAGAAAAGCATACTAAGACTTAGCTCCACGGTAAATCTACTGTCTCAGTTTCCATCACGGCCTCCGTGGATTTGAGTGGCGGTCACGCTGCGGGAAGTGCACCCATAATATAGTCAAGGGCTCTAATGCTGTGGGAGAGGCTGAATGGCCGGTTTTTGGTGGGTTCCCTCGAATTCTTCTCTTCGTACCCATTCGCATTGCATTATTTCTTCCTTTCTCCCTCCTGTTCCCATTTCCGTGCGCGCACGTCCTTCTCCGTTCCCTATTTTCACTTTTCCTCCCTTCCTTGTATTCGCAGCTCATAGCCTTCCCTCGACTCCAACCCCCGCGAGAAGTGCGTCGCCGCTCTTGCTGAGGTCAAGGCACAGTACCTCACTCCGGAGACGCTGCAGCAGGCATGCACAATTGAAGACCGACCCTTCCTTTACGCAGTACTACGCGCCAGCAACGTACCCCTCGACCTCGACGCGCTCCGCCGCCAACAGGAGCAAGCGCGCGAGTGAGGCACTCCGTAATGAGGGCGTGCGCACGGCGCACGCGGCGTATAAGGTCGAGGCCCGACGTCGGACGCATTTACGAGCCGCACAACGAGGAGCGCGGCCGCACACTCGCGCCTCGACGCTCTGATTGACAGAGTTTCTACCCCTTCTCCCTTCCCTACTTCGTTGCTTCTTATTTCTACGCACCACTGTACCCAGAGGAGAGTGAATATATTAATTTTCCACTTGGACTACATAGCTTGATCACCAAGCGAGGCTTCAAAGTAGATTTTACAACTACAGTGAAGAAGACGAAGCACACTTGTACGGACGAGAAACTGAGCCACAGTCCAAGCGTCGACGCATCGGACCCATCGCTGTCCACATCCGACGGCAGCTCCGACTTCACCGCGTCTTCGCTGGAGAGCAAAGATGGGATTTTGATTTGTTCGACAGCGAGGTCGAAGGCTCGGGGGCAGGAGTGCCTTCTGCCCGAGGCTGGACGGCGAGCTTCTCAGCAGCGTCGAGGCCGGAATATCACCGACAGATGCAGGGGCGGGCTCGGATGGCATCTTCCCCAGCCAGGACGTGAAACTTGTGCCGCCGCCGTGGATGTCACGGAAGCGAGTACTTGCTCAGGCGTGCAGGCGCCGATCTTGAGAGCAGCACAGCGAGCGCAACCACGAGTTCGGCCGGGCCGCGGTAGTGAGCGCAGCATCGGCACCGGATAATGGTGGGACCGAGTCGCGAGTCGCGAGGGAGTAGAGAGGCGCCGTGGAGGTAAGAGAAAGAGCACATGTGGGCGCGTCGCAACGTATCGCTGCTATTACATCGCGGTGCTCAGAGAGACAGATCACCCCTTGCCTGTTTCGATCCCGAAGGGATTGGGAGCCAAAGATAGAGGAATGGAGGAAAGGGTGGGCAGTGCGCTTTTATATACAGTGTCGAGCCGGGCTGAGACAGAGAGTCGTCAAGGAGATGGGAGGCAAAATATGTGCCAGTGATGCCAAGAGAAGGGAGATAAACGTGCGGAGAGGGGTGAGAGGAATGGTGCGGACAAGTGTTGGTCTGCGGGTGTGAGGATGCGAGGAGCGGTGCGAGCGATGCGGGGGGGAGGCAGCGCGGAGTCGGCACGGAACGCAGCATGTCGTATATCGCATAATCGGGAATCCATTCCCGCGTCCGCAGCTCCGAGTGGCGGAAAACCTTTCTTGCTGCATCACACACCAAAACCCCTCTTCGCAAAGGGCGCGCTCCCAACCAGACATACGTCCCGGTGCGGATGAGCTCGACGAGGCGCCAAATCGGCGCGAGGCGTACAAAGTGCACGATGGGAAGGATGAGGCACGCACTGGGAGCATGTGAGGACGCGAGACGGCGGTAGCGCACCCCAGGCGGCGCAGTTGATTAGCTGGAAGCCGAGGGAGCAGCCCAAGGGAGAACGGGGAGGGCCGCGGGCAGGTTGCGCAGGCAATGCACGCGGGCACGCGAGACCGGGGAAGGCGAGTGTGACCAGAAATGTGTGGGGCAGAGTGCAAGACTGGCAGGGTGCGCAGGTTGCGGCCGACAGCGTCGCCCCCCGAGCAGCATCCCCACTACGTCCGGACGCACAAGTTCGGCGCGAGCAGCCATGTAGGAGAGGAGGGAGGTGGCTGGGGAAGCGCGGTGAGGGCGTTGGCGCGACGTTCGAGGAAAGGCGCGGATGGGAGAGCTACAGCTGTAGCAGGAAGGGAAATAGGCTACTTCGGCGTCTCGACCTCGCCATCGACCTCCAAACACATGCACATACGCAGGGGCCCACGGTGACTGCAGCGGCGTGCGCATGGTGGAGAGCGCGGACGACGGACAGGCGGCGAGGCGCGTCAGAGCGAGGCCGGCGGAGGGAGGATGCGAGCTGCCGGTCTGCGACTCGTTAGCCGTACGGTAGAGAAAATGAGGGGAGAAGGACGCACCATCGCAGGCGCGGGTGACGCGTACATGAACGGGTCAGGCGCTGAGCGCTGAGTCCCAAGCCGTACGGCGCTAATGCGCAGGGGTGCGGGAGGGCGGCGGATTGCGAAGAGGAGGGACACGAAGAGCGATGACGCGGAGATGCGCCGCGAGCTCTTGTGCTTTGCCTAGCTGAGACTGGCGAGGGGGCTCATGACGACGGTGTTGGCGAGGATACGCTCGGGCAGCACTTGCAGGGACGCCGCAGATGAAGGCGCGTATGATGGTGGCCGGGGAGATTGCGCCCTGAGTCGCGGACGGCAGTGACAAGGGCATCCATCGGGCGGCATGCGATTTGGGATTTGGTGGATGCACCGCCTGCAAATCCGACACTGGGCCACATCCCCACTACGTCCGCGCCGTGCGGCGGATGAGAAGGGGGAAGGCGGGTGATAGAGGGTGGTCGGAGATGCGCCGTTCGAGGAAAGACGTGGACGGAACAGACACAGTTGCGACCTCCGACCTGCGAACACACACGCGCATATGGGGAAGCCCAAGGAGCGGCATGCGCGAGGCGGCGAGCACACGGGCGACGGACGGGCTGCGATGCAGAGCGAGGCCGACGGAGGGGGATGCGAGCCCATCTGAGACTCTGCGTGAGTCAAGATAATCTTGTTAGCCGTGCGGTAGAGAAAATGAGGGGGAAGGACGCACCATCCCAGGTGGGCGCTGAGCGCTGAGGATTCGACCGCCGCACTGCACAGGTCACAGACGGTAGCGACGAGCGCGTCGGGACCGTGAAATTAGACGGGTGTGGGCAGCAGGCCAATGACCATGCGTGCGCGCGGCGTGCAGAACTTAAAGTAGCTTGCAGGATGGCAGGCCGACAAGAGTGTGGTAAAAGAGCGCGATACGCGACTCTTCTCCGCTTTCCCGACCTGGATGCTCGGGCGGAGCGACGCTGTCGTTGCGAGGGGATAGCTCTTCATAGACTACTCGCCACTGCTGAGTTTGTGCGGGAGAGAGCTAGAAGAGGTGGAGATGGGTGAGCGATCGTGAGGTGAGAAGAAGGGCAAGCGAACCTCCGCCTCCTTGATAGCAGCAGTATATACTCGCTACCTAGTCCTTTGTACCCGCTCGCCAGCATGGGGGTGTCCGCGTTGCGCTTGAATCCGGGCACGGACATGATCATACAACTTGAAGCTGAGGTGTCGTGTCATTTGGCAGCGGGTCTATTCCAAACAGTGGCAGTTCCACAGAGCTGAGCTTTCACAAAGGGCCCGGGATGACAACATCAAAGCCGCCGAGGGAGGCGCAGAGAGCCAGAGAGAGCGCAAAAGCGTTGAGAGCGAGTCGTTGAGAGCGCTGAAAAGCCGAACATCCGAACATCGCCGAACCGCCAAAAGGCCGAGAAAGGCAGGTGCGCTTGGCAAGCGCCATCATGTCATTTTTTCGTCACTCAGCGTCCCGTTGTCAATCCGCATCGAAACTTCCTCATGTCAATTCTGGCGCTCTTAGGGATCTTTGCTCCACAATGCTGCTCCAACCGTCCTCTCAGGCGGCCTGTTCCGGTGGATACAAAACAATCTGATCCTCGGTTCGACGTCACCGGAAGCATCAAAGACATATTCGATCAATCCGCCCAGTACCTAGGCGCCGAATTAGAAGGCTTTGGGGTGCCAATCCGGCTACGACGACGGGGTTTTACACTTGAGTAAAACTCGGAAAAATGGGCCAAGGTTTCATCCCCTGTGATGGGGACGACTGGGCTAGCGTCCGTACGTTTGGTACTGTGCGCGATCCGGGCCTCCTCCACGAACTTTCGTGTACCTGACGCCGTCTCTCGTTTCCCAAGGTACCTGCCTAGAAAATTTACCCGGACCATACATTCCCTCCGAGGTCTACAACCATGAATTGCATATAGACGAGGCGTGCCGTCTTCCTCAGACACCTCATCGGGTCGAATTGCTGAGTGATACCCCTCCCAGACTTGCGCTCGCCATCGAGTGCGTCGCTAATTCAACAACATCTAGTGAAACGACGTTGTGTTCTCCCGAAATTTTGCGCTTCAGGTATGTACGTCAGAATGTGCGCTTGAGGTCCTCATTGAATGCAGAATTTACAACTCCGGATTCCTTTCGTCCAACGGCCCCGAGGTTGATTCATTCCGAATCCCAATTCACGTCGTTTGGCTGGATATGTGTCGGTCCGACTTTGATAATGACTTTTCCCATCTCCATCCCATTCATTCACTGCTCTCGGTTCCGTCGGGCTTTGTTCTTTCCATTTAAGATCATATTGGACTGGATGCTTGGACTTGCATGTCTGGCTATATGCGAGCCGGATTTGACTGCCACTCTTGCTTTGTTTCTTTTCTTTTCCGGGAATCAGGCCAGTACTTGACGCCTTTCTCTCCGCTTTCATCTTTGATGCTCACTCTATTCAATGTTTTCAAGGAAATCAACAGTTGCAGTGCCCGCCCCAATTTTGTTTCGATTCATTTCGCCTCGCCGTATGTATGCGTGTTGGTCTCCTGTGCGGTTTGGTTTATCATCGCTCACCTTTTCGTCATCTTATACATTTTCGTTTTCCATCTCTCTGGCTGATTCTAGTAGTCTAGCTCATCTGGAGTAAACGTAGTCATGCCCGCCGATTCAGTTTTTGTTCATTTTGGTTTGTTGTGCGCCAATCTTCTTTCCTTCCTTCGTTTAGCACCTGGCCCTCATTCTCTTGATTGTCCGCATCCCACTGGTCCAGTAAACATTTGTGCTGGTGCTTGGATTTTCCTTCCATTGTGGCCGCATCTTTGCGCGTCATCTCGACCCACAACCCGCTTGATCAAGATTCAAGTTCGGTTGAAAACTTCCGTCTCGCCGCGTGTGTCTTCTTTGAATCTATTCTTCAACGTCTCTGAGTTAGTTTCACAGGTCGTCTACTCAACTGAACTCGCCTGGTCCTGCGATCCACTTCCCGTTTTTCACGATTTTTAGCCCTCTACGTCCGCTGTTGGCTTTGACTTCTTCTCGGCGGGTCCACGGTCCTTCAAACATCAAGTACAACTCCTGGGCTCGGCTTTTCTAACCTTCACATCCTGGAAAGTTGTGGTGATTTGTTCCTTGCTATAGGTGTCAAATTGACTTGGAACATCCACTCGTTAAAAGTAAGCGCATCTTTTTTCCTCTGTTTGTTTCATATTTGTTGACCCGAGGTAGACTTCGAGCAAATATTGATCTCGCACCAACCGCAAGCAATGGACCTCTCCCCTTTCACGATGTTCCCGCACTCGCAAACACTCGTGCTAGTCACAAGTAGTCGTAGCCCCTGCACAGTCGACTACAGCTTTAGGCCTGCCGCCATTCGGACACCCGACCTGGGACGTTCAGAGTGTGAGCCATTATGCCGATAAAATCCAACCCCACCTCGAGCAGGCAAGCTTCTGTCCAGCAACCTCAATATATGCACAATTTGTCAGGTATGAATGAAGTCAGCTACCTAGCCCTGCCTTCCATTAACAAGTTAAGTAGGATTCATTCAGGGTTCCGACTTGTGCGTCCGCTCCCTTCGATCAAGTTCAACCATAGCTTCGGCCATCTCGGCCATGGATTTTCTCAAATTCTGCCTCTCGATGTTCGCTCTTCAACATCCCAGACTTCAGGTTGCCATTGCTGCCACTGCCCAGGTGATGTTCAACCTTCGTGTTGGGCTCAACGCTGTCAGAGACAATATTATTTGCGCTCAATTTTCAACAGACTCTGTGCGTTGGTTTCAGACTTATCTGGAAAACAAGTACGCTGGGCTACATGCTTTTTGTTTGAATCTCGCTACCTAGCTATAGATCGACCGCTAGAATCAATGGTGCGGCCTTTTCACGTCGTCGAAATTCAGACTGACTTTGGTTCTTCAGAATTCAACAGGTTGCGCGACCCTGGAATTGTACGTGTTTTGAGACTAAACCAACACTCCTCTTCTGAGCTCTAAGCCTTCTTCGAATTGCGGTACCATGACCTCGCAACCCCAAATTATTTGCATCCATTCCCACTGCTGAAATATTCCAGACGCGAGAATGCTGCCAACCAGAATTGATCACTTTTTTTATCCAACGAGCACTGAGACCATATTCATGAATCGGCGCCCGATTCTGGCTCACTCCGGGAAGTTCTCGGTTCGTACGTGTGTGCATGCTCATGGATTAAATTCATCTTTGAGACCCGGGCTAGATCCAATCATGAGTGTCTCCTCTGAACTTATTTACTCAATCTCAACTTGAATTTTGGCAGCCGTCTCATCCACGTAGTGGGATCGGACGCGCAGATATTTGCTCTGTCAGATCCCTCAAACGATTCCATTCCCGTCCGCTAATCTTTGCACCAGATTTCAGCTGTAATCCTGCGGATTTGTGTTGCGTTTCTGTTCGAACAACAATAAGAAAAGCATACCTTATTCGCTGTTGATGTGGAATCCAGATCATCACACACGTCCTGCAAATATCGTTTATGCAACGACTGGATTAATTGTGGGTCGGAAATTCAACTCGCTAGCGCGAACGCGTGTGCATAAACACGGACTTCATGACGAGTCTATTTCCTTCCATGGACTGATATTTTGCTAGGTTCCTTCCCGATACTTCAGACGTCGATTCCGCCAAGGGATGGGCTAGCGTGACCGATCCAGACTTGCTTGTATCTTACCAATCAAGTACACGGTGCGTTGCCTTACCATTCCGAGGCATTCAATTGCTGGGTTTGATAAGGAGTTAAAAACTTGCTGGTTTGATTTGAGGATGAAGATGCATCGGCTTTTCCTTTGTATAGACTGACATCAAAGTGAAAGCAGCGGTTGAAAGAGTGAAAAGCTGGGAGAGAGAGGTGGGCGGGCAGATGTGCGGTAGCCCGGGCTCGGCATCCATCGTGGGGCGCGCACAGACTTGTGCAGCAGCGCGTCGGGTTTGTAGACGTAGCGTGTGCTTCCGACTACTCGATAGTATGTTTAGTTGATGCCAAGATCTTGCGGGCCGATGGAGAGTGCCGAACGGGAAAGAGAGCGCAGAGAGGAAGGTAAGTTACCGTAGGTATTAGGGACAGTATCAGCTGACAGCCTGACGTGACTCCAAACTTGAAGTTTGGATCGAAATTGATGCACCAGAGTCGGCGCGCGCAAAATCGGCCAAGGAACGGGATCGAGCATTGTATCAGGAGATCTCCAGGCGGAGCCTAACTGAGCCATCGAACTGTTGGGACTCCCAATAAAATCGAATTAAAACAAGGAAGAGAGGACAATGATGACTTTGATCCCGCATCAATAATATATATATTTTTGGCGTAGCATTGATTGTCTTTGGACCACTCTGTGGTAATTACAACATCCGTGACGTGTCACGGAGTGCTCCCTTGGGTCTGGGCTTTCACCCCCTTTCGGGCCGACATCGTCGGACGGCACAATCGCCAATGTAGTCTTTCTGGGAACTTTGACCCGAAATATTATGGTGCGTGACTACCCGCCCAGGAAGGAATGCTTTTACGCAGATCAGTTAGATCATTATCGGCCCGTTTAGGTACCTGATCCTTATGATACTGTGGGACTCGGCTGACACGCAATACCCACTAAACCTCCTGGTGGTTTGATGCGGAAATTACATCCGCGGCCGAAGGAAGTGATCCGAACGGCGGCCGGCGCATCGGCTCGACCTGATTACTTGGCACATCCACAGAAGCCAAATAATCATCATAGGAGTGGCATTGCTGGGGTTCGAACCCTCGCGGGACCCAGGACTTCCAAAACCAATCAGAAGTCAGAGCAGGAGGATAATAACCACTCCACCATCCTGCCCCCATCAATAATATCTTGATGCATCTTTTCCTCAGCGTCTTCCGCCACCGACTTGGACTCTCTGGCAGCCTGCCTTTCCGGCTGCCCGGGTCGACAGTGACGAACGACTCAGTCACCACGACGCCAATGGCGCGCCCACCTGCTCGGGGCACCAGCGCGATTTGTCGCGAAACCCACCACCACGTCGATTGCGGGACAAGGACAAGATGTACATGTCCGCGCCATCTCCAAACGGACCGTGCTGTGTGGGGCAGCAACATCGGCCTGCAGTGCCTGAGCTCCCATACAGTTAAACCTTCAAAACGCCATTGAGGCGTCTGGCCCGCACGTTTCCGCTCTCTTTAGAACGCGAAGCCAGGTGCACGATCCAGCAAGAAAAGAAAATCAGCCCTCGCGGCTCGCACACCTCGTTTCCTCCACTCTGACTCCCGGCCGGCACTTGCTCACGCTCGCGCTCGCGACCCCATCCCCGCTTCCAGGATTCTTTCAAGCACAAAATGGGTGGGATAAACCACGAAATGGGCTTGCTTCTTCGATTCTGCGAAGCCCGGTACGTGATCTATCTACTACAAATACCGGTACGTTCTAACGTGCCGTACAGCTCCGTCGATGCCCTTGAAGTCGCCGCTCGCAAGGAGGGCCACCTCGGCCCATGCAGTGAGACTCAAATCACGCTGCTCGGCGCTCTGCGTCCAGTAATTGACTGACTACCTCCTACTTTCGCCTCTCCTTTTATATCTCTCCATCCTTGCCTCGAGGCGCCTTCTTGTGCCTGGAAACACCCTGTAGCACGCGGCGCCGGGCGTCCTCTGGGAACAAAGTAGCTGCCTGAACGGTTTGGTCGGAAGGTTATTAGGTGATTTGGTAGCTGGAGGGTTCGTCTGAAGACGGTATTTGATATTTTCCTTGGTTTGCCGAGTGTCCGCCATGCGGAGCACTGTCCGTACATTTTGTCTGGTGAGTTATTACGATATAATTCGGTGAGAGGGCGGGGTGAGGCACTGCGGAGCCGCGTGGAGGTGTCGTTCATGGGAGAAAACATGTTTCGTCGTGCGCCAGAGGTGGTGGCAAGTTCGTCCAGAGAGCTTTGTTACGTTATAGTTCGGTAGGCGAGGATTGATCTTTGTATGTGTCTGGAAGTATCGTCCCGTCAGGTCATGTTGGTGGAAAGTAGGGGGAGAGCATCGTTTATGGGTGGAGAGTGTCTGGAACTTGTTTCCGGGAGCACCTTGTGCGTATTTTTCGGTGTCTGAAGAGTCTTTGCACCATTCGATTGAACTGCGTTTCCTATTTGGGCGTTGAAAGGGTTGCACAGGAGAAGCGGATGGAATCAAGATTCGACGGTTTGGAGATGAATGAAGACAAAGATACAACAAAGTTGAATCTTTAATCTAATCCACAACAAACAACCTAATCCTAAACACTTTACTACTTCTACCGCCGAGTTCGTATTGTAATGAGGGGAGCAGGTAATTAAGGGGTTGCTGTCTTAGACGTGTGCAGCGCGCGTGTGATCTGAGTGAAGTAAGGCTTGGTAACCGAAGTTATAGCACCCTATTCGCAAAGTGGATTGTAAAGCGTCCAAAGCTATATGCCAAAATCCCAAACGTATCCAATCCAAGGCTATACAACAAGCCTGAACGTATCCAAGTCCCAAGGCTATACAAGCCGTCACAATTCCAAAGGCTATACCACAAGCCAAATCCCAAATCGAAGGCTATACCACAAGCCAATTCACAAGCCACAGGTTCAATACAATTCACAATCAGTCAGGAGTCCAGGAGTATCGCCAGGGGCGTGCAGAGATTTATATTATAACTTGGAACGGCACTATTCTGAATAGAGTAGCCCTGAGTGACAAGTCCAGATCCGAACCGTGCGTTAAGGAGGGCCGTAACTGGGTGGCGCCTCAATAACCGGGGTGGGATTCCGTGCCGTACATGCCAGTGCTCTCGCTATTTTATACTGTACACTATAACGCTTACATAGGAGAATTACAAGATTGCGGATAAACGGAGTAGGGGTGTGACAGACGATCGGGTATACATGTGTTTAAAATGAATAGAAAAACGAGTCATACCAGTAGCCAAGCAGTTACAGTTGAAATAAGAAAGATTAATGAAACTCCTGAATGTCCATTAGTTGCCTTGGGACTTATCTCGGACTTCGTGGTGCTGGAAGTCGAGATTAGTCCCTAGGTTCTGAATAGGGCCGTGCCCGTGAATAAGATACTCAGAAATGGATTCTACATGTTCGTAGCTTCCACTGAGTACCCCGCACTCCCTTGTGAAGAGCTTGGAAGACCAAGTTCCTGGATTGGAACCTTAATCTCCCCGTTTTGAGAGTCGATCGCGATTTGATGCGATCATGTCCGGATAATTCCGTATCGGCCTATTCGGAACATGATCTCGGGCAAGTACTGAGCCGGTCACGTGGTCCATCGCGTGTCCCATTTCGATGCAAAGAGATGTAAACAAAGGTTCAATCAAGCGTCCGGCGTCCTCA
>JARKID010000202.1:0-151049 GCA_029449255.1 Mycena polygramma
CAAAACACCAAGGCTGGAATTCAAGCTTACTGACTTCACTGCCGTTAGATAAGATGCTGACGGGGTTGCTCACCGACGCGTCAAACAATGAGGCTGCTCAACTTGTGCGGGTTCGCCGTATACGAGTCTGACCAATCTAATTTGAACTCCAGGGAGTCCATTTACGTTGAATCTGTGTCCCGGCGAACGAAACCTTCGCCTGGAGGGACTGCTTTTAACCCGGGTGCGTTACGCTCGCTGCTTTGTATCGTTCCTGCGTTTTGGGCTACTCGTAGACAGCTGGTTTGGAATGATTGTTACGTTGCTGTAGGTGCGTCCGATTCAACCATTTCTCAGTCCCATCACACTTAAGGATTTATGCAGCGGATTGTGGGTTCAACCCGCACAGCGGCCTTACAACATTCTTGTGTTTGGGAGCGAGCGGGCGTGTCAGTATATATATGGAGGACAGTTGAGGTGATTCATAGCAACATTTTGTCTTATTTTGTGAAGTAACGAAATGATTGAACTTAAGTGTTCCCGAAATTGTTTATCTTCGATAAGATAAGATAAGATAAGATACGATAAGGATATACCAAATTGGGATGCGAGGAGTAGTAGTCCGAAAAGGGAAAACTGCCTAGTTAGGACGCGAGCGTTAGTAGTACCAAAAATGATAGAGATGATGATTTGTGGGTATGTAAACAGAATGTACAGTGGTGTGAAGAAAAGGTTGAATATTTGGTGTAAAGGGGGAAACATGTAACTATTACTTGTAATTTAAGTCCACTTATATTAGTTAAAATGGGTGGATGCATCCAGCTCCTTACGAAAATAAGCTGGGTGCATCCGGCTGATTCAAAAACTTAGCTGGGAGAATCCAGCACAAGGACAGGATGCACCCACCATGGATAGGTAATGATGGTGGGTGCGTCCAGCGTGGTGGGAGGATGCGTCCAGCAGGAATGGATAAAACACTGGGTGCATCCAGCCAGTCTGCTGGGTGGATCCAGCCGACCGGGTGGATGCATCCGGGTAAGAAGGTGGATGCAACCAGGCCAGGCTGCGGGTGCATCCTAGTCCGAGGCTGGGTGCATCCAGGGATGTCCTAGGGAAGGGGTGCGGGTGCATCCAGAGCAGCAGAGGGAGCACCCACACGGAAAGGGTGGACGCTTCCAGTTGCACCCACATGGAAAGGTGGATGCATCCAGTTCGCATCCACTCGGTCGCTGATGGGCGCATCTCAAACGTTGGGATCCTGGCCTCCGGTTCTCCCAATTTCATGTATATGTATAGATATGTATGTATATGTAGGGACAGTAGATAAAATATGACATTTCTTATTTAGGGAAGGGACACAACTCTTTTGGACAGTGTGGGGGTTGGGAGCACCTTTTTTTGCAGTAGAGATAGTCCGGAAAATAAAACTGTGCTTTCGACTCCGTGGATTTAGTTTGAAGCTGTGTTGCTCAATTTTTCTTCTCTGATTGGGAGATGTTCACTGGAAGTGGGGTATTATCCGGTAAGTTGTAGACTTGTGAGTAGCTAAAGCTTGGTGGTGTTGCAGGGAGGTGCGGGAGGCAGGCACCTATGGTGGCCAGGGTTGGGCGGCAATATATACCCCGCAAGCCACACACAAGTATGGGGCAGCCATAGCCATAGCACATATAGCCCGCGTCCCACGCACAGTGTGCAGGGAAATGATCGCCTCATAAAGCATTGCTACCTGAGCATATGCAGGTAGCAATGCAGCTACCAAACAGGCAGCAAGCAACCCCAAAAAATACGAAAATGCAGCAGTCCATGCTGGATGGGGGCCCATTGGTGCCATGAGCCAGGTGCAAACATACGGGGTGGGGAAGTGTGCGGTGCAGGCACCAAAAAGCAAAGGTGCAGGCACCAAAAAGCGAAAAATTTCCGGCCCGCGCTACGCGCGGGAAAAAAGTGTGACAGACATGGATGCACCCACAGACATGGGTGCATCCAGGTAATAAACTGCAGGAAGGTCCCATGGGTATGGGTGGATGCACCCGGCCGGGTGGGTGCCTCCCTATAGGTATGACCCCTCTTAGGGTGGTCATCTACCATTGCACAAACTACCCTACTATGGGGTGTATATATATCAGCCTGAAGTGAAATCACATGTAAACTTGGCTGACACCCTCAAAACCTTCCAGAAAACAGAATCGATGCCCTGCGGGTATATTGAGCGGCTTAAAACAGCTTCATTCACCCGAAAACGGTGCGGAAAGAGTGGTGCAAGCAGGATCAAGCTTTCGGCGAGCCATCGGCAACTGTTCTTTTATCAAACTTAGCCGGGCTTGCCGTGGTGCCAAATAGAAAAATGTTATATGGCACCCGGGTGGTGACGGCACCTGGGGGTGCCAAATAGAATTATCCGGGTTTAAGTACTCATGGACTTTTGTCGTCCGTGTTCACGCTTCAAGCTTCAAGCTTCAAGACTGTTTAGCGGCCATTCAAGATTTGGGTGGATAGCACGGCTGCACAGACGCCGTCCCGACTCCCAATCCCAACCAATGACCACAGGCGCCCCCTCAACCCATTCAACTCCGATTCTCCAAAAAAACTAGAAGAAAGCAAGGGGAAAAAAATTAACGTGAGTGATTCCGGTGCGGGGAGTCGAACCCCGGTCTGCGAGTTACACGGTCGAGTATGCAGTGACAAGGGAGCTCGCGGTGTTTCCTACACCACACCCGATGAGTTAACAACAACTTCCTGTGTTAGGCATCATATTCCAAGAACTCAAATTAAAGTCGACCGGGACAAATGAATACCGCCACTCAGTAGAGTCAATACGACGATGAACCTAAACCCAATTCCAGCACCGTGTTTACACAACGCAACAGAGGGCGGAATCCCATTTGGACTCAGCCGTACAGACTGCGAAAAACTGGCCATTTCTTGCCGCCCAATTGAACGCCCTAATACACTTCCTGAGTCAGTAATGATCATACCTCCCTTGATGCATTACCGGCTGGCAGATCCCTGAAATCCACATCCAAAGGCGGGATTTTCAAGGAATCACTTCTGTGTGTGAGTAAAGATGCGGGAGCAAAAAAGGGCTCGCCGATCGCGAAGCTATGTAGTTCGGGTGCGGGGAGTCGAACCTCGGAGTATACGTACGAGCTGTATTCAGCGGTGGCCGTCGCTGTGTTCGGTACACAACACCCGATGGTTCAACCTCTGGATTCTGTGTGAAATAGAGCTCAAAGCGATATTTCTTGCAGATCATAGCGGAACCAGAGTCCCACCCACATCCATTTCGATTTGCGCCGGTGAACGTGAGTCGAGGCAGAAGAAAAAATGCCCATCCGATGGGACAGTTGAAGAAATTTGACGGAAAAAAAGCTCAGAAGTATCGGCGAGACGGGGACGGGGAGTCGAACCCCGAGCTGCGAGTTACTCTGTGGCCGTGATTGGACAGTTAGTGGAGCCCGCGGTGTTTCGTACACCACACCCGATAATACAACTTCTGAATTTATCTGTGCCGTGGAGGAGGTCCGATCGATAATCTGGGTCGGTACATTCAGAAAAACCAAGACGTCCTTCCCATGGATAAAATTCTAAGAGTCATCAGGAGGTCATCGGGAGGTCAACGCATTCCCACAAGAACACCAAAGGTGACAAAAATTACACACGTTTGACAGCATCCGGAACGGGGAATCGAACCGTACTGCAAGTTGGAGACATTTCTCCGCCATGGGTTAGCAGAGCTTGCTGTGTGCCGTACACCACGCCCGATGCTTCAACCTCTGAATTTTCCTGAGAAGTTGATGAGTTTCGAATGACGATAAAATCGAGTGTCACACCAAGCATCCAATTAGTCCAATTTCCGGAGGGAGATGGAAGCCAGAGTAAAGTCGGGAAAGAAAAGGCCACCACGTGGTGCTGCGTGAAGTAGAACATATGAGGTGCAATCCCTGCTGGGATGAGATAAAACGAGTGGCATAGGGAAAAAAGAGAGCACCATTCGACTAGTTCGGGTGCGGGGAGTCGAACCCCGGGCTGCGAGTTATACTACTCGGATTGCCTTATCATTGCTCGCCGTGTTGCGTACACCACACCCGATGCGACTTATGAATTTGTCTGGCAAGTGGGTGAGTTTTAGAGTTTTAAAGATTTTAGTACAATTTCCTGCCGTCAAGGTGAACGTTGTCCAATACAATGCGATGACCCAGCAACTTCCCTTCGTGATGCAATTGAGGGGGCGAGAAAAAAAAAAGCTGCGTATATCGCTTTATTATGCGAGAAGTCGGGCCCTGGTGCGAGTTTTAGCGCCCGACCCGTAGACCGACCATTCCCGAGAATTTAACCTACAAAAGTGGATGGGTTTCAATAACGTTCATATTGCTTCCTCTAGTCAAAAATGAACTTACAGGTATGGTGGATGCCTGTTCGATCCTCATGAATCAAAGGAGACTTTTCACGCGTGAGCTGAGGCGGCATTCAAGTACCTATGAGGCCACCGAAGTGAAAAAGCAGAATGCCGCCAAGTTTATGCGGATGCGGGGAGTCGAACCCCGCTAAGCGAGTGGACGCTATGGCTCTGAAGGAGTCGCGCTCGCGGTTTTCCGTACACTACACCCAATACTTTGACTCCGTGAAGTGGCTCCCTCTTCGGCAGGTTGCGCGCGCACTCCGCCCCGTCGCCTAGCTGGGCGAGAATTATAATTAGCGATGCAGGAAAGGGACGTGGAGAGAGGAAGGAGGGTCAGATTAGCTGGAGGAATAGGGCCCGGCAGGGAAGAAGAAGAGAAGAGACGCACCCGCAAATGACTGATCCAACGGGTTATCCGACCCCGACACCACCAATCCCTACGTATGGTACGCAACACCCTTCAAGGTTCAGGTAAAGCCGGGCCCCGTGGGCATCGCAGACGTCTGGAGACATATATAAGGAAAGGCGGGCGAGGAACGAGGAGGATGATTGTATATACAGAACGAGATGGGAAGTACGTCAAGCGAGGGAGAACGGGAGAACGCAAGAGCCAAGGGAGTGTGCGTGCGCGAAGCGGTGAGCAAGGCTTTGAGTAGATAGCTTGATGTGGTGGGGAGGACTGAGGTAGGAATCGGCGCAGTGGACGGATGGGCGAATGGGAGAAAGGAGGAGGCGGGACGCGTGCTGGCGGGCGCGGGGACGGACGCCAAAGCACGAGGAAGGTCCAATATGAGTGAAGGGAAGAGCAGAGTGCCTTCGGGTAACGGCCAGCGGAGTGGGGGCAGTGCGGAGCACGCGCTAATCGAGGTAGGATGGGAATGGGGACGGGCAAGGAGAATAAAGCCAGATACCGGCTCACGGGGCCGATTTTGAGAATGACGGTGACGAAATAGAGGGCGGATAAGGCGAGGTTTGGTTTCGTAGCGGCCGCTGCGGCCCTCTTGCTCTTGTTCTTGTGCTGAGCGAGGGGAAGGCGAGATTTGGCGAGATCCGTCGAGTCTCATACTAATAGACTTCTCGCGAGTCGATGGACCCCACCGCTAGAGGAGGCCAAGGTAAAACCAATAAGAAGACCCAGAGAAAGCGGAGCACCGGGGCGAAAACGAAGAGAGGGCGGGATCAATGCGGGATTATCAAACCGTGATGCAATGCGGTGCCAAGCCGAGAGCCGGATAGGAGCTGGTAATTAAGGTTGAAGGTCAGTCGCTCCGCGCCACAATTCGATTCGAGAATGAGTTTGATTGGCTATGTTTCCTGCCCTTGGACGTCTGAACTATGGCATTCCATTTTCCCCATCCTGCTTTGCCCATCGGAAAAGGGTAGGACAAGACAAATAAAAAAACTGTCCCGCATGAGGTGGATGTGGCCGCGGGGTCTGCGAGTTATGCCAAACGATACAACCATTATCACCCGTGCACACCCACTTACAAGATCCCCTGCTACGTGTCGCGTCCCATGAATTCCATCGAAGGGTCCACAGAAAAAAATCGCCTAGATATGTTGAACCTGAACAATCTTGTATACACGACGCGACCGATCTAAATTGAATAAAACGGGCCAGGCTGCCAGGAAAAATAACGACATGATCTTCAGATCCATTCGGATGCGGGGAGTCGAACCCCGTACTGCGCGTGAATATTGCATCTCCGGAACCCTCAAGCCCCCTCGCTGTGTTCCGTACACCACACCCGATCATGTTACCTCTTACTTTTCTGGGAGTGGATGAGTCAAAATGCCTCCATGCCCCCCGTTGGTACGACCTTGCTTCCGACAATGGCCCACCGGACACAACACCTTTGATGCCCTACGCGCTCCCCGATTTGGGTCACGCATTCAAAGATAGCGTGTACATGTTCTTCATAGGAGGCGTAAGGAAGGCGAGAAAAAGAGGGAGAAAAAACTCACCCGATCTTGCATAGTCCGGGGGCGGGGAGTCGAACCCGAATTGTGCCGTGTGCCGTACACCACACCCGATGGATTCACCTACAATTTCATGCCTTTGGTGGGTGAGTTCTTAAGGGTGGAACATGGAATCAACACTCATGTCCGACGGATCATGCCCGTCCTTGTCCGCGAAGTGCCGGTAAATTGAACTGTGCGAGCTGAGAACGTGAAAAATAGCGACTCAGCCGGAATTGCCGTGGACCTATTGTAGTTCGGGTGCCGGGAGTCGAACCCCGATCTGCGACCTACACGTGTTGGATCAACAACCTATTTGTGCTTGCTGTGCGTCTTGCACCACACCCGATAATTTCATGGGTGCAATATTAATTCTGAGTGAAGCGGGTGAGCTCCAATGTCCAGGAAAAGTTTCCGCCGTTACGGTGAAGGCCGTTACAGTAGTTTGCATAATTTCGTGAAACTCGGAAAATTCGCCGCCTTGTCACGTGCCCGTCTGAAAGAACTGCAGAGCAAGTCCGCGCCATGTCACAGACTTGGTTTTGGTCGGGAGACATCCCATTGCACTCGCATGTCTCTCATAGTCCTTGAACATGGATGCCAGCTTGATGCTGCCGGCTCGGCGTTTGCCGAAGTCGATCAATCGACATCCTTGAGCCTTTCTGCTCGTTTGCCAAGCAGCCTGTGAGCGTTATACTCCCATATCATCCATCAAAAGTGCCTTGAAAGTTGTGGAACACTCTCCGGAACCGTGTGATTGTAACCGTGACAGCGCGCAAAATTTTTGGGTTTTCACGAAATTATGCAAACTGCTGTAGTCCGATCTGTCACTTGCACAAACGCACGTCGCACAACAACCGGGATAGCACCTGCGCTTGGATCTTTCCATCCTAAAAAGTCTGAGAAAGACCTCCAAATAGTTGAGCAGGATGGAAAATGAAGAGGCGGTCCTGTTCTATTTGAGGGGCGGGGGTCGAACCCGGGCTGCGAGCTACAGGCCAAGATACGGCTCGCGGTGTTCGGTACACTACACCCGATGGTTGCCACCCACATTGAAATGTGGTGCGTGGGTGAGTTACGGTGATGAAACTGGACGAGGTGGATGAATCAATTCTACCATCGGACAAATTGCAGCACTGCGTTCATATTTAACTTCATAAGAAGACCTGAACGAAATTCAGATCCGGCCACATAGCCTGGGATAAAATGACCGCAGGCACACAGTGACCTGGTCTTTGGGGGTCCTTACTGGACAAAAGCCACGATTTTAGCACTAGCCGGTCGGGATCGTTCGAGATCTCGAGAGATCCCTCGAGAATCCTCAAGATTTGTCGAGATCTGTCGAGATCTCGACCGTTCTCTCGAGATCTCTAGAGATCTCGACCAAAACTCTGATTTTGCTCTTGTACAACTGAGAATCAAAAGCCCGAGATCTCGAGAGATCTCGATTGATACTTCCAAACTTGCACTTGCACGCCAGAGGTGCAACTTGTCCTCAAAATCGAGATCTCGACCACTTCTTTGTGCAGCCGGGAATTGGCCGGGAAAACACTGGGGAGCCGTGATGGTATCGTTCGTGGATCATGGAGACCCCTGGCACATTGTGTATGTGTTGCAAGCTCCGCGCGGATATTTTTCCGCAACCTCATGTGGTCCTCGGCCATTTCGGGGATGTTGAATTTTGGCGAAATGCCCTATTTTCATTCAGCGCATGCATACGGTGAAAGTATCGAGGGTCGGAGAAGGTGGAGAGATGCTTGGCCTTGGGGTAAACCGATTGGTCATTCTGTTGTTGTCGATCGCTGCATCGTTGGCCAATCCACACTGGTTGCGAACACAAGAAGGCATCAACCAAGCTCCGTCAATCCAACTCGATGTAAAAAATGATTAAAATCCAACCAGTGGATGTGATGCCCATCATATTTGGACGATCAGTACGACTCACCGCGGATCGTGATAGTCTCGGAGGAAGAGAACATCTATGATGAGTCGATAACCGGGACTGTTCGGTAGGGGAAATAAAGTGAGCCAAGTTTGAAAAGGGCAGGGAAAGGGAAGCCTTGAACGCCCTTACGGGGCAATACTTGTGGCAGTCTCTGGGTGCCTTGAAGGCACTTGACCTGATACACTTCTCGTGTATCTCAGCGTGTTCAGGCAGCTTGTAAAATTGTTCAATACATGCTGTGGACTAGCCCTCCCGACTTTTGTGGCGACCAGTGTAAGATGGCAGCGACTGCCTGTCAACACCGCGAACTCGGCTGTAGTACTCTCTCAGTATCAGGAACAATTCTTTACGGTTGAGCTTGAACTTCGAACATCTGACCCCTCCTGGCCGTGGTTACTAACCTCTTTTGTGTTTGATGTTTGACCTCTTCTCATGATTGATTAACACATACAGCTGTATGGTTCCCGACCCCACACCACTAAACATCCGGGCACCTTGGCCAATCTCCTGTCAATTTTTGGTGAGTCGAACCGACTCAAGGTTGCCTTGGATAAAAGTATCAAGGGGATATTCAAAACCAGTACCAGCGGGTGATGCCATGGAGCTACTTACGCGCCGTAAAATCAGTGGTGAATGTTGGACCCGAAGAACGTCAAATGTGCATTTCCTGCAAAATGCTACACAGCCAATGGATCGCGGATGCGGACCTTCCGATTATGGACTCTTCGATTTGCCAGACTCGGTTCGCTGCTGCCTGAGCGAGTTACATACAAATTTATCGGTACAATAAACCTCCACCTGTCCCAGCGGCTTAAATCCATGAAGACTCACTTAGAGATAGAGGATAGCCATTGCACAGCACAAAACATCATATCCATAAGCACAAGCCCAGGAGATAGTATTTGGCCCCCAGCCCTCAGTGCGTTTGAATTCGTGGTGGTTTCCCGGGGTAGCATAGAAAGAAAATGTTCAATCTTCTAAAACGGAGAGTTCATCTATCTATCTGATTTTCCCAATTTCAGTTTGCTTCAAATATGCACTACACGCCCCACATCACCCGTTTATCAATCGCACAAATCAAGCCGCGGGTTGTTTTGGGCCGCTCGGGGATCTCGGGGACGAGACTACTCCACCGATTCTATCCGCTGCCCTAGGGAGAATCTTTTGTCCAACCTCACCATGCGCTATACAATTCATTTGCGACTAACTAGTAACCGAAGGCTGAGAGGAATCAGCCGCGCATCTCGGCCGAGGCGTGGCCACACTCGTATAAGACCGCTGAGTTCAGTCACGGCTGATTTTCGTCAAGCATCGATTTCAGCACTCCAGCTGGAGGTGGAGGATGAGGTGCACACGCTCCTGGTCTGTACCGCGTCACTGGAATGGGCGGAACTGATTGAGCGGTTCCTTGAGGACACCTTCCTCCGTGACGATGAGCTCGAGCAGTCATTTACAGATATGACACATTATGAGTTTTTACATCGCATGGTGTCCTCCCGGAAAGTAATTGAGGGGATCACGAGATTTGTATTTGAGGTGCTCACTTTGTTTGACAGATTCCAACGCTACATACTAGGCGGTTATGACATTCCCTAGCATCACACAGATTGAAGTCCCACTTGTGACGCTTTCCCATTACCTACGAAGCACGGGTAGTCCAAGGGTAGTCCGTGGATGAATTCAAACCAAAATCCTCCCAAAGATGTAACCTAGGAGCTAGGGTACTAGCAGGATCCTTCTTTGTATCTGCCACACTGCACCTCATGCTGCACTTGGTCTACGGCGACTCTACGCGATTTTTGCCGTTTGTGCGCTTCTCCGAGATGCCCGATAATCTTCTCACAGTTAAAAGCACGTTCCTGAACCGGGACAAGCTGAGTTCCGATAGCCGTAGGCACTCTCCAATCTTCGGAGTCGTAGATCTGGCCGAGCAGACTTGGTCAAACTTCAAACCATCTGGATTCCAGCGGAATTTCCAGTTCATTCTCTGTCTTGATCTCTGATGTTGCCCGAAGTCCGAAGGATTCGAGCAGTCTCAAACACATGTTATCAACAAGAGGCCCACCCACGTTTCAAGTAATCGAGCACCTTGATTATTGCATACACCTTCATTCTAGCCACATACACTTTCTTTGACTCAAAGAAACAATGACAGGTCTTCCAGACCCGGCTTCGGAGATGAATTCAGAGCTTGCACGTATCTTTGTTTAGTAGACATGGCACGTACTTATCTTCTTACCTTTTTCTAGCACTGTAGTAGTTCACGTATTGCTTACGCTGTTGATTCGCCCTATTCAATCCGTATAATCCAGGTTCATTTCAGCAGTGCGCGCCTTTCCATGAGCTTCTTTCAACCTTCAACGACCCGACCCTGGGACGAAAAGCTTTTTTTTTCTTTTTCCATGGCCCACCCCGAGTCTAATGGGCTGCCTGCGGAGATTGCGTTTAATGGATGCTGATGAGCCGACCGTACAATCACAAACGCAAGGTGGAAGGACGGTGTACGGAGAGTACGAGTAGGTTAACTAGTTCAGATCCTTGTGCCGCCATTGCTCGAATGACAGGGCATGCCGTGCTGTCTCCGATACACCACCCATCTCGGTACAGCTGCTGCCTCGCCTGGCCGAGTTGCTCGATCTTGGCTGACACTCTTAGCTATTGTAGGGAGGTCGACGTAGTCGGCCTCCTTCACGTCTTGCTCAATCGGCTGGGTTGTTAACCTAAAATGTGCTGAGTGCTCTTTGAAGGATTCGCGTGTCGTTGATTCTTGGTGAGCTGAATCCGAGCATAATTTACTGCCCTGCATCGAGTTTCAGCATGCCCGAGATCCCCGAGATACATTTATACCATGCTGACTAGGAGGAGGAGGAGGAGGATAAACTATACTGGTGCGGTCCCACAATTGGAACAGCCAGTTTACTAAGGACAGTTATGTAGCTAAATTATGGGAACTCCACATTCAACTCCACGAGCCATTAAAACACGGCGCACTACCAGCGGGGGGCGGAAAGCTGTCAACCTCGCTTACCACTCCTTGCCCGACACGGACAAACGTCGGGCTGGCGCACCGTTGCTTTGAAAACCCCACAGGAAAAAAAACCCGTGCAGCCAGGAGCAGTAGCAGTGTTCATGCAGATTTTGAGGAAGAACATCTTTAGAGAAGTCAAGCCGGTGGGGGGACCGCCCCAATGTGGGCCTGCGGCAGGTAAAAATGCCGGTTAATGTTGAGCATTGGTGTTGCGTAGAAGATTTCTAGAATATCATATGCATATTTGGCGAGGAGCGCAGTAGTTTTGCGCCGCGAGATGAGGTCTCTGAAAAAGAGGCCTGCATCAGTATATTTCCCCATCATGTCTAGCAGCGCAGAAAATATTCGGGAGTAGAACTCTCTGCGACGCAGAAGCAGGGGAGGGTGTTTGCAGCAGAGCATGAACAGGATCTTCGATGCAAAGTTTGCAGAAGCGACACAGTCTCCATTGGTCGGGAATGGGGAATTTGCCTGGACCCGCACTGGTCACAAGCCCGCCGATTACAGCCGCAGACAACTACATCTACACCACAAGGTGAAACAAGACGGGCTTCGCTTCGGTTGGGCAGGATTTGCAAAATGATGTTACACCACGCACGACCCAATTCGGAAAGGATGGGAAAGTTGACTACGACTGGCCGATTATCCATGAAAGAAAAAAAACGCAAATCTATGCATATGACCGAGGACTTTTGACTTCTTTCACAGTGTCCTCGCCCGGAAGGTAGCTGGCGTTCACACTGGAAAAATTAGCTCACACCCCGTGGTGAAGACTCCTCCGGAGTCCGCATTGCCCCCGCTACACTTGGTCTGCCGAAGCGCAATGCTTGACCTCCGACACGTTTATAATCCGGGCTCTTCGGTCTCTCATTCTTTGTGGCCAGTTATGTTCCCAATACTATTTCGTTATTTCTACTTGTGTCCCTACGCTCACCAATTCGTTCTATTGCTCTGGATATCATGCCCATGTTCGCGGGCACTTCCGAACCTGCAACAGACAGATGAAGGAGGGTTTTATCCTTTCTGTTCAATTCAATTTGACTCAAACTGAGCTCAGATTGTCTATGGAATTCCAATCGACCTTGAGGAATGTTTCCCAACAAGCTTAGAGTGGTCAAAACCCGAACACCAGGGAATATGCCAAGGAGCTACAAAGGCTTCCTCTATCGCCTCCAGGTGCTCCAGAAGCTGGGCGCAATTTTAGCCACCGATGCAGTAGCTTCAAGAATGACTAACCCTCACGTACTCTGTCGTTTCAACTCCACCTTCTCACCGTCGACAAATGCCCAGACGGAGGTCAATGATCCTGCATAGCGAGTCTGGGGGCGTGATGACCATGGTATGTGGATAGAAGTAGCCCCTGAGGAGAGCGAAGAAAACCGCGGGTATTGCTGTTGAAGGATGACGGTTAAGATGTGATGAAAGACTCCTGACCCAAGTGGACAGACAGAGCAGAGGAGGGCTTTGGGTGAAGTGGGTAGATTGGCTGTACTGTGCTAACTTGTTTTACATGGAAGTAACTACCGTCTTTTATACTATTTCCTGTATGACTTCATAGGCCATGTTCCATGTGCTACAGTAAGTGTCCCATGTGCTACATAGTGCCTGGACAAATCCTCCAGACACAGGCAGTGCTCGGCTGAATGCCCCGAGCCATAAAGTGTACTCGGACATTTTGTCCAAGTACATAATTTCCTTTTTGGGTTTTGGTTGCGTCTTGGCAAACGCATGGTTGCGTTTTCTATCTTGGTTCCAGATACTTTTTGCCAGGAAGTCTGCTCGGACATTCTGTCCGAGAGCGAGGCTTCGGCCCGCTTGATATCCCAACAATTACCTGACTGTAACCTGAACACACTGAATAGTTGAACCAAATATCACACCCTTTCAGACAGGTCATTCCCGTGTGACCTGGCTTGCACCGTAATCGACATGATTAATGCAAGTATAAGCTTGGTACGCAAGTCGACATGGGATACAGTTTCTTGAACCAATTCGAACCGTGGGATGGGGCTGATATAATAGAGTACAGTCGCTGATTGTTGTCTTTTGATGTGGGAGGTCCTGGGGGCCCGCTCAGCGGCCAGTCCCCGATCAATGATTCACCCGGCCGGAGAATAGCCTGCCGAGATCTCGAAGAATAACAAGGATTAAAAAAATATGTGGTCTTTCGAGATCTCGAAAAATCCTTAGTGGAATCGAGATCTCGAGAGATCTCTACAGACCTCGGATAAAGTTGGTAAAATTGAGATCTTTCGAGATCTCGAGGAAAACAAGTGAAATCTCGAGAGATCTCGAGAGATCCCTGAAGATCTCCCTGGTTCTCGAAAGATCTCTCGAGATCTCGACGAATTTTGATCGCAAACACGAAAAAAAACCTTTTGTCCAGTAAGGGCCTTCATACTGGTCAGATGTCCATTCTCCCTTCACTGCCTCGAAATATGAGGGCGAATGCAGTTCCTTCCATAAACGGACGTCGGCGTTTTCTTGTTTGTCCATGCATCTAAGTGATGCCATCAATTTCTCCTTGCTTGCGTACCACGTTGTCGGTTTACCTGCTTTGCCGGATGCGCCTTCCGCAATGCTCTGGCTCACGGTTTTCGACCTTCGTCGCGTCCAGCTTGACCATCAGAGAACGAAGGATGGCCCTGGCGGCCGCCGTGCAATTTGGCCGTGCGTCCCTGGCGAATCTCGCCGCTCGGCGTACTACCAGGCTCAGGCTTTCGTGCTCAGAACACGGTGCTGGTGCGTGCTGCCTCCTCGCAGACACAGCCTCAAAGACCGCCCGGACAACACCACCACTGGCAAATGCCCCTCGAGTCGGCACTGCTCGTTACAGCAATGAGCACTGCTGATGCATCGTGATTGTAAGTTCCTAACTTTACCCTCTGTGTTGTCAGCGCAACTAAGGAAGAGGCTATAAGGCTCGTGAACCTCATGAGCATCGGCGCTAGGTGTGATCTGGCTCACGCTCTAAAAGCAAGTACCCTGGAATGAATGCTGATTACGATAGAAGCATAGGGCAAATTCCAACGAGGATAACGATGAAAGGATTCCGCCCGTTACGACTCCCTGTCGCACTCAACCCGGATGTATGGTCCTGCGAGAGCGGTAAGAAATAGATATATAGCCGTTGGTTCACGGACTCACCAGCAATCGGCAACGCTCCCATTCACCGACTACTCAACGAGTTCGCAGAAGTTTATCCGTGACAATGAGTTGGCGCAGCAGGTCGGCTTTTTCTTCAGTTTACCGCACATATGCTTGTAATCTTTGTTGCTCTTTGGCGAAGCGGCGACGTTGGTGCAGCCGAAGCCCTTGCCGCTGGAGTCGACGCGCCGACAGCAATTTGCTACGGTGAAGCGACCGTCTGGGCAACTGAGCTCGCTTAGCTCGGAGGGTGCAGCCATGGCGGGGACGCTGGCGATGAGGATAGCGCTGATAGTGAAGGCAAGACGCATTCTGATTTCTGATCCAGCAACCGGTGTTCGCTTTGCTTTATACGTGGCCGCATTTCGAGGTCGCCGCAATGGCACCACTTTTCAGCACTGGCTGTAAGCATTTGGATTGCCCAACCTAATCGTAACCTAATCCCAACTTAATTCTTCCAAGCTTCGACCACGATTCTAGGCAAATTAATGCTGGCCCCCGTCAGATTCTGAGGCGCAAGTCAATCGAGCGCCGCGTAGGTATCATTTTCCCCGAGTTTTGCGCCGTTCACCAATATACTTACCGTTCACGCTGAGCTAGAATTTGTTTGCACTTGAGCTTATGAAGAATTCGGACTTCATCTACGTTACAGGACTGCGTCCTCCACGCGATCGCCAAAGATACGGAGTCACCGGAGTCTCGGCGACCATAATTCACCGTGCTGTGCAAAGAGAAGTAACGCCAGGAAGTTGTAACGCTAGCAATGCATGCAGCGCCCAATTGGCTGTGACTTGAAAATGGGCGTCCTCATTCTTCAAATTCGACTTATCTCGCATCGCCTCGTGAATCCTGCGCAAATCAAGGTGAGACGTTCTTCAACGGACAGCCACAAGCCACACTGTCATCCAGCTCACACAATCCCGTTTCTTCGCAGAACCGCCTCTGGGTGTACAGCAGGGCGGTCGATGGGCTTACCATCAGATGCTGAAGCGACTGCTATTCATGTGATGAGTCGAGAGAGGATGGCGTAATGAATACGATCGGAGGGTTTGAACGTTTCAACAACGCACCGACCACCTGTGCAAGCCTACCATTTCTCAGCACTGGAAAATCCAATACTACACGTACCTCGTTCTTTTTTTCTTCTTGAAATGCAATTCTCGCTCTTTTGTGAGCCGCCCAATTCTGATTCCCTTCAATTAATTTGAAATCGACGATTCTCGGTGTAGTAGAGGACGAACCTGAAAGAGTTATAAAAAGTTATTAAGACGCAAAAAATCTACAACCGACGGGAACATTCGGACGCGAGGAGTCGATCCCCGGCCTGCGAGCTACCCTCCGCAGTTTTGAGTCGTTTACGTGAAGCTCGCTGTGCTCCCTTCACCACATCCGATAAGTTACTCACAAATTTTCCTCGTGTGGTGGCTGAGCGCTGAGTTCAGAGCCGGAAAGTTCAACACTGCCGCAAGAATGAGATCTGGGCTTCGACGTCAAATCGCGAGCTAGAGGTGTTCAGAATTGAGTTGCGGTTGCGCGTTGCGTACACCGAACGAGGCTTCCGCCAAGATATGGGGAGCGAGTTGAAAAACTCGGGGGAAAAAAAGGGTGTCCAGCTAACGCAGGAACAAACAAATGTAGCAGACAACGAGATGGCTTCTCGAAGGTCATCGGACCGGCATCCAAATCGGACAAGAATGCAGGATATATTGGCTGAATACGGGTGAGCAGCGGAAGCATTCAGGGCAAAGGGGAAAAAGAGGCGAAGCGAACGAGCGAACTCTGCAAGGCGCGATTCCGACAACACATTGATTTCAGGTGCGGACCATCCGCGACTCGGGGTTCCTTTCCGGTTATCGAAGTTGAGGGTAAATCCAGGGCTTCAAAGCCGAGGCGCGCCTGGTATAACAATTCGTTGTGCACACGTTCACCCCACGCGGCGTCCTTGGCATTGGTGGGGAAGGCCGGCACGACAGTCCAAGGAATACAGCCAAGCATGCCTGTTAGGTGCACTAGGATTGCAACGAGTCGAGCATGAAAACAGGGCGGATCATGCACGGTTTCGAGAAAGCAGGTGAGCGGGGAGAATGTGAGAGTAGAAGATCGTACTCGGAGTCGCAAATTTAAGAAGGCTGGCAAGAATGGCTTGCGGTGCGAAATAATAGCGAAGGGTATTAGCGGAGCGCACTTCAGGCCCGCTGAGAGGGCAGTGAGTGCAGAGCGGAAGTCGCAATAACTAAAGCCCACGCACAAGACAGCGGTCGTTGCATCCATCTCAATGCAAGCCATAAACATACCACCGTAACTTCAGAATAGAATCAGGTTCTTCGTTCTTGGTGGCGCGGTAGGTAGTGGAACAAGCAAGGGATGTATGTAGACCGTGAGGATTCCTCGAATCGGCGTCGCTGACGCCGCGTCCGGCAGGTCGTCGAGGAAATCCACTTTCAGGGATCATTGTAGTACACTGTCTGCCACAGGTCAGCACACAGCGTCGTCCTGGTTCGAATTTCGCGCCCCCGGGTTAGGATAGACAGGAATAAGTCTGTGACGCGCTGCGTTTTGGATTAGGAAATGGGGTAGCCATGGATGGCCTTGAGTATGCTCGCTTGAGTATGCTCATGGGGTTGTTGGGCTGCGAGTTTGGACTCTGCCAGTGGACTTTGGAGAGATTAGCTGGGTGGCATACGGGACTGAGCGCTGGATATACGATTATTACGACAGCCGAGTCGGGTTACATGGACGCGTCCGATGTGGTGTCTATGGTTTGCTCACATAACACAGTGCAATGTGGCGTTGTGTCTTCGTGCGTGTCAATGGACGTTACATCGTGGACGCCAAGTGGGCGCTGGCATGATGGGAGGAAGAAAGGAACGAGTTGATGTGTCGTATTTGGCTGTGGCCTGATGACGTGCTGCTGATTTCGTCAGTGTCACCTTCTCCGCTCAGTGATCAGTAACCACACGTCTCCCGTCCGACGTTCCGCTGTATCTCGCTCCTCCTGTGGTCGGCCTCGCGACCAATTACCGCCGTAACTCGGTGGCCCTCTTGGCCACTTCTTGGCTCCAAGTATCTCTTGCGTGCCACGCTCAAGAGGTACCCATCAAAGAAATTCGGCACACAGGGTCGCCAACCTCACTTGTGCCCACAATCTTGAATTTGTCGCCCCTCCACAAAGTGATTGACTTGCTCCGACGAGAACGCATTTCATGAACCGACACAATGCTCCCTCCTTGGCTCTCTAGATCGGGTACTAGGTAGTCTATGAACGGGCTCATTACTTGAATCTCTCTGGGGCTTAGAATGCCTTCCCAAGCTCTGCCGGGTTCTTGTACCAGCCGCTGTATTTCTCTCCTTGCCCGGGGCACCGGTCTATACCCCTCTTTGAAACGCGCTGGCAACAACAGCCTTGCACCATCTCATCGCTATGATACGCTATCGCCGCTAGGTTTCCCTCAGTGGCATTTGACTGGATCCGCTATGACCGCCGTTTCCCTCGGGGTCGCGTCGTGCACAGTTTATCGCTTCCTCTATTCTGCCTTACCACCCTGACTAAAATACTGGTATCCTGTGCCAATGCTTCTCCCTAAACTCGATTCTTCTCTCTGACCTACGCTTCGCAATTGTTTGTCAACTCACCTCTTCGCTCGCCGGGTGATCCTCCACGTCCTAACTAAAATGCCCGCACGCTCCTCAGTGCCACGGTGCTGAATATTGCCTTCGTGACGAAATATGCACAGCAGTGTTTCCCAACGCTCTTCGGTCGGATCAAGCGTTCAAGTGGATTTGCCTCACATGTTCGTCCTGTTTCCTCAATTTCAAGTTCAAAGTCGCACAAAATAGATATGTGGTTTTCGTTGACATTTTTCTACTGCGCACGCCACACACAAAATCGAATTTCGAGGGCTGATGCTGGACAGATGGCCGTGATGGTCTCAGAAAGGCAGTTGCGCCATCAACCTGTGAGAATGATGAGCAAGTCGAATTGGAATCCCCCCATCCCAACCCCCGCACAAATCGTTTCGAAGCTGGCCTTGTTGGTCGGGGCACTGGGCGGGGCGCTGCACTTGAGGGTGACCACACCCAGTAAACTGGTGGCGCAGCATTGTGGTTGCATGTACAGAGCTTCCGGGCAAGGGTTGTAATTCTGCCTCAGCTTCAGCCCGTTCAAATCGGAGGCTGCAACGCTGGCAATGGCGCAGAGGACAGCAGCGGTGAGTGTGAGAGTGGTTGGAACGCGCATCTCGAGTTGCGATTCAACCTTCATCATCCAGCCGTCTTTGTACGTCCAGCCTTATCTCGGCGATGCAAGAATGGGACCATCTTCGTCCTACCCCTGTTGATTATTTCGCGTTAGCTCGAGATACGAGGGCTATACCTGGATTTAGGGGCCACTGCCCCGCGGATTGTGGGCGGCCGGGTACAAATCGAACAATCACTTCAAGTTCAACTTCCGCCAGTTCACGCATCGGCTCCTTTATTGCTGCAACCTGCAACCTGCCCCTGTCATCCATTGGCCGCCGGACTTTACCTACGTGAGTACTGTCTACGTCGGTTCGGTGTCAGACCGTTTGCTTCTTCTCCATCCTGGGAGCCACTTCTTCTCCGTCCCAGGAGCCACCGGTTGAGCGAATGGTATCGCACCATAAGTTTAACTACAATGGCTCCCTGTCCTAGGCTTCCCGTGCTGGTTCAACGCTGCTCGGCACCGATATAACTCACGGTAAGCCGACAGTTGAACCTCGATTTCTCGCGAAATGAGTACCGAGGATCGGAGAATCGAGCCCCTTTCAACTGAGGAGCGAGTAGGCCGTTGACCACCCATTCGGTCCTGCTCGTAGCTCGCTGGGGTTCTCGATCGGATGTGCATCTGTCAATTTGAGGAACCTGGATGGAGAAGTCAATCCATGCCCTGCCTCCTATATATAGCGTTGAATAGATCCAGGTTTGCCTAATAGATTGACCAGTCTTGGTGTTCGCCGATGGTGAGGACCCGTGCATACTTGCAATTTAACAGTCAAAAAAAAAAGGCTAGTCATCTGAACACCCCATAGTAGGATGCGGGGAATCGAACCCCGGCGTCCGAGAATACACGAATAATTTGTCGATTCGCGCTTCCGGTGCCCGTACACTACACCCGATAATTTTACTTGCCAAATTAGTCTCCGTAGAGAGTGAAGATCAGAATGATGAAAGACGGGAAAATGAACAACTTGAAGGTGTCTAACTTGATTGGGGCCAAACCATTTCGCCGCGTCAGGGTTGCCGCGGCAGCGACGCGGTGGGGACGCGGCGGTGACGCGGCGGTTCAAATTTTGAACCGCACCGTTCTCCTCTTTCAGTGGCAATTTCCCCGAGGTCTCATAGCAGAGAATGTACACACGATGTAGCTCTACAAGATGGCGCAGGAGTCGGCACCAATAACAGCACTCATCTCGAAGTTATGGCCGTCGGAAGCATTTTGGCCGCGGCGGTGAAGCGGCGGTGACACAGTAGTGACGCGGTGGGACGCGGCGAAGTGGCTACGACTTCGCCGCGTCCCACCTATTTGACGCGGCGATACCGCCGCGCGACGCGGCAGTATGCGGCGCCTCGACCTCTCCGACGCGGCGCCGGAACAGTCGGACGCGGCGCGTCTCCTGGAGGACGCGGCACATGTCGTCGTCGACGCGGCGATGTGCGGCGGGCTGCTCAAGGTCGATGCGGCAGTACCGCGGCGACGCATATCACCTAGCAGTTGATTATGTGTGTGGTAGGCGCAGATCCCCAGGCTAGGATAGGTGACCATGTCGGTCATCAACATGATTCATGTTCAACGCTACGATGGCATAGCCACCGCTATGGAATTCAACCATGACCTGTTCTGAGCCACTTTATGGACCAAGCTCTTTCTAGGCAAGGATATTGGCCAAATAACTTCACATTTGGGGCTTTCCAAGGGAGATATGGAGTGCAGGACACGCGCGGCGCGACGCGGCGAATTGTCTCGTGGCGCCGCGCCACGTCAATAACGGCGAGGTAAGTGTCATGCTCCACTGCAAATCATGGTTACCATTTGTATAACCTCAACTAATCTGCTCCCAGAAATTCTATTCTGCGAAGGACAAGCTTGTCCGTCATGTTCAACGTTCAACGCTGCTGGGCACAGCCACTACGCGGTCGCGGTTGAACTCAACCCCCCACTGCAGTTTTATGGGTCAAATTATGGGCCGGCTCAAAGCCATTGAGCCAAGTATCTACAGCATAAGCATTGGAACATCATGCGCAGCATATACGAGACGTACGGCGCGGCGCGGCGAAGTGTCTCATTGCGGCACATCGCCGCGTCGCATATAACTGCCGCGCAAACACTCTGCGCATGAGAATTTCAGTTGGGTGGGTGTCTACCAGCTGTTTTACGTGGCCTTTAGCCAAAATATGCGAGCCCAAACTCTCATCGCTCATACCCAAGTTCTAATCTGACCTCCCCCGAATAGGGAATTCCTGAAGAACCGCGGGGCCCACTGCTCAGAGTCAAATAATTTCTGAAGTAAGTCGAGTATGGCCACTAGGCCTTGCACTTTACTAAAGGGAGCCACTCATCCTGAAAAAAGCATTTCACAGTTCGGCGCAGGAACCAGTCCCAGCACAGCCACTGTGTGGCCGCCGTTGAACTCAAGCACCCGCTAGAAGGAGTTGTATATGCCAAATCGTGAGCCGGCTCGAAGCTAATGAGCCAAGCATCCACATTCTAAGCATTGGAAAGCCACATGCACCATATACGAGCCGCGCGGCGTGACACGGCGAAGTGTCTGATTGCACCATATCGCCGCGTCACCCATAACTTCTGGGAAACTATCCTGTCCATCCATATTCCCGTTGGAGCGATGTTTTACGACTGTAATACATCGTTTTCAGTCAAAAAATCCCAGCCCACATCTTCTTTCCGTACCCGGGAGTCACGGTTGTGATCCCAGGCATGGCCGAATAGTAAATCTTGGAGGAACCACCCCGCCGAGTGCCCGGAGTACGATGATCTATTGAACATTCTGAAGGGAAGCACTAGGCCTGGTGCTTGCTACGGCACGAATCATGCTCAGAAGCCCTTTCTCGTAGTTGGTTGAACACGCTGACCCAGCACAGCCACTGTGCCCGCCGCCGTTGAACTCAAACACCCGCTAGAAGGAATTCTACATATCAAATCATGGGTCGGATCGAACCTACTGAACCAAATATCCATATTCTAAGCATTGGAAAGCCACATACAGGATATACCACCCGGGCGGCGCGACGCGGCGAAGTGTCTCATTGCGCCACATCGCCGCGTCACTTATAACTTGGGCACAATCACTTTCTCCGTCCAAATTTCAGTTGGAGGAGTGTTCTATAACTGAGATACCTTGTTTTCAGGCGAAAAATCCCAATCCAAGTTTTCATTCGGACCAAGTTTGCGATCTCGAGCACCGACCGAGAATAGTAAACTTCTGAAGAACCACTAGACTGATTGCCCAGAGTCCGATGATTTATTGAGCAATAATTATGGGCGCACTAGGCCTGCTACTTTCTGTCGCACCACTCATGCTCAGAAAGCCCTTCTCGCAGTCGGTTGAACTAGCTGTCCCAGCACAGCCACTGTGCAGCCGCCGTTGAACTCGGCCAAGACCCGTTCTAAGCCAATTTGTGGGCCAAAAATTGTTCTGGCCAAAGCTGTTGTCCAATTGAGATGGAATTTGGGCCTTGTAGAGGAAAATATAGAATACAAGACACACGCGATGCGACGCGGCGAAGTGTCTGATCAGCCACTTCGCCGCGTCACCTATAACTTTCGCACAACTACTCGGTACATCTAAATTCCGGTTGGGGGCACATTTGACAACTGTGATACATTGTTTTCAGGCCAAAAACCTCAACCTAAATCTTCATTAGGTACCCAAGTTGTGGTCCCACGGATCGACCGAATAGTAATTTTCTCAAGCATTACTGGACCGATTTCCTGGAGTCCAATGATTATTTGAACAAATTGAAGGGAAGCACTAGGCCTGATACTTGCTGTCAGACCACTGACCCTCAAAAGGCTCTTTCAAGTTCTTATGGCAGTTGGTTGAACCCACAGCCACTGTCCAGCCGTTGTTGAAGACCGACTCTGGGACGTTTTGTTGGGTGGAAATGGGCACACCACAGACCTATTGACCTACAAATTGGCCACTACCAAGTGAAATTCGGAAGGCTGGAGACGCGCGGCGTGACGCGGGGAAGTGTCTGACTGCGGCACATCGCCGCCTCACCCATAACTTTGAAACAAGCACCCTGTCGACCCAGACTTTGGTTGGGGGAATGTTCTACGACTGTGACGCACTGCTCTCGTTGAAAAAATCCGCACACCAATCTCCATTTATCATTCCTGTTGAAGAGGGACTTAAAGCAGAACTACTGAACTTATTGTCCAGACTCAAATAACGTCTTTAACAGTTGGGATGGACGCACTAGGCGTGATACTCGCCGCTGCATCATTTACGCTCTCAGATGGTTGAGTCACATTTGGTTGAACTGCCCGAATAGGCAATTTCCTGAGAACCGCTGTGCTGAGTCTCCAGTCATAATCAAACAAAACCTCACACTTGGACTCCCTCTGTTTCACCATCTGGTCAATCCCGTAACTGGTCAGTTGAACCAAAGTCTACGACGCTTCGATAGACCATTTCTATCTTACATTCACTGCGTCAATTCTGACTGCTCAAGACATATTTTGACTCAAACGAGTCTTGGGCAGAACGAGGACGCAGTAGACATATTATAAAATGTGGTCTTCAAAGTGTCCTTAGTTCAATGCGCTGCGTTCAGTTACTGGGAGAGGAGTACAATGCTGGATGCTCAGTGAATTTGCATCCACCGACGTAGTGCTGCGCCCATATAGCTCTGTAACATTGTAATGAAGATAGGTCCAAAACCGGTGCCAGACAACCCCAGTGGCTTGTTTTTCGCTTCTACGCATGCACTAACGCCGAGTCAGGAAATCTCCGCCTACCCACAGTATGCTTATCATAAGGTTCAGTCCATTGAGCTTGAACCCCCTATCGGCCAGGCTCGATTTAGTTAGGTGTGGCCTGGGTCAACCAAGAGACAGGGACCAGGACTCCTGGATACATTGCATTCGCTGGCTGTACGTTGCCGCGGATATTAGTGGCGCACTTATAAATCTCACGTTTAGGGGCTTCCGTACTTACTTTTGAGCGCCAAGAGGGTACATCCTTTCATGGTGTAGTTACAATGATCGACGGCCGCAATTTCTTGGGTAGTTACTGGGTTAGTTTCCCCGTCGCTGCTAACTATTAGATTTGGAATGAGAAATGCCGCTGAAAAACAGAGTGGCCCAGGGTTGAAGAATATCGAACCGTGGGAAGTTGTGGAATAGCTCGAAGCGAGGAGGGTTCACGTTGCACAAGCACGCAGATGATCGCTGGCGAGTAAATAAAACAGCCAGGTATCGGAAAAATGGTGGCTGCGGTGAGTGAGATATCTATCGGCGAGTGAGCAGCATTTGTTTGAAGATTGGGTTGAAATA
This sequence comes from Mycena polygramma, assembly GCA_029449255.1. Taxonomy (NCBI): domain Eukaryota; kingdom Fungi; phylum Basidiomycota; class Agaricomycetes; order Agaricales; family Mycenaceae; genus Mycena; species Mycena polygramma. The sequence goes on from JARKID010000202.1 coordinate 23,993, forward strand.
GGTTGCGCCCGGCGACGGGCGCGGCGTCAGTTTAAGCGAGCGGCGGTGGAGATAGGGCTGCGGCAGTGTGCGGCGATGGAAAAAATCGACGCGGCGACCACACGCGGCGACGCGGCGATGTGGTATCAGGTCGCGGCGGTGCTACCATGTGACGCGGCGCGCCGCGGCGCCAAAGCGGCGGACGCGGCGAATTAGCCTAGCCCACTTGATTGTTGATATAACAGAGACAAAAAATCCTGCCATCATAGGCCCCCGCGGAGTCGAACCGGCCCTCGACATCTCGGATTTGAAGTTGTGGACCACAGTCCCTGCCCTGGAGCGAGAGCATCCTGCACATGGCTGAGTGCCGTACCCGCCTCTGGAATATCAACGCACCCTCCAGCCGGCCCGACGTCTGTCACTCAGACTCACTCTCAGAAATTATATAGTGTAAAGCACACAGCGAGACTCATGCTGCATGATATCGCGAGGCTTAACACCATTGCAATTCCGGTTGATTGAACGTGGGCGTGTTGACCGCGGGGCGCAAATGTAAGTGAAACAAATATCCCTTTCCTACTATCATCACCCTTCGCTAACTAATCGCCGACCAACTACATAGGGCTGCCACCCGTGCCCGTGACGGGCACGGCCGTGGTTTCGACGGGCTAACCACGGCACGGGCCGTCAATTTCACGGCCGTGGAGATACCAAAAAAATAGTCAACGGCACGGCACGGTCTACGGCACGGCCGTGACGGCTTCACGGCTGGGAAAATCTCATATCGCGGTGTGCTTTGGCTTCAAATAAACAGGGTGCCATCGTAGTTGAGCTCCGCCGTGCCAAAGCCGGATTAGAAACGACAAACTGTATTCTAACAGCGACAAAAAATATAGCCACAGCTGAACTAACCCAGCATCAATCTGGGAGTGCGTCTTGGATGTTTAAAAATGTATCCAACACATTTCCATGATATCGTGGGCCGTTCTCTGCTCAGAAACCCGCCATGAATGAATCTATCAATATCGGCCATCAGTTCCGGCAAATGCCGAGGGTACCAATATTGAGTTCAATTTTGGTCAAGCCGCAGCTTTTCACCCAGCGTATGACATCCCGATAGCAAACAGGCAAATATTATTCTTTACCGGTCAAACTTAGCTCATCTGAGCCCGAGAAAAACTAAGCCGTGGTACGGCCGTGACGGCCGTTTTTCACGGCCCGTGGGCAGCAAGAGCCGTGCCGTGACCGTACCGTGGGGGAGGCCAGAAAATTCTCAACGGAACGGGCACGGCACCCGTGCCACGGGTGCCGTAGAACCGTGGACACGGTCACGGGCGGCAGCCCTACAACTACAGCAGCCGAGTGCTTTAGCAACAAATGTGCAAGTGCACATTTGAACCTGATCCGCCAATCTCCTGTACGATGCGGCCGCCGAATATGGGGCGGAAATTGAGATCGAACAGCCGGAAGGAAGAAGGACAGAAGGAGCGGCGATTGCCGGGTATGGAAGGAGTGGCCCTGCACGTTCGGCCCGTTCAAAGTTCAGGGTGTGTGCAGGGTGTGTGCAAGGTGTGTGCGGTTTGTTGAGAGGAAGGATAGAATCATGGGCATGAGGGCAGACTTCTCCGATTGGCTTGCCAAACTGGCTTGCGCCGCTTAGCGGAGTTTGAATTTGGCTTGGCGGGCGTGGGCGTGGGCGTGGATGGCTTGGCTTGGCTTGTGCTCGCTTACACCAAGCTTCGCCACTGTAGCCAATTCATCGATAACACCTGTTTGAAGCCTCGCCATCGTCTACAATCTCCCTAGGGACTCCCAGAACCTTCGTGCCTTCCCCTCTGGCAACCGGACGTGCCAAAAGACAGGCTTGTCAATGTTTGCTCCCATGGGTTGAATACAAGCGCGCTCCTGGCATCTGTGAGGCCCAAGAAAGACATGTTGCATCTTAGTGCTTAAACACAACTGGTCTACCCAATTGCACATCTATTAAACAGGCAATTCTTCAAGTAAGTCACGATTCAACTTATGATTCTCTGAGTTTCTCGATCTCCCGTTTTTTGTTCAGGGTATACAGTACATCTGAGTTGCTTCACACATTGTAAATAGTAAACTAGTAAACTTCACTCCCAAATGGACACTAGAACTCCAAAGAATTGACACGATGAACATTACTCGCTATACCCCCACACGTTGAACAATTTAGACTACATTTCGAGAACGAAGTTTACGTCCGGCGTTGACGGGCGGCGTTTTGGCCCTGCGTTTACCACCGGGAGCCTTCTTCTTCGCCTGTTTTTTCTTCACACCCTCGGCCTCCATGTCATTATGAGTCTTTTCCTTCCTCTGCCGTTTAGGTGGCTTCTCATCCTCGGACAACGGCGAGCCAGCCCGCTTTAGTTCGCCTGGGAGAACAACGGCAATTGGCGCGCGGGGAGGACGAATGGAGGGGAGCATGCGCCGGAAGGAGGGTGGGCGAAAGTCTCTGTCGTAAATTGTGTGGTCGCGATTGAACCTCAGCATTTGTTGGTCTACCGGGATGTTGGCCTTCAAGGCAGTGGACCCAAACATGGCAGTGAGAGCTGCCGTGCCATCCATGCGGTCTGGGACAACGGATTCCTCCCAAAGATCGCTGATGAGGTCACCGTTGAGGTTCAACGGCTCCCCAAGCTCGTGCTGGATCGCCAGAAGTTGAAAAAGCGCGGAGCCGACACCCATCACCCGTCGGTTGCATTCATCTTCTGCAAGGTTTTCCAGCTCTGGATGTGGTTTCATCAAGCGGGAGAGAGGTTCGAAAAGAACAGCCTCAAGCTCGGGCGTTGGGATCAAGCCAAATGCTTCGAGGAACAAGGTCGGTTTTCGATGCATGTCGATGCCCCTCGAGCCAGAGATGCAATCATTGAAGGCTTCGACGACGCGGTTCCCGTTGCGCCAGTCCGCCAGGATTTTTGCAACCGTGGGAAGTGCTGCGTCAAATATCGAAGACAGGACAGGGTTCTTATGGCCAGGGTAGTCGGGCTTCATGTAGAATGGGAGGCGAATCTGGCCAATCTGTTGAAGTGGTCAGTGCAGTTTTCAACGCATGAAATACAAGACTTACCTGTTCCTCGGCCAGTTGAACTTCCCTGATTTCCTGCAGAAATTTGCGACTACGGAAGTTGGTCTGCAGCATGAGAACGGGCAACATCGAGTCACCCGAGATATACAAGGTCCCGTCGTTGCACGCGAGCCACCGGAATTCATATTCGTTGAATTGGTTCGGGCGACGGCGGTGATGTTGAATGAATTGTGCCGGGTACCATAGAACATCGGGAGACGACCAATCCTTGTTCTGGCCGGACAGATCTGGCAGCATCACAATAGCGCCGACTTCGCAACTATTCCACGAATTAGACATAGTACACGACATATGCGCGAAGAGACTCACAATGTAGCCTCCTCTTCGACCCGACATCCCCTGCAAAGGAAACGGTTGTCGGGATCGTGCCAGTCCACCCCAGGATAGCAGCGGAAATGCGACCAATATCTGCACCTTTCGCATTGAACTTCATCGGGGTCGTCATCACCTTCAGGCTCATTTACCCCGCAGATGCAGAAAACCGGGCACGGCGTGTTGGAGTCGGTTTCTGGGAAGCTGATATCGGCGGCCGCATTGCGAGGTGAGGGCACAGGGGTCTGCTCAGGCGTGTAGAAGTTGTCCGATCCAGGCGAAGAATTAAGTGGGGAGGAGGTGATGGTGTCGATCAGCATCTGGTCGACTTCAGCGTCGGCGTCGTCGGGAATATCGATAACCTCCTTGGGGGGGACGGGTATCGTGGCGTAATCCGACTCGATCTCTTCAACTGTCCTCGTTGTCCTCTGAGGGACAATCAGCCTACTTCTCCATAAAATTTTGGAACCACCAACCGAAGACTTGGACGTTCGGAGGTACAGCACGAACGACGTGTTAGCCTCATGGTCTTCCAGAAGATGCACAGGACCGAGTTCTGTGACCACGCCGCCGCGTCGACAGTCGTCGTACATGTATGTACTGTTCTTGAGCCTAATTTTCGTCAAATAATGGCCGATTGTACCCGCTGCTTTGGGAGCAAGGTAAATGACCCGGGCAATGAGCATATACTCAACATCGTCCAGGACCATGGTCAACGGGCAGGCCAAGTCTTGTGCATCGGGATCGAACGCTATATTGCGTGCGCGCAAGAGCGGATCCAGACGCAGGATGAGCGGCCAGTCGGTGGAAATTGAAGTCACGGCCGCCTCTGCACCACAGGCATGGTGAGAACAAGGGATAGGTGCAGTGCGATGCAGAGGGGACCAGCTATGTGCACGCGATGTTCCAGACGAGTGACGTGGAATAGCGTGCATCAAATAGTCCGTCAGCGAGGGGCAATAAGAGCCTGGTTGAATATGGCGCTGCGCGAGGAACATGTCACCGTGGTTGATCCCTTTTTGAGCGGCAATGTCGGGCAGAATTTTGGTACCGTGGTGTGACGCGCACGTGTAATGCACGGTGTAGGCTATAGCAAAATATTTTTGGATGCCTCGCGTTGTATCGGTCTACATTGGGAATCAGCTTCGACTCGCTTTTCGAGGTGTACATACTCACAACGGTCATTTTGTTCAACCACGTCCGAGCGCAGCTCTATGGGTGTAATACTGTAAAATAATTACTTTGTGTAGCACCCCAGTTTTCTGAGAAAAAGTGACACCCTGGTTTCAATTTGAGCAGAAAAGGTCAGCAGCGAAATGCGAACCTAAATGTAACAGGCGCAGTAAACCGAAAATGTAGCAAGTTATTCTGACAGCATTCACATCTTCAATGGGATATATTTTCCTTGCAGCCTTTGTCCTGCGAGGTTAGCTTTGACCTGATTCTAGGTACGTCCAACGCTTTCACGAGCCACCGGCACTCTGCAAGCCCAGAATTCCGGCCTTCGCTCCACCCCCAAACAAAGCCCGCTATAGGTACTTCAACCAAGGTATCTGGCAATCCGACGAGTGGCCCGGGGTCCTCAAGTATTCAACAGGGTACAACCAGGGAGTAATGATTATCTCAATGTGTCCATTTACATAGTCCAGGTACAACATGAACTGGGTAAGCGACCATCTCTGCGGTCGTGGGTTGACCATTCTCACGAGGAAGGTCAAATCGCCTCGGTGCAGGTTTGCCAGTGCCATCAGTGATCAATAAATTATGTGCTATGTTGCGTACAAGTTTCTGGCAGTGCGCGAAAACTTGCCTCGTTTTCCAACAAGCAATGTGCTGAATTTTCAACCCTGTTCATAGTTGGTCACTTTTTCGTCTGTATCTTGGGGTGTGTCACTTTCTCGAGCAAACTAATTATTTTACAGTGTTCCCGCCATACAGCTCGCCATCCCCGCAGTGAAATTGTCTCCGTACCATTTGGTCGTGAGGCGCTGCACATTAAGCTGACCGGCCTGTAGTATGGCGGTCAAAGTGCACTTTTATTATTTGTCCAAAAAATGTTTGTTTCTTCAAAAAATGTGCCCGATTCCATTAGAAAAGTCAAACTCTCAAATTTACAAACTTCACTTTCAAACTTTTTTCCAAAAAAAGTCGAGGTCCGAAACTTTACAAAGTCTGGTTGGTACTTTCACAAAACATGACCGGCGATATCGCTGACATGTGGCTGTGCTGACCCCAGTGATGGCATCGTCGACCCAATGCATCATTCTCCTTGGATGAGCTCTCCACCCATTTACAGGGCCAATACAGTCATAGAAAAATTACACAAGCAATATGTGATGCATATAATGAGGTCTGCTGGGTCCTGTCCTTCCGAAGAGCCCGGCCTGACCATATGTGGGTGGAGGCTAAAGGGAGATGTACCGCATTGGGCTAACGAAGGCATCATTAGGGTTAGCACAGCCACATGCTGCGTATACTGAAAGCACAGACGGAGACTTTGTAGAAATTTGGAACTTGGTCTGTTTTTTTTTTTGGAAAAAAAGTGTCTGTTTTTTTGAAAAAAATCTGGAAGCAAATTTTCTCAAAGTTGGAAGTTTGACTTTTCTGGATAATTGGACACATTTTTTTGGAGAAACAGACATTTTTTCAGGAAATAATAAAAGTGCACTTTGACCGCCATACTGTAGCGCATACCCAAGCTTTGTCGCGTCTGGCTCCTTAACAGTCGACTTGAGAGATACAATCGCCCCGCTGAGCAAGCCGCGCAGCCACAAATGCTCGAAGACATCACGAAGACCCGCATCCGATGCCTCCGTGCGAATTCGGCGCAGAAGTTCACCGCGAACGACATCACCCATCGCAACAAAAACCCGAAAATAAGCTTCGAGGGGGGCGTCAATGAAGCAAGAGTTATTCTCCCAGACATAGGATTGGCGGATGAGTGCAGAGGGTGGGCTCGAATTTGAAGGTGGAGATGGTGGCGGGGGGGCATTGGGAAGAACAGAGGCTGAGTTGCATGCACGCCATCTCTCCTCGTCAGTTAGCGCCGAATTCCGTGCATTGAACTCATCCTCTATCTGCTGCACAGCCGCCAGCCGTTCACGCGTGTCGGGTGCACGTCCGTCGTTCTCATGCCAATTGATGCGCGATTTTGGTCGCGGCTTGGTGCCTTGAAATCTGGCGTCGACGTGCCCGGCTGTTTGAAGTGGAAGAAAGTATTGAGTTACTTGAAGCGAGATATAAGTAGAACACAGACCAATTACAGCAGCGTATAGCATTTCCGTTTCGCGTTGATAGCGATACAAACGGCGGATTCCTTCGAATAGGTCGAACTTGGTGCCGACAGCTCGATAGAGCAACCAGTGACCGGATTCACTCGCATTCGTGGAATCGGGCAGCTTTGCGCGCAACTCAGCCGGCATCTTCTGCATCGCAGGAAAGATCATGCTGCCGTTCCCGGGCAGGACCCACCACGCTAGCCAGGGCCGTATTTCGGGAAATTCAGCGCGGAGCTGCTCAACAGCCTGAAGGAACTCTGCGGCAGTAGTCCCTTCCGATTCGAGGATGCTGATGAGACCCTCGAAGCGAAACAGATGCTTCACCCCGACAATGGCCTTGATTTTGTGGAGTGAGCGCTTCCAGTGAACGATACAACCCTTGATGAGAGCTTCGGCCCGGACGCGTAACGCCTTGGCTTCTGCAGTGCGGCTCGCCTCGCTGAGAGTATTCCAGCCCGGAATCCGAGCGCACATGTACTCCACGAATGCCGATATGAATCCATTCCGTTGTGCCGTGGAAAAATCAAGCACCTGCAGCGAAACGATCAATGGAAGATCAATAAGTATGTTGAATTAAGACGTACCGCACTGTACAGACGCTCGTCGAATGCATAACCGAGTCCCGTCGTGCACACTTCCGCAATCACGTACACGAGCTGGTCAAAATGGGACTTGTGGTGCCGCTCGTCTAGTTTGCCAATCCAAGTGAAGAGGATGGGAGTCCAGCGCATTATGATCTGGGAAAAGACGAGGGAGGCGAGGAGAATGCCTTGGGTGAAAAAATCGTGAGACCCGTCTGTAACAAGGCCATGTCGGCCGCTCTCCGCCTCTAGATTCTCCTCGCGCCAGGAGGAAATTTGGTCCCGAAGAAGAACGTCGCGCATGAAGGGAGTTTGCATCACAATGAATCGTCCATCCATGAGATCCGACTTGACAATCCACGGCGTCTCGAAGGCCTCCTGGAGCGAATCAAGGGAATCAAGGAGCTGAAAGCCACTGTTTCGCGTGGCTGCCGGGGCAATGATTCCCTGCCGTACTTTGCTCTTTTCGACTTCTGCACGCGCTTTGCGAGCACCAAGTAGAATTGGATCAATATCGCCTAGAGCCACCTGAGTTGAACCGGCGCCTGCCCGCAGTTGCTGAGCAGTCAGTGTGGGATTTTCTCGGACTTGTCGATCCAGTGCTGCGCGATGGGCGGCCGGTAGAACCTTGATGGGAGGACGGCTGTGTTCGTGCCGTCCTTCATGCTGACGCACCGAGTGTTCGACGCCATCTTGGTCCGCGTAGAGATAGTAAGTCAATGAAGCCGAACAAGAAACATAAGTGAGCGTCTTATGACAGATATGGCATGTCTCCCCGCATTGGTTGTCCCGGGCGCGTTTCTCTTTCCTTGGTCGGTAGAGACGCTTGTGATCGCCGGTGTCGGTCAAGCAAGCGCAATGGAAGACACCAAGACAGACCCGTTTGTCGGATTTGTAAGCGCCTTCCGGAAGACCCCGTTTGCGAGCGCCAGAAGAGCGCCACATCCAGCCCTGATCGTCCCAGCCTTCAGGTTCCTGTCCCTTAGTACACTCCAGTTTAACGTTGCCATCCGGCCATTGATACGAGGGTGACTCCTGGTTCAGCTGCTGCGAAATCACGGGTGCCGCAGGGATGGCATTGGGAAAGCCGTGAACGGGGTTTTGAGTTTGCGGATACGCAGCTGGTGGGGCAGGGTACATCTGAGGCGGCGGGTACGGTGGCGGGTGATACACGGCGGGGTATGGACCCTGCGGAAGCCCATGCGGAGGAGCCGGTGGACCCCAAGCGCCTTGGACGCCGGGGTAAGGAGGGTATCCTGGAAAACATGAGCGACTCAGACAGGAAAGGAGAAAGCACCATTCGCACCTGGCAGTTCGGGTGCAGCGTTCAGCATTCCAGGATACATAGGATACATCCACGGCGCTGCTTGTGGTTGAGAAAAGAACTAGCAAAGATGTCAGTTCAGACATACCTTGTCCATAGGGCGAGGAAACTACGATGACAACGGTCAGAGAATGCGGCAATAAGAGGAATTGCGACGCACAATACGGCGGACCGGGTGTCTGGCCATAGACACTGTTTTGAGGATATGGATAGGGCACGGGGCCCGCAGGCTGCGAGGTATTCCCCAGCCCGAAGAATCGCTTTATGCGCTGGAACATGAGAGGCGAAAAAAAGAGCACGGCCACACCATATGACTTGTGATCGAGCATGATTGCGGATACCCTTTTTGGACATGATCTGGCAGATCTGCGAATGCCTTTCCTACCATACACACAGGGCTGAGTAGCCAAAGCACGGACATAACCTCCGTTAATTCGGGACGTGCGACGCCATCAAGCAATCGGACAGTTTAACCGTTCGTCCAACCTGATACGTGAACTTACAGTGACAAGATTGGACAAGAGGTCAATATCAAGGTATCCAGATTCAGAGTCCTTGAAGAAAATATATTTGGTCTGAATCCCACAGATACGATTTACGCGCAGCGTCAGAGCATAGACCGAAATCGCGGGTTGTCGGTGGTGGTGAGCCAGGCAATTTGCAAGGATGTGAAGCAGCAAAGACTATCCGACCAGATCAAGCCAGTAGTACATGGAGCAATGAAGGACCGCAGTGAGGCTGAAGGTGAGCGGAAGAAGCAAGTGTCAAATCCGAGTTTGCCGAGCAGCGCTGAATCGCCGCTGGCAATCACCGTAGCGGCTCGACGGCATCAACTCCCGAGGCATCCATCCACTTCGAGCAAGATTCTTCCCGTCTCGCATTACTCGTAGTGCATCTGACCCGAGTCGTGCCAATTCGGTCATGCGCACACTAATTTTAAAAGGGCAAGCCACACCGTTCATGAACACCGTGCACAAGCCGCCTTGCACAGACCAACAAGCCAGTTGAGCCACAGACAAGCCAACATATACTGACTTGCGACAATGTACTCAAGCCCACGCCAATGTTTTCCAAGCCAAGCCCATGCCACATTTATAGTACTATGTTAGAGCGGCGCACATTTTTGCTACTAGCTTGCACAAGCCACTTTGTACAAGCCCGCAAGCCACTTTGTACAAGCCCGCAAGCCACTTTGTTCATGCCCAAGTCAATTGGCGCATGCACAAGCCAGTTTGGCAGGCCCAAGCCAATTTGTCACGCCCAAGCCAATTTGGGCAAGCCCACGCCGGCCGATTTAGTGTTGAAATCTGACTTCAAATACGAACGGCGGGTGCAGCATTGAAGATCTTGGCTCCGGGCTAATCCAGTTACATGCCATGGATGCGCATTAAATGCCGGAGCATGCCAAAAATGTACTTTTTTTTGGTCGCTGCACGCCCGCACAAGCCATTTTGGTCGACAAACTGGCTTGTGGCACGTGACACAAGCCACTTTGCTCAAGCCCCCGCCCAACCCATGCCCGCTCACAATTTCAGACAGACAACGGGATCACCTTGGTTTCTTGAGTCTGGGGATGTCCTATAGCGATCCACAAAAATACCGTGATCCCGCACTGTCCAAATGAGCTGACGGTGATTAACCTTCAGGGAACAGTCTTGTTCTCGAATCTTTTGGCTATAATTGGGAACACAGAAAACACCGCAGTGGATTCAACTTTGGTAGTCCATTGTCTTACCTCTCCGCCAATTCGCAATGTATACCAGCTGAAGACACTGGACTGAGAACCAGAGTGTAGGAGGCACCGGAACGCGATGAATAAGATTACAACCTGGTTTAGTTATCTCAAAACATATAAACATCTTGATCATTGCAGAGCCCTAGGACGACAGTAAACGCGAGCCCGCGCGAATTCTGATCTTCCCGGGTTCAAAAATCCAGCACTGGGATGTTTTACTGAGGAACTCTTGAAATCAACGAGAAGGTATGGCAAGTTCAAGGCAAAGTTTGAGTCATTCGTGGGTAACGAGCATGACATAGGCTCTCATTATGCTCTTTGGTTGTATACCCCGTGATTTTGCAGGTCGGTATTGCAAGGGAATCTTGGTTATGTCCAGATATCTCGAATGTTCAAACAGACCCACCGCCTTGTCGTGCCTGAATATCTGTCAATATTCTTGTTGTGGTCCAATTGCTGTGATAGAGAGACGAGTGGATACTTAATCATCATACTCACCTCAACAAGCCCGCAGGCTTGCGCTGGATTGACATAGTTTCCCGGTGTCGTTGTTGCGCCCAATCGGCATCATCAGTAAAACTACACATTCGTCTTTGGCAGCTTTGATCTTTGAGAATCATCTTTGACGATCTTTGTCTCTCGAACTCAGCTTTGATCTTTGGTCCAGATCTTTGCAGCAATCTTTGGCTTTCACGGGGCATCTTAGGTCTTCCGTTGGTGTCTTATTTTGACAGACATTTTCTCGCGACACATCCTAAATAAAACTGGAAATACTATAACTTGATCAATCCAGGATATTACACATTGTCGTACCTTGGGTTCATGAGTGGGTTCATAAACCGTTTTAACATCCGATTGAGAGTCAGCTTCGGGACTTCGAAAAATCGATGCATAAGGAGTATGAATTTAGAGATTTCAGACCACTCCAAGTTACGCAAGTACGCAACACGCATTGCTCAATTGCAAGTTGTGCGCACACGGTCGGATCGCAGCGAGCGAGGCAATGAGCAAGGGAAAAAGTTCCAAGTCTTTCAAACTCCGAGTCCGATCATGATCGGAAAGATGTGTGTCACTTGGCAACGCCATCAATTGGTTGGTCGTCCTTCCCTCTTCCCTCCATGTCCTCGCTTTCCCCCCCTTTTGCCTGACCTTCCCCCTCCTTGCATTGGTCCCATGTTTGCTGAAATCCACCCCGAACCCTATCAACATTGTCAATGCCTTTCACCGGCGACACAGCGCCGTCAAGAGTCTGCACCGTCAAGAGTCTGCACCGTCAAGAGTCTGGCCTCAAGATCTCGCCGTCAAGAGTTCGCGCTGTCAAGAGTCTTGGACCTTGGTGCTACTCAAGCGTGCCTGACCCTCAAATCCTCTCCTGCCCTTGCCTCAAAGCCCGGCTGTTCCACTGTTACTCGCTTCCTCTTCTACTTCGACGCTGCCACGAGTCATGCGCATAGTGCGTAGCGTCTGGTGAGTACCTCGTTGCTGACTCTCACTCATTGACCTGACCTGTCCCTTCCTAAGGTTTTTTCACCGATGCTGGGCACGCGGGAAAACGTTACGAATGGGCTGTCTGTACGTGCATTGTGCGTGACATTCACACCTCATATTTATTTCTCCCGATCTCGTGGATGGCCTCCTCTCGGCCTCCAGTTGTTTCGCTGCTCCAAACTGGAACCCGTAGTCACGGCCGCTGCCTGAACGGCGATGAATGACGCAGATGCCGCGGCGCGTTGTGTATTTAGATATTTAGATATTCATGTACATTTTGCACCGCAATATACAGCTTTCCCCCCTCTTTGATGTTTAATACGTGCTTTGAGTGCATCTTTCGACATCTTCAGGAGCATCTTTCCCAAAGCTCTACTCGTCTTTCACATCTTTCCAAAGCCTCCCAAAGACGTCCAAAGACAAAAAGTCTTTGGGGAGACTTTTGACCTAGCTTTGTCAAAGACGTACGTCTTTCGAAAATTCACGTCTTTGGCATCTTTGGCGTCTTTGCAAAGACGCCAAAGACGCCAAAGACGAACCTGTAGTTTTACTGATGATCGTGACGCTGACAAGTGAAACTCGGTGGGAAAAGCGCACGCCCGGAAAGGGGAGTGTCAGGGGAGACATATGGGCTACACAGAATTTGAACAGGAGGCCTAGGGCGCGAGAAATCTGCGCAAGCCACTTGGATTTTTTGGCTGGTGCCAAGCCGACAAAGTGGCTTGCCAAGCCGACATTTTGGCTTGCAAGCCGGTTTGCCGGGCGTGGGCGTGTGATGCCACCAAAAGCCACGCCCACGCCCGAAACAAGCCAGTTTGCGCGGGCGCAAGCCAGTTTGGCAAGCCAAAAAGTTAACTCTCGGCATGAGGGCAAGTCCGCGGAACCCTGCCGAGCTATGTACCTGTTTCACGAAGAAGAGGCGCGGGATCTCGAAGTGTAAATATAGTTCGGTAAGGAAATTGAATCAGACGAACCTCTCACCTAACCTCCTATAGGTATGCATGGATCATACATTCCATAACCGGGTATCGCCGTTCGCTCGCGAATCGCGTCGCGTGCAGGCTCGCACCCAATAATCACTTACCTAATGTTGAATCCACCTAAGGAGCCTCCGTTTTGGTCACGTGGAGGACCTCTTAGGTACCTTTCGGTGTATGAGCTAAAGGTACCTAAAAGGTACCCCTCCGTTGGAGGCTGCCCAACCGTTTATTTTCGGGTGGTACATCGGCCACCTCTCCCGACCTCCGTAGCTCCAATAATAGGTCAGGGCGGGGCTGATTCGACTTCATGGCGGCCTCCTATGCTTGTCAAAAAGTGCCATTTCGTCGATGATGCTGCTTCTACTGGTAGGGATAAATTGGAACAGAAGTAAATGGTCAAGAAATTTCCAACTGCGTGTTGGGAAAGCATTGCACACTGATTCAACAGGGCTGCCAAAATAAATCGGTGCTTGCCAATCGGTCCCATGCCGCCTGCTGCGCGCCTGCTCCCTCAGCTGCCCTCCACCGGTCCTATGAGGCAAATAATACATCCCAGCGCGGCTCGGCGCGACTCGATCAAACTTACGGCGGCCTCCTAAAAGTTGCACAACAATCAGTATTGCGGGCAGATTTGATTGTGCTTAGCAACAGGCTACAAGTAGATCGTTTACGGTACTCTGGTTAGAGCTTGAAGAAAGACAACTCCATAAAAGCTTACCAAGAGGAAGCGGAGGCCACCGTTGTGTCAATGTGCGGTCCATTCTTCGGTTGGCCACGAACCGGGGTACCACCCGAGGTCCTACCAGTATGCCTAACTGCCTTATCAGAGCGTCAGGGATGGACACTACCCTAATTACACCCTCAAGAGCTCCCTCGGCGGCCACCAGGTCTGTAGTAGGTTCCCGCAGTGAGCTGGCTGGAACCATGAAAAACATGATTGTAAAACTGGACGGCATCGAAAAAACGAAATACAATCATTCAGCAGCATTCAACGTGATTCGAAGGCCCATATTTGCACATAGAGCGCACCAGTAACCTCACGGGTGAGAAATAGGGTGCCGTCCCAGCGGAGTCAACCGTGGGAACACACAACGAATACGGTTGAACTTTGATTGGCTTCAGACAATGACCGGAGTCTCAAGCACCCTTTGGCTACGCAACATCGTAGCCCTCCGTGCCTCCATATTGCAGCCCTCCGCGCCTCCCCCTCCTCATCCACGCCCTCGGCCATTCACGTAACAGCGATCAACCAATCGGATCGCGAATAAACGTGGGTGAAACTTGTTCTTTTTGCCTCCCACCCCAAACACACATTCAGCTCTGGAGTTAAAGGCGTAGATTGCTCTACGCCATCGCCCGACATCCTCTGTTTTTTCTCCAAAATTACAAGCGGCCCGTACAACCAGATTTCCGAGTGCGCACAAGTTGTCCCAGAAGACAACGGTTGATCCACTATAACTTTGACTTGAATAACCATCCACTTCATGTATCGTCACCTGCACCACTTCAATAATGCCAGATCGTCTCCTCGCGATGCAGATGGTCCCTAACAGGGTTCTGACACTGTCCAAGACGTTTCATGGACACTTCCTGGCCGACTACCGCGTCTCATGGAGGCCACCAAGTATTCACAGACAGCCATGAATACATGTTTTCACGTACACAATCCTGAAAAACAAGAACCAGAAAAGTGGTTACTTTCCTCTGCATGGTCTTTTCGTCCCGTAGAGCGGCCAAAAGTGTCTCGCGACATCACGACTCGTTGTATGGTGGCCTCCAGCCAATTGCAGTCGGGGCATGGAAGTTCGGGCAGTGGCAAGTTGACAGTATGCGAGGTAAGTGCTGCTAAGTATATCCACATTTCTTCATGCATTTCATGCCTCGACAGATGGTTGAAACACTTTTTCATTGGCGAGCTCTTAATCATCAGTGGCCTCCGAACACACGACACGTACGTAGAGGTAAACACCGTACATCAATCTTGCCGCGACATATCCGAACATCTGGTGCTTGAATGCAATCCGCCGACTTACTATTGACCGAATGGGCGAACACTGCGAGGCCTCCGGATTGCGAATGAGCCCACCTCGAAACTGAAAAAAAACGAGGCTGGAATCATGGGCGGGCCGGGAGTTTCTTGTTCATTACACCTGGATGGTGCTCTCCATACTGCCTGGCTTCCAAGTTGCCCCGATGCCAGCCAGTATGTTGGCACACAATACAGTCGCTTGGCTGCTCCCGACTGCTAGTCATTTTCCTTGTTGCGTTGCTACTTGAACCGACAACTCAAATCATAGAATGAATTATTCTTCGTTCATCTGTCTATCCCCTCGGACTCGACACGTTGGCCTCCATTACCGGCATTCCAGCCCCTAACTTAGGCCTGAGGTGGAGCCGGGTCCTCATGAGCTACAATAACACGAGGAGAGCTCGAGGATATCGTGCTACGCGCTACAGACCCTGGGGGAGCAAAATTCTGGACCAAACGGTGACCACCGATTTATTTCGGCAGGGCGGGTTCTTGCTGCTAGATCAACGCTGGGTGAGTTCTCAACATGGTCTTCGCTTAGAAACTCTGCCTTGCTTAGTATTTGGACTTATAGTCAGCTACATTCCCTATAACACCGTTCTTTGCATCGCAAGGAAGGCCTCCGTATCAAATCCACACGCCGCACAGTGCCGAGGATGCGGGGCGCACGCCGGTCGTGCGGTAATTGCCGCCGGTGGGTTACCTAATTGAGGTCTCCACGGAGGGGTACCTCTTAGGTACCTTTAGCTCATACAGCGAAAGGTACCTAAGAGGTCCTCCACGTGACCAAAGCGGAGGCTCCCTAGGTGGCTTTTGGCGACGAGGATGATGGCGAAGAGGCAGGGGAGGAGGAGGAGGATGAACTGCCCGTGCTCTCGGATTAAATGTACTTTTTTAAATTAAAAATTCACAATGTTCTGTTCTGTACCCAATTCCTGATGTTCCGTGAGCCCAATGCCGCCCAACGCATGGGGATAGTTGACCGGAGTAACCCACGACGAAATCTCGGGAATTCAAAATGAACCGTCGTGGAAAGACCATCAGGATATGCACCTAAATTCGTGCCGAACTTCAAAACTACTGTCAATGTTCACGATGTTTTCTCCGGAATTCATGCTGAACCATCGTGAATTTCAAGACAACACATCATGAATTTCAGCGCTCCGAATCAGGGAAATACATGAGACTTCCTTAAATCCTTTGCACAGTGAGCAGTGATGCCGAGTTCGGCAGCAACTCGAGTAGCGGTACATCTCAGTCGCAGAAATGTACCGGGTGTTTCGCCAAGCCCGGTACATGACAAATGAATGTGCAGGGCGTGAACAGAATGTACCGGGTCTGCAGCACAATGTACCGGGAGTAGGATGTGCAGGCGGTCCGAGTTTTGTTAATCCCGGTCGAAGATAAAGCGACGAGCGGTGTTGACATTTGTTGATCACTGATCACAAACTGATCAATCATCTTTGCTTTTGTCCGCCACCCAACCGCCACCAGCTTTTTGTTTTTGGTTCTCCCTATGGCTCATCCAAGCCCGCTGGATGTTTTCGAACTAGGAGATCACTGCATCTACCATTCCTGCTCCTCGTGACCGTCGTTCCCATCGTGCTTTCCAATATCCTCCGCTGAAAATTCAAATGCGCTTTGCACGCCAGCTCAATCTCAACTATCAACACTACCTATTTTCCAGTGTCGCCGAGTACACTCTACTGCAGACTTGGGTGCGATTCTTCTCAGCCCGAAATCTGGCACACTTCCAGCTTGCGCCCGGTACTGTTCCGAGCTTAGTATCGACCCACTCCAATACACACGTCTGCGGAACCACTCTAATTATACTGAGCGGGAGAAGTAATTTTTAGCTCTGACAAGCAAGTGCTTATGATTATTACAGAAGGCTATTGGGTGCCACCCAACGGCACACATGACGCGTCTTCGAGATGAAAATCAGCCCACTTAAAAGCGAGCAAGACTCCATTCATTTCCACTGACACTCCCACTCCCAGCCCCTACCTCTCCGCTCAATCCCCGGAGTAATGGACCCGGCTACGACCACTCTCGCGATCGTCGTCTCAGTTCTAGCTGCCTATCTGGTCTTCCATCGACGAAGTGCTGTCAGCGAAATTATGGGACCTCCTTCCGCGTCCTGGATTTCTGGTTGGATTGAACGCTCGTCGCACATAGCCTCGTTGATTATTATCCTCTAGGACACATGCGCGAACTAATCCTTTCCCCGCGGTACGGCGACCACGAATTCACCTGGCAAAAAATCTACGGGCCTATCTACCGCGTCGCAGGATGCTGTGGTGTATTGACCTTGCTAGAATCGCTGCAAGTGCTTAACTCGCGCGTTTACAGCAGGAGCGACTGATGGTCTCCGATCCTGTGGCGTTGAATTACCTATTAAACAACCCCGTATTCGTCAGAGGGCCGCTCCTGGATGGCCTGATGACTTTGGTATTCGGGGAAAATAGTGTTATAGTTGTCAGAGGTGAGTTCAATTCATTTGTGACTATCGTTATCTGGGCCTCATTGTCCGACTAGGCGCTGAACACCGTCGTGTCCGTGGCTCGATGAACGCCGGATTCACCTCGGCCGCCGTACGGAGTTATCTCCCTGCGTTTCAAAAGGCGGCAGAGATGGTGCGTTAACTCGCAATTCCCCCGTTCACGCCACTAATATTGTCCGTCGAGGTATCGGATCTGTTTGAGAAATCCACCACTGCCTCGACCGATATTTGTCCAATCCTGAGTACTGCAACTCTGGCAGCGATCACGGAAGGTTGTGAGCATCCTGATTCGCATACACTACTTCCTAACAGTCAATCCTCCAGCTGTCCTAGGTTCATCCATCGAGGATTTGGGCCAGGATTTTGTGGAGAATAATATCCGGCTTATGTGAGCGAGAATCTTCATTTGTTTCCTGCGCTTGTGAAATAAAGCTCGTCCGATAGAGAACTGACAGCCAGTCAATCCGAGGCTCAGATTTTGGCCGACGCCATCATAGCACACTTCCCTTCGTGGATGTGGGAGATAGTGATGTATCTCCCGACCACGGCGTCGAAAGTCATGCGCAAGGAACGATACTTGACGGATCTCATTGGGCGCCGGATTGTCCGGGAGAAGATGGATGCCGCTAGCAAAGGGCTGGAACTCAACAATGACGTTTTCAGCCTCCTCTGTGAGTGCTGTTTTATGGCAGGAAAATGAAGTAGCTAAAATTTAACAGTGAATCCGGATAGTTCCGACAGTGCGAGGAAGTTGAGCGCGGAAGATGTCGCCGCACAGACTTCGATTATTCTTGTCGCGGGGCAGGAGACGACGGTTTGTATACGTCCATCAAATTCAGCCATTGTTGTTCACAAATCTACAGGCTAATAGCGTGGCTTTTGCGCTCCTGGAGCTGGCCAGGCATTCTAATTTCCAGGACGAGCTGCGCGCTGAGATACTTGACCACGGCGGGACTCATGTTGCCTACGACAACATGCCGATGCTGAATGCGCTGATCAAGGTGGGGTGGCACCTTGCAACATCGATTTTCTTTTGGCCGTAATGAATTTACCTCTAGGAAGTCCTCCGACTCTATCCAGCTCTTCCACTCTCCGATCGCATCCCCCTGGAGGACACGGTGATCCCGTTGTCGAAGGCCATCACGACATCGAACGGTACCAAAATCACTCAAATACCGGTGAAGAAAGGACAGGTTGTTACGATGGCCATCGCGGCATATCAAAGGTTCGATTCTCCTGTTAAACATGTACTGGTAATTGAAATGCTCTCATGTATCAGACTCGCCTCACGATGGGGTGATAACCCCGACGAATTTAACCCTGCTCGCTGGCTGGACGGTACGACATATCAGGGGGACGCTCTTAGCCCATATGCAAATCTGTCTGTACCCAGTTCATCAAGGGATTCTCTGCATTGACTGTTGCACAGGTTGAGCTTCATCGGTGGCCCTCGAATATGCCTTGGGTGAGTTCCTGATTTCTAATCATTTCAACCGGCCGACTTACACGAGACGCGCAGTTGGCGATTTGCGTGAGCATTGCCTTCATTATGAATGCTGCTCCCTCAGATGTTCACGGTCCATAGGATACTGGAGATGCAAGTTCTCCTCTGCGAGCTCGTCGGAAAATTCTCGTTCGCCGAGCCTGAAAACGAGTCTATTCGTGCCAGGTATATGAACAACCTCCTGCCTATCGTCACGAATGGGGACAGAGCGCTTCCTTTGCGGATTACGCGTGTAATGTAGGCACTTGCAGAGAAAAAAGCAAGAGATGTATTAAAGAGCGAAATACACGATACAGAAGCCGAGTAAACCAAATTGAAGATAAGGATACAGTAAGAGAAGAGGGAAGAGCTCCAGGATACAGGTAGGTAAGCATGGAGAGAGAGAGAGACAGTTGCGTGGTAAAAATACAGAAGATCGTCAGTTAGTCTCTCGCCGCTTTGTGTAGCCTGGGGCGCCACTCTGCGCAGCTTTGCATGATAGCTACTGCAATACTAGTCCTATGATTATCTAAGTGGTACAGTAATTATTTATGCTTTCCCATTGACCTCTCTCTAAATGTGTCGTGCTATAGCTGCTGAAGATAATCACTCTATGCCCATGAACTCGACCTGAAGGTGATATTTTCCACGTTAAAAGACTCGGTACTGGCGTCTGGCCTCGGGTCCGACACTGTGGATTCTTTCTCGGTCTAAACGAGCCATCAGGAATAATGTGGGCTGGTCGTTGCCTTGTACGCACCTGTATGCTGCCTATCTCAACATCCTCTTCAAACGACAGAGTGGTCGCTGTCGGTGCGACTCCTAGTTTAGCTCGTGAATTCCAGTATTATCAAATGGACACCATTTTCAACTCACGAACTCCGGCTATAACAACACTGGGATCCATGGTGGAGACGTTGCGGGTAGTGGATAACGACATTCCACTTGTCGGCGAGCGACCGCTTTGTCGCAGGTTCAAGTTGGAGAGCAACGTGAGTATATAGAAAGGGGCGAGCGAAAAATAGAAGATGGGGTAGACTGACACAGAAAAAAAGCCCGATGAGTTTGTGTCGTTTCAATTGAGCAGGAGCTCACCGTTTCCGACTCGGATGAGGACGGCGACCATGCCTCCCAATGCCACGAGGCTTGTTACACAGCCGTTTCGGATGGAAGTCATAATAATGGGGCGCACGAGTCTGAATTGCAATCATGGCGGTGCACAGGGACAATAAACGAGCAAGCTTTACCGATTAGCGCTTTTGACGGCAAGCGGGCTGCTCATCCTTCGCAGCGTCCAAATGAGCGAGGCGGCAATACAGAAATCTGTTTTATATGACGGGGTCTGTTGGGTAAACCGACGAACGAAACATACCAGCTGCGGCGAGCGATACCGAGCAAAGGATCACGTTAGTTTCTGCCCGCTGGAACTGCGTGCCGTCAGCGAGGATCGTAGTCAGAGTCGTTGGATCCTAACGTCTTCACCCTTCGAATACTGCACAATGGTCATGAGAGCCATTGCAAACTGGGAAAGAGTTTTAGTGGCTTCGGGATGCGATTGGAAATCAGCACTGACGACAAGCAGAGTCATCCCGAATAAAACGATGGCCATGGCGAGGTTCTTGGATCTGCAAAAGCGTGATGGATATGACGTGGGAAAACCAAGGTGGCTCACAACATGTAGAAGCGGGAGATTAGATAGGAATGTACTGTGATTCCGACCAGCGAGTGGGAAATTGGGTAGAGAAAGACCTAGGTAAAATTAATTGGGCGTAAAGAGCTCGAGCGCGCCTTACAGCCCAAGACAGAGTGGTCTATCTCAGATAAGCCTTGATTTTCTGCACAAAAGCGTTGGCACTCACCGCCGTCATTACAGCCGCCGGGTTTCCTAACGTCCGCTTGTCAGTTATTATAGTTTGCAAGGGCGTGGAATGACCAACCCCAAAAGCTGACGAGTGGCTATGAATTGAACCTTGAGTACGCACAGACAAACGACGCGGACAGTGAACGCACCAAGTAAACGAATGCGCATTCTCCGATTAATCCTACAAAGCAGAACAATAGACACGAAGCCACAAGACTCTTCCTAAGCAGACTGTCGTTCGGGAAGTCGTTGAAGTAGTGGAAAGCCTGGGGAATGGTCAATCCAAACAGGACAGCCGTTAGCCATGTTCCAATTAAGCTTGTTCTATTCAACAATCAGTGGGTGCGTCAGCGAGAACAACGAAGTGTTGAACGCACCCGAATGCAGCCTCGATATCCATGTTTCTGGGGTTGGACTCTGGCGAGAAAAATGAACGGAGTCCACCCTTTAAGTCGTCGGAAAGGAGGCTGATCTCAGGGTAAGTGTCAGGAGGTGTCAGGGTCAGAGCGCCACAAACACGAACTTACGTAGAACTCCTGTGTGTGCACCCGAAAGTTTCTGTCAGACATTTATGGCTCCCTCGGTTTCTGCCGCTCATCTCCGCGTCCACTAAGATCCTGCGGGCATCGCGACCACGCATAACTAGGCCACCGCTGTTCAAAGTGAGCCTCCACGCACCTACTCTGTATTGCTGCTCGGTGAGAACGGGTCCGCCCCTTTGCCGGCGGCGGATTTGGATCGCTGACAGTCTAAAGGCAGCCTCTGCACCGGTTACTGAACAAATCCGTGACGGCGCTGTCGGAGCGTTGGTTTCGAGACGTCTATTGAGGTCATTAGGTGGGGCTTTTTAATCAAAAGATCTTCACTTTTAATAATAATCCCACATGGGTAAACGCTGTAAGCTGCGGTCAAAGGCTGCCGTGTTGACCGTATGGCTTCAGGGTCCTGCTTGGGTGAAGCCGGCGGTATAACTCGGTACTGTCTGCCACAAGGCTGACGATTTGCTGACAATGGTCATTCGACTTGTCATTCGAATTTCGAAGTGAGGGATGGGAAGTGACGAAACAAGATTCACCATTTGACCCGAATTGAGTTCTAGAATGTACCGCTGCGGCGCTGCGCCTCGAGCTCAATCAGGTTCGTCAGATCGTCTGGATGGACATTGAAGGCGAAAGTTGAAGAAAAGAAAATGTGTGTGTGGCAATGTTGACGCTGCGCACGTGTGATGTTGATCCCGTCAAACGGGCCGCCTGGGCCGGCCTGACACTGTTCGACCCAATGTTGACTTGGTTGACTCTCTCAATGTCGCAAATAAAACCGGCTCATATGAGTTCGAACTTGGATTGTTCTGAGGTCCAATGCACTAACCATAAGTAATTCTGATCCACAGAGATGCTTCTATGTAGTGTGGAATTGAACTTACAATATTAATAGTGCAATGCCAGGAATGGGTCCGGAAATTGGATTATCTCCGTCAGTCGAATCGCGGGAATGCAAGCGTCGAGACAAGGTTTAGAGGCAGGATTTCCAAAATAAATCGGCCGTTCAACACATGAAAGTCCCCGGCCGCAATCGAACCGCTATCTTCCGACTTCGCAGCGGTACGCGGCCTCTGATTTGTAATAATCCACCGGGACTTCGATCCGAGCAGCCCAAGCTGGCTGTGGGCAAATGTTGTAGCGAGCGCCGAGCTTCTCAGGGTGCGGATGCAGCCAGTTATAACTGCTTGTACTTACGTACAAAAAGACTGGCGTTTAAAAAGCAACCGGAGTTGAAATGACATTCCAACCGGGTACCCGAATAAATGAACGATCCACACAAAAGCTAATACACCGCCTCCTTGTAGTCCAGATACCCCACTGCAGGATCACCCTCCACGTCGTACATGTGCACCCAGTCCGCCTTATTATCCAGGGGCTTACCCGCTTGAATGCGCTTCCCGAGATCCGGATGGGTGACCCAGTCCAGACCGAAGAAGACCCCTGCAGCCGTCCCGTTCCCAACCAGCTCCTCTGCCTCGGCCGGTGTGACGCATGCATTGACGAAGATCGGGGTGTTGGTGAGGAGATGACCGAATATCCCCACAACGTCATGGTTGGTCCCGCGCTTCTTGCCTGCAACCCATGGATGGTTCAGTATCAATAGCAAAGCAGACAGAATGCTAACCATCATACTCGAGATCGAGGAAGGGCGTGTACCGCACCAATGTTACGTATGAAAGCCCCAGTTTGTTGACCTCGCGCAGTAGATACCCGAATGTGGCAATGGTTTCTTCCAAAGGCATCCCCGCGTCATTGTACCCGGTGGCTGGAAATATGGTCAGCGGTCAATGTTAAATAAAAGCCAATGGAAATGGACCTGGGCTGATCCTCATAGAGACGTTGGGCCCGTACACGTCGATCAATTCCTGGAGAGTCTCAAGCGCGAATCTTGCGCGGTTCTCCACGCTCCCGCCCCATTTATCCGTGCGATGATTGGAACCAGTGTCAAGGAATTGGTGCACAAGATAGCCGTTGGAGCCATGGACTGTAGCTGATCAGCGAAGCAACAATGAAAGATAAAACTTTCCCTTACATTCAACCCCGTCAAATCCAGCCTTTTTGGCGTTGATCGCCGCTTGCTTGAATTGCGCGATCAATACGGTGGGGTCAGGAATCTCGGTTGGCTGAACTACTTTCAGAATCATAGTAGATAATGAAGCCATTTCGAGCGTACCTTGACGTATCCGGGCTGCCCAGGAAGGAACGTGAACTTCCCGCCCCGAGCAGCAATCGCAGAGGGTCCGTATACCGGCTGGGATTGCAAGTCAGTCCGCGAGCACAAACAGAAAATCCGATAACTCACGACACCGGCTTTGATCTGCTCGGGAGCGTCAGGGTGATTTATGCGCCCGGCTGCTCAAGTTTAAAGATTGAATCGATCAACGAGAAGTGACTTACCATGCCAGAGCTAATGAATCACAAATAAGTAAGTTTTTTTCGTGACGCATGAACAGGAAGAACAAGCCTGCGCGTAGATCTTGCTGCCCTCCTTATGGACGGCGTCAGTAATTAACTTCCAGCCCTCCACTTGCGCATTGTCCCAAATTCCGGGGGCTGCCGGCCATTGCGACCTTTCAGCAAAGGTCGGTCAGATCATGGTGGACAGAGATTCCAATGCTTACCCTAGACGCGTGATTAAAATGCCCTCCGACACGATGAGACCCGCCCCGCCTTTGGCACGTTGAACATAGTATTTCAACATGATCTCGTTGGGCACGGTGTCTGTCGACCGGTTTCGCGTGAGAGCGCTCATCCCTGCAACCCAAAAATGTTGAGTGAACTGATTAATGCGGACTATCGAGATCCTACCGATCCTGTTCGGGATCGTGGTGCTGCCGAGCTTCAAGGGTGTGAACAGTGTGGACATTGTATCGTCGGGTGCTGATGATGGGAGCTTGAGCCTGAATTAGATTCATTCATCTCTTCTTATATCTCCCAACAGGCAAAACGCACCATGCAACTGAATACAAAACTGTCCCGAGAGGTAAAGCCGAAGCCGTGATGCCGGTGAATTAGCAAGGCTTAGAGAGGATTTGCAATTGATTAGGAAACGATTGGTGATCATTAGTGAGGCCACATAATGCTGATGACCACATGCGCACCGCAGAATATATTGGCGCGCGCGATGATCTCAGCGCAATGTCCGTACGCTGGGCATTCGGAAGGAATCGCTGGCAGATCGAGACGCCGCAGATCTTGCAGAATCCGTGAAACACGAATTTTCTCCCAAACATATACTCTTGCAACTGGTCCAGCGCGGTAAACGTCACCGCCGTCGCTGCTGGATAGGTCCACAGCGCAGCATCCTGTTTCGAGTGTTTCAACTATGCGGCAATATTGAATGGTATGGGACTTACGCGGATGCAGCTGCTGCAGTTGCACTCTTTTACGGTCGTGATCTTCACCGGGCTGCGTAGCTGGTAGCGGACTGCACCGCAGTGGCAGCCGCCGGTGTAGATAAACATTTGGTTGGGAATGAATTCGACGGCTGTGAGCTCCGAAGCTGGGCTCTTCGCCTCTAGAGGGGCGGCGCTGCGCGTCACAAGCTCCACATCCGCGAGGGCTCGGATCTGCGGAGGTCAGCGCGCCGGTGCAATGCCTGCAATGGTATGAACACACGTTGATCGCGAGCGCCTTGCCGTCGAAGGACTGATGCATGCGTGCCATGACGGACGTGCCGCATGTAGGGCAAAACTGGCCCTCGCTCTCAGTCCTAGTGTTGCAAACGCAAACGCAAAAGAACACACACCTTGTGCGCCATCATCTCGAAATTATACGTTGCCAGACTGATATCCTCCCCGCCTTTGACAATGGCAAAGTGGTCGGCGCGCGCGGGAAAGAACCAGAGATAGCCGTTCTGCACACCGATGCAACGGGATTAGATAAATATGATCGAACGCACTTTGGAGCAGATGCCGCAGCTGCAAATCGCCACTTGCTTGAGCTGCGCGTGTGTCGTTATCGTGAACTTGAAGGCGCCGCAATGACAATTCCCTGCATACTTCGTCAATTGCGGACACTGGGACATGGTGGGGCTCAAGACGCGTCGTTCCCGTTGTGGCTTATAACCCTTCTTCATTACAAATCAAGAACACCACGAAGCTTACTTCGAGACCGAGATGGGCATCGACCGTTCCAAAAGGGATGAGTGGGTGAAACTCCATCACACGTGGCGGGGAGCATGGCTGAGTGAAGCGTCAGGATGATTTCTGGAGCAATGTTCAACTTACCTGGGTTGATTCGCCGTCGGCTCTGATTCATGACGACTGATTGTGCGAGCGCCAGGATGAGAAGCATTTAGCATATCAGTCACAAGGGGTCGCAGCTTCAAAAATCAAATCCCAAAGGAGCCTCTAACCTTCACCCAGAGGGTCCGTAAAGCGTTCAAACGTGCTTTGAGAACGCGAAGTGCATCTACCGTTGAGATCGGGGCGAATCGAGCGTCCAGAGAAGCCGCAGTGCTGAGCAATTCCAGCCAGTGCCAAGTTGGTGCCAAGTAAATTATTGAGATTCAAGATCCAGTGAGAAAACGACGCTGGGTCCAGCCACGAAGCAGTGCCAAGTTCAGAAGTGGCTCGTGGAAGGCTCCAAGGGCCTCGCGACGAAGTCGATGATCCCAGGCGATAATTGAAAAAGACGATGGTGGTTGTTGAGAGAGGCAGTGTGACAGTGACGATCGGTGACACAACGATCACGTGTAAGTATTTCCTTTCTCTTCAGACCACCAACACGCAAGTTGGGCAAAGGTGTGGTCCTTCAACGAATGCCACTAGGGCGGCACATGTCGCTCGGTATGTGCTACAAACGTGCAAGGTGCGGCTTACTCGTACCGCACGTCCCGCAGTCGGATGGAGTACAAGACTCATTTATTGCAGATCCTCAATTGTCGCTCAATCGTACCAAGTCTTGAAGCAAGGAATACATTGCATACCTCATCGCTACCTCAGACTCGCCGCTCTTGCTCGTACGCTCTCCACTGCGAATCTTATTGCAACGCCAGCACGCTGATCTCACGCCCAGAACTTGTAGGGTCAGAACACCGGTGGCGACAAAAGGATTCGGTTGCTTTACGGAGTGCACAATGCAAAGATCCCTCGTTCTTACCATGAACTGGACGAATTTGGCTCGATAAGTCCCATGATGGTCTGAGCTTGTTTTTCTCTTCCGCAATTCAAGGTTTCTAATGTCGAACAGATTGGATAGTTCCATTTCTACTAGGTACGTAGCAACTTGAATTCAAGCTCTACTCGCTCAACCCAACTTCCCTCCCCGCCGCATCCTTCCTGGCCCGAACTTCCCAAAAGGGAAATCCGATGGCTTCGCCGCCCCCGTGTCTCTTCCTCTTATACAACCCACTATGCACGACATTAAACGACAGATATCCTTCCCATATCTCCACCGGCTGACCTCCACGCTCCCCCGCCCATGCACGCTGCATGCGGAACACTCCACCCGCACTCTGCACGCCGCAGTGGCTCATCGCCAGCTCCGTACGGCCCTCGACAGTTGACCTGCGGAGCAGTGGCAAACTGCTTGCGCTCTTTAGGCGGGAATACGACCGGGTCGCAAACCTTCAAGTCGACGAGTGCGATGTCCCACGGTGCCCCCTCCATCGGGTCCTCGAAAACGGCGCTTTCAAGGCGGCCCGACTTCTGTTCTTCTGTGGTGTCCTTCGTGTTGGCTTTGTTCTTGGCTTTGCTGCTGTCGACAGGGGCGTCCGGAATCACGCATTGTGCGGTAGAGTCGGATTTAGCCTGATACTCGAGGACCTTGTCATACAGCGCGCTGAATTGCGGCTTGGATGTGCTCTGGCCAGGTGGGAGGTAGACCTCCGCGAGGAACGACAGCTCCATGGCGTATAGGTCGAACTTGTCATGCGGTCCACGAGCCGCGGGGACCTGCGAATAACATTAGAAGTGGATCAAGAAGGCTGCGTTGATTTATGTACCTCTGACTCTGGGGCGATTTCCTTAGACTGCAAGCAATTCAATACGAGAAGCAGTTCCGCTCGCACAACAGAAACGAACCTCGATCCCAGTCTTCGCGCGCTTTTGCGCAGGTTTCCCCCGTGATTTCATCATATACTGCTCGCTTTCCGAGCCACTCGAGCTGTCGGGCGACCCCGCGCGCTTCCCTGCCGGTTTCTTATTCTCCGTGGCTTCCTTTGTGTTCCCAGTGGCTTTCTTGGGAGCGCTCTTGCTGGCTGCCTTCGCCTTTCCAGCTGCTTTCTTCCTCTAAGCAAGGTCAGTTATCTTTCTATGTGAACACCAACATACACAGAAGGACTCACGGGGGGCATATCGAATCTGCTTTGGTGTTAATTTGTGAGTGGCACGAAATCTGGGGTGAGTACCGTGCTGAATAGAAAGGATCGGGCGCGCACCTTCTTATACTCTGGCGCTTTGTCCCCAAAGCGCGCCCTTTGTATTTTGCTGAGGCGGTGAATCGAGCGAGGGCCAAAGCGACAACAATATCCTTCTCCCTATCGGGTCAAAGCGGGAGGTCGTTTTATCTGGAACATGGGGTTTTTGTTGTGAGTCACCCAATCATCCAAGAATCTTTCTGGATGCAGACACAGTGTGGACGGTTGACGGCCCGGTCGGTATTGCGCTCATCGAGTTTGCAACATAATCTAATCGCTGCCCCACGCGTGGCGGAATTTGCCGAAGGCAGTGAGAACAATGGCGATGGCGGAGATTAGATTGCTTCCGTCAACCTCGCGCCCACCCAACGCCCACCAGCTTTTGCTGGTATCTATCTTGCCTCTTCCCCTCACAATGCCTCCCAAAATTCCTGTCGCACTTTTGCGGCTTGTAAGCAGACTTGGCCTGGCCTCTGCACGCCCGTGGAAGCACCTTTTCCGCGCGGCGGTTGCATTCCTCCGCAGACTAGCCACTCATCCTCAAGTCGCTGAATTGTTCCGATTTATATTCCTGGGAACAATTGTGGAGACGGGACGGCAGGTGGCGTCGAAAATCGCCGAATTCGTGACAGACTGTGAGTTTTCTCCCTGGTTCGCTGTAAATTTCAGAATCCAAACACACTCTGGTTGCGTGTCACTGCGTATAGTTTTTGTTGTGAGTGAATCTAACTGATTGTGGGTGTTTAGAAGGCTCACATGCTTCCAGGTCAAGGCCGAGTTCCCCATGGGTGACTTTGCTTATGATTGGGTCGTTCATTATTTGGAACACCACCGAGTATGGAATGAAAGCAGATCGTTCATGGTCGTTGCGCGAAATGCGGCGTCGCGCCCTCCCCAATCTGTCCAAGATATCAGCGGCCCCTCGGATCAGCCTATTCCAATCTATGAGCCTGCCACCGCTCAGAGTCCCTCGCTGTTCCGCTGGCGAGGTTCGCTCTTTTTCCTCGGCTAATGCTATTGTAACTGACGAACGAATACCTCAGGTTATTGGATGTCCATCGTACGTGTTGGAGCCAGACCTTTCGCTCGGTAATCTTTATCCAGAAATACAGAGTAAAACTACGGCCGGTCTCAGCCACTACGACACAGAAACCTCAGGAGTTGCAGAGCGATCTGGAGCGACATTGGTGGTAGCGTCCGCAGGTTCCCCCTTTGTCCAATGGATAAAATAACTGACGCAAAAATGCTGGCAGTCTTTGGAGTCGACATCGAGGCATACTCGATGAATTCGTTTCTGCCGCCCGGGAGTTCTACGTTGAATCTGCAGCTCTGCCTCGCAAACAGATGGGCACGAAACGAGAACCGGTATGGCTCTCGCTTGCCGCGTTGTCCTAATTTGACACCGGGATCCTGCCCTCAAGTCGGGCTCGCTGCTCACGGCTCGTTTTGAACAGTCAGACCTTGCGTACGACTGGATGCTCGAATACCTGGTACATTTTCCGCCCAAATTTTCACACATTAACCATTGCTAACCTTCTGCTAGCGATCGTCCGATGCCTTGAAAGATGTGATGGACTACCACGTGAGCATGAAGCAGAGCCATCTCGATTGGGGAACGGGTTCGCGGGATACAGTGCGCTACATGCCTGCTACTGATTGCCCAGAACTCTTCTTGTTCAAATCTCCAACAACGCAGCGTAGCACCTGGATCCAAGGTCGGTCCTCCCTTCCATCGTGGTTCAAAAGTTCAAAACTTGAATTACAACTCTCAGTACTAATTCACACCGGTATCGAGAGCTGGGACTCTTCAAAGTTGATCGGCGGGTCCATCACATTGACGTTAGTTCCCCGCTATTTCTTTTCGAAACGCGCACTCAATTCAACTCACAGGCTCCATACCTCAGACAAACAGATCCTCGCCGATCTCGTTGAGTGCGCGAAGGAAAAGTACGTAGGCCACGGAGCATCAAGGGTCACCGTGCATTTAACTTCCACGGTACTTCACTCCTATCATACCCTGGGCCATCTCACCGGGCCTTTCTCTTTGCAACCAGACCGGAACATGGGCGAAGAGCATCTCCAAGGCACGCCGGGCACTGTCTACCCTGATCCTGCCTACGGACATAAAGGAGATGATCCTTGCCGATGCACGGGAGTTCCTGGCTAGCGAGAAGTGGTATAATATGGCCGGAATTCCGCACCGTCGCGGTGAGCTCCCCCTTGTATCATGTTTCGTTCTACTTAACCTGGCGAAGGTTATCTTCTTTGTATGATCATATTGTTCTCTCCCGTTGGGTTGAATCTGAAAGCTCTGCGAAGATGGTGCGCCGGGAACGGGCAAGAGTTCAACTATAGCAGCAATTGTATGTCTCTCAGTTTTGGCAGTTGATTTGTCGTTGATTTACCATTCAGGCCGGAGAACTCGGTCTGGAGGTGCAAGATATCCCAGCAGATAAAGTTTGTCGTTAAACATCCAACAGATCTATTTCGTGTCTCTCGCAAGCCCGGGCATCGATGATTACACGCTTGCACGACTCATCAGTGACACTCCGTCCCGTTGTATCCTCCTCCTTGAGCGCGTTTCAAAATCATCAGATTCGACGTGCAAGTTCTGACGATTCCCTTAGAGACATCGACTGTGCCTTCCCGTCCAGAGATGAATTCGAAGACGATGAGGAGGAGGAGCACCAGAAGAAAGACCAATATGGGAATCCCGTCCGCAGGTTTGGCAACATGATGCCTCCAAAGTCTGCTGTCACACTGTCGGGGCTGCTGAATGTCCTGGATTCCGTGTCCAGCGAGGAAGGCCGAATCACTTTCGCCACGGTTTGTGAACTTCAACTGCGCTTCTCATGCGGCAATCTTATTTTAATGTGGGTAGACCAACCATATCGCCAATCTGGATGCTGCTCTGATACGGCCCGGACGAATGGACCTCAAGGTTAGCGCATTCGATTTTTGTCTGGAGATCGCGGAGAGTAATTCTTCTTCTTCTGCAGATCAAATATGGGCTTGCCACAAGCGAACAAATCGAGCAGGTATTCAAGGTCTTCTTTCCCGCGCTCTCTTTATTAGACGATGACGACGCGGAACTTGACCTCGCCACCTTTCCATCTTACACCACCGAGGACCTGGAGCGTTATGCCACGGAGTTTGCGTCTACAATTCCCAGCGAGGCGTACTCTATCGCCCAGATCCAAGGCTATTTGCTCACAAAGAAACAAGACCCCGCCGGTGCAGTGCACGGCGCCTCCGTTTGGTTGGTTTCGCAGCAGGCGGAGCGCCGCGCGATGCTGGAGGCCAAACGGCGGTGGCGGGAGGACGTCGCTCGCTGGCATCGTGGGGGACACGAGTGGTCGAGTCGCGGCGTGGATGCGTGGGAGCGAGTGGTAGGGGACATGGATCAAGTTGCACCCAAGGAGGAGGGTGTGACCGGTGTTGCGTTAGCGGTCAGAGATAGGATGGAGGAAGAGTTGATTGATGTACTTGTTGGTTCGCCAGGAAGCGGTCAGGGGATTTAAATTGTGGAACAGAATGTACATCTGCGGTGCATCAACGTACACGAAAGGCAGTGGTTGAAATTATGACAAGAGTCCTTCCCCATTATATTCCGACGGTTTCGCAAGGTCGAAGTACAAACGGCTTATACTTGACCCACAGTCCGTGGTCTTCCGTTGCGCGATTGCAACGAGCAGCCGACTTGAACAGTAAGAAACTAATTTGGGCACGCAAATGAGATTGTCCAAATGTTCAGGGTATGTAACTTTAACTTGGTAAATAGTACGCGGTCGGACCATTAGCACCCTCCGTCGACAAACGAGTTCTTAGGGATTGTCTGCTTGTAATCTGAGCCGAGGAGTCAGTGGGGGTACACATGTACAGACGAGTCGAGCGTAAGCGTACCGTCGACCCAAGTCGTGAGCAGGGGGTCTAGAAAGGAATAAGTTGGGAGCCGAGAAAAGTCGCGGGAACGACTGACTCGTGTACGCCTCGATGTATCTATGCAACAAGAAAAAGAATAAGTAATTGCAGTCCCAAAATGGGGCAGAGAAATCAACAAAGCGCACGTGTTGATATACTGCTGCGTCGGGAAGTCGGGCGGGTCGCAGCCGATGTTGATAGCGTCCTCGTACTGATAGACTCGTACATAGTCCAGGCTGAGCGTCGTTGGGAACGTGAGGTGGTCCGTGTCGACCTCTCCGAAGTTGCGCGACATGCCCAGGTTCGCCAGGATGTACTGGTTTGACGGTTAGATTGATACCTTACCGGAGAGCGGCGCGTACCATGGGCTCCTGGGGCACAGGGCGCGTGTCAATCCCGACCTTGGGGTCCGGTGCGAGACCCCCGACGTGGATCGTCCACGCGGGCTTGTTATCCGTGATCCAGGCAATGTACTGGATCGGAAATGTTCAACTGCAGCGCGTACGAAATAACCGAAAGTGCTCACGGAGTCGTCGAACCCTGAATGTGCAGTGAGTAGCAGATGAGTATGTATCATAGCAAACCCGAACAACGTACCAGGCTTATACTAAACCAAGCCATGAATGTTCAAACTTGAATCACCGCGTACATCACGCACCTCTATCCCATACACACTCTTGCAACCATCCGTGAGCTCGTAGCATCCCTGGTTCGTCTCTGTGACAACAGAGGTGGCCTGCTGATACGCACCGCCCGTGTACGTGTTCTGGGCTGAGATGCTGGTGTCCGCAATGACGAGGTTGTCGCTCGTGTTGAACCACACGTATCCCGCGTTGAAAGGCTTTACACATTCTATTGCGTTAGACAATCCAACGGAAAATTGGAAGAAACGTGTCCGTACCGCCCACTGGCCGGACTGCGAGACAGCGCCTTTGCCGTTCTGGATCTGCACAACGGAAGATGATTAGCAGGACATCAAGAAAAGCGCGCGCGCCGGTACCTGAGCCTCTAACATGCACGGAACGGGTGAGGATTCGCAAAATCTGAGAGGTAAAAAACGAACCGAATACGTCAATCTCGGGTGCCGACCTTCCCACATAGCTGCCATCTGCGTGTATTGGGCCTACACGAATCGTCAATATCGTGTACTCAAGACGAAACTGAATGGATTCCTACCAGGATGGGATTCGCCCGGGCAGGTGCAGCGCGAGAGCCGCTGGCCGGTGAGGTACGAGAGCTCGCCGTTGTAGGGCTCGTCCGTCACCCCGCTCGTACGCGCGATCTCAGGTAGCCCATTCATCGTCTGATTCGGCGCGGTGCCAATGTCACATGAGTCGTATGTGTAGGGCTAGCGAACAGTGGAGTCAGCGCTGGGCGGCGGCGGAATCGCCGCAAAATGCACTCACCCACATGCCGTCTAGACTGGCACCGTAGCCCGCACGGCCGAGGTTACCCCTGAAAAATGATACCTTATTTAAGGAGGGACGGATGAAGGTAAAAGTCAGACGCACATTGTCCAGAATGCGGGCCATAAACCGTGAATCTATCTACGCTTAAATATCGGACACACATGCCGATCATAGAGGGGGCGCACATTCGTAGTACCGGGCAATGTTGCGGACGTTACGATCAAGCCACCTAGCTCGGTACGAAAATAAATAGTTGGTTATACAGCATTCGGTCGAAGATGCGTACCGGTGAAGCAGAACTTGTTCCTGTGCACGCCGGGTTAGCCAATGAAGTCAAGGCAGGCAATAATGGCACTTGCCAACTTGTGACGAGTCCTAGGTGAATGCGAGTCAAAGAGCTGAGCAATTGATAATGGGATGCGCGTACCACCAGTATAGTTGAGATTGTGGTTTTCCTCTGCAGTCAAGGTGATTCGCATCGACCCATTGGCTGTGGTGACCGCCGACGGGTCATACCACTCCATATTGTTCGTCTGTGCTTGGATGAACACACCGGCATCGAGGGAGAAGCGAATGGTAGGACTCACCGACCAATAGTGCAGGTCAACGGCCTCCCAGTATGGGTCATCACCCGGATAGAATGATCTGCCGTCAACCTCGAACTCGTCGGAAAATACCAACTTCATCTCTCGGCCAGTGTAGAGAGACTTCATGGTGTATGCGTCCTTGGGCGTGTCGAGATCAATAAGACCATAGTTTCCGATCGACGCAACCTGGGCTCAAGTTAATTCGAGTGCAGGATAATAAGATGTCACGTACCTGCCCAGTGGCATTGACATTTATTCCGCCCGTGCTGGACGAGAGTAGCATACGATCCACGTACGATGCGGCGGGGTACCCCATGCTACGGATGAATCAGCACAATGTTCACGGATGGGGCTATAATCCTACAAGAGCCCGACGATCCCGAGGCTGAGGATCGCGAGACAGCCAATGTTGGCTACGCCGCGACGGGATAGGCCGGATGAGCCAGCACGGTCGACCATCTTGCCGTTCTCATAGACCGGGTTGTGTAGAGCGTCATCGGGTTCGGGGTGCTTGGGAGACAACTCTGAGCCCCAGAGGGTAGGGTCGGGCGACAAAGAGAACTGCGAGGGTTAGAGTCCAACACTCCACGCTGTGAACGAATGACCGTACTTTGGCGGCCAGACCACTTGACCGAGGTGTGGATGGGATGGCCTCCTGCAAAATCGGATGAACAAAAATTCCAGTGAAATTATGATTCAATCTGACCCAGTCGTCTTGCTTAGTCAATAGATTCTGGGAGACTAGAGAGGGCGCCCTTTGATAACCTTGGCCCGAATGAGCCATGACGAAAGAATGGTATGGATTTAAAAGAGCGAAATGGATGCAAACGAGTGGAAGTTAGTCGACAGTGAGAGTATGGAGACGGCGTTTACTCGCCGTCAGTGTCATAAAGGTTTGTCAAAGCTGTAAGTGGTTGTCAAGGCAACGCTTCCAAAACGCTTCCATCTCATCTTTGGCGCTTCTCGGCTAAGTATGGCGAGCGCCAGATGTCGCAGGGTCTCGCCTGGCCCAGACTTCAGTGTTCACTCGAGGATAAACCTCGGGATAAACCATCGACTTGAAGTTTCAACCAAACCCTCAACAGGTGAGGTTGTAAATTTGGGTGGAGAGAGCTCGGTGGATATGATCCACCACTAATCGACGTGGGTAGTCTCCGAAACCCTGTCTTGTCACTGCGCGATGCTCGGGGTTGGGCGGCTTTGTTGAAAGCGTGAAATAGTCTAAGCAGGAGGAATGGGCGGGATTCTGTGGCTGATATGGCGGCATTTATGCAGAATGAAATATCGTGTAATCAGTGAAGGGGACGGGTTTGAATTGACAACATACATGTACCGTTTGTCGGAAAAACGAAATTCGTGTGATAGCCTCTGATCAAGCGTTATAAGTCATTTTTGAAACTGATCACCCGATGGGGTGGTTGACGAGGCCTGAGTTGGGTCAGGCTGCCCTGACCGAGGCTGATCAGGCGGCGTCAGACTGATAAGGTTCAAAAATGACTTATAACCCTTTACCAGAACCTATCAATCAAATTTGATTTTTCCGACATTGCAGGCTCGCGGAGGGGAGGTGGCACCCAACCAAACAGAACAAAACAAGAAAGGAATACATCCCATGCTATCGGAGGGAGTCGAACCCGCGCTTCCTCCATGCATCTATGATCAGTTGGAGGGGACCGTCCTGTTCAACGATGGCATGGGTAGATACACCCGGGGGCGCTTTAAGTTTGAGCAAGCGTCCCTGCCCTCCGCGATTCCTCAAATTGGATTGCCATCGAATATGCAAGAGCATCCATGTTGGCTTGCAATAAGTATCCGTCGGAGAAAGCCCCCTTTGAGTCAGGCCGCATTCTTCCCGACTCGAATAAAGAGTGGGTTCCTACAAGAAATGGCACTGGCTCGAGTCGAACGAGCGAACCTGCGGATAGGCATGAGAACATTGCATCTGGTGCAGGTGCGGACCATCCGCCGCGGTGCCTTGTTCGAGCCTGAGGTGTCTGTGAACTTGGTAAGAGCAACGGGAGTTTTGAATAGCAACGTTGCAGTCCAAAGCTGAAAGATATAGGCAGGAGCGATGGGATGATCGCCTTCAGGTTCAGGTTTCCGAAGCGGTTTTCAAGTTCATCTGCAGGAACAAAAAACTCATGTCTCGGGTATTCAATTAAGCATGTGAACGCCGTTAATATCGAGGACAAGCGAAATTGAAATCGCTGTCCCGATCAGCGTGGATCGCGGGTGGATTGTCGAGCCGGTTGACCATGTCGGTGTCAGTGCTACGGCGTAGAAGAGGATAACAAGCAGAAGTTGGGTCGTCTCTGAGTAGGTTCATTGGCACCAAATCTGCACACGGAGAATTGGTGCGACGAGTCCGAGTCGGGCGAGTGAGCCTCAGCGATTTGAAAGAGAAGACCACTGACCAGGTATACGTAGATGCGTTCAAAGGGGATTGGTGTGCACGTGAACACTGAAGGAAAAGGGACCCTCGAGGATTCACTGAGAAGATGAGCAAGGCGTCGGACGAAAAGAAACAACATGGAAGAACAAAAGCAAGAGGCAAGCCGGCAACTGCCGAGCGTATTTACACCTATTTACATGGCCCGTGCACGACGTGGCAGTGTACTCTGTTTAAGGAAGATCTTTTGTTGTGACGTCTGGGCATTGACGTCTGTTTTGCCCGCCGCGATCTCAGCCGTCCTCGGTTCCCCAGCGCACTGACCACCACACAATCTCAAGTCCCCTCATCGCCGCTGTCACCGCCGACGACGACGAGCACGATGGTGACACTGGATCGACGCGAAGACCTGGGGACTGACCGTGTGGAGCAAGAGCAACAACAAGGACGAGAAGAACGAGATCAAGAACAAGCATCGGCGACAGGTTCGCCCGCGTCGAGATCGCGCGGCACGACGACGACGCGCACGGGGTACAAGGGCAAGGCGCTGCGCTCGTGGCCACAGCTCCCTTCAGAGGTTATTCGGTGCGTTTGTCCCCATTTCATTTCAATTGTCCGGTATTTTTCTGCGATTTTCTGGGGTTTTGTGCGATCGCTGGGGTTTCGCGGGCTTTCCGCTGCTCTGCCTTGGTTCGTCCTCTTGCGCGTGCTCTTGGTGGTTGTGGGTGGCGCGGACGACGTTTAATGGGCGGGCGCCACAATGCGATGCAGATGCGCATAACCTTGTTCTTGTTATTCGGCGTTTCTCATAATTCGGTGGCGCTGTGGGGATGTGGGGATTGCTGGCCTCTTCGCTCCCCGTTCGCCGTTATCTCGTGTGGCTCTGGGACGCATACCTTTCGCCACATTGGATATTGGCCCATTTTCTCGCGTTTCTTTGTATCTCTTTCGGTATGCGGCCATGGAGTCGCGTTCATCGCGCTTTCAAACACCCTGCCCGCCTCATTTCAATTCGTGGGGTCGCATCTGCATGTTGCTCGTGATTCTTGCCTTCATTTGTTCCACTTTGGTTTTAATGGCGATGGCGGGGTGTCGTTTTGCCTTCTTTGGCGATACCGGAATGCGCCGAGGCGGGAGTGGGGATCGCGCTGCATTTGGATTGCGCGATGCGTTGTTTCCGGGTCGACTTCGCCCTTGGGGAGATCTTTTACCGCCTGTCGTGATCGTGTACATTCGCGGTGGTCTTCGTTACTTTTTCTTATCGTTCCTTTTCCCTTCCCTCCTTCCTATTTCAAAGAACAAACGCCAACACCTCCCTTCGTACAGATTAATAGCGACGTACCACCTCCTCACCCTCCCCGCGTCCCTCCCGCTCCCCGCGGCGTGGGACGTCGAGGGGACGATACAATTCCAATCACAATCTGCGCCGCCATCACAATCTCCGCAAACCCAAACTCGGCGCGAAGGAGAAGCCCAATACCCAGTGGCAGGAGCAGGCGGAGCAGGAAGAGCAAAATTCATTCCATGGCGGGAGGCGCGGATGTACACGCTCATCCGGGACGCGAAGGCGCTGGAGCGGTTCATGTGTGTGTGTCCGGCGTGGGGAAGGGCTGGTGCGTTCTTTTCTCTCTCTCTTTTTTTATATCTTTTGGCGCGTGGCGTGTTTGCGTGTGTGACGAGGCGGGAGGGGGTGCCGTTTTGGGGGCCGGGAGCGCACGCGTGTCTTTGTGGCGTTTACCCCGCGTCTTTGACTGGGAGCGCGGGGCGTCCTATTTTTCCTTTTCTTCTTCTCTGTCTGGCAGGAAAGTCAGCTAACGAAAATTTTATCTATATATAGTGGAATACCACGACTTCTGGCACGACGCGATTGGGTTTATGGACCCAACGGGGACGGCACCGTTCCCTCCGCATGGGCATGGGCATGGCTCGCACTCGTCTTCGAACTCCGGGCGCGCGCATGACACGCACTCACACTCATCCTCAAAGCCCGGGCACACCACCGGCTCACACACCTCGCACGGCTCGCATAACTCGCCTCTGCCGCCGTCGCCCTACACGCACTTCCGCGCCATGCTGACGACCTCATGCGCGCCGTGCCTCGTAAACGCGCCGCACCTGTCACCCGCGCTGGGGCTGCACCGCGCGGCGAGGACGGTGCGGACGGTGAGGTTGGGCGGGGTGGGGGTTTGTCGAGAGGTTAGTGGCGCTTTCTTCACCTTTATAACCCATCCTCGGCCATCTTTATTCATAACACCCCCAAACGATATTTAATTCTTCGCCTACATTCTCCGCATTTCTCCCCCTCTCGCCATTCTTCCACTTCCGCTTCCGCTCCTTTACTCTGCTTCGTAAATTCCGACCCCTAAAACCCTGAAAAACCCTTCTTCACCTTCCTAATCCTTCGCTCCGCGCTCTTTCTTCGCATTCTTCACATCCTCTTTATTTTTCCCCTTCGCACGAAAACCCAGATCAACGAATACTGACCCCTCTTTCCTTTAGCACGCAGAACGGCGGCGCAACCGGTGGTGCGGGGTGTGTCTGTGGGACGGGGAGGTAGTAAGGATGGGGCGGACGGAGGCGCTCCGAGTCGCGAGGGAGGGAGTACGGCTTGCGGAGGGGGCGTACGAGCGCGCGCGATGGGCCCAAGGCGCGCATGCCTACGGCTCGCACGCTACCAACCCCACCAACCCCGCCGTGCACTCCACCCACGCCGCCGCCGTAGCAGCCGTAGCAGCCGTAGACCACGCCGCCGCCACCGTCGAGCACGCGCGCGGCCGGCTTGCGTGGGCGGAGGACGAGCTCGCGCGGCTGCCCGCGGGGGACGGCGGGGTGCTGGAGATGGAGATGGAGAATGTGCATGCACATGATGATGAGTATGAGGGAATACTGTCGGGGGTGGGGGCGACGTGTAAGGCGTGTCGCGCGGAGTGGGTATGGCGGGAGGCGGTGGTGGTGAGCAGGGCTGTGAGGGATCCGGGGCCGGTATGTCTTTCTCTCTTTGTCCCTTCCTCCATTTCCCCTTACGTTCCGTTCCGTTCCCCTTTCCCCGCCCTTTCATCCGCTCTCGCCCTCCTTTGCTTCGATGTGAAAGTGAAATGAAAGACAATTTATACTGATTCGAATTTGATTCTCGCAGATAACACACGGGTTACGCGCCCCGCCTGACGCACTGCGCCCCACGCCCACGCCCGACGACCTCCTCCGTGCGCTCGGCCTCGAGATTCCCCCCTCCTCCTCCCGCATATCCACCTCCGCCATAGGCCAATTCAGCGACCTCTTCAAGCCCGACGACGCCATCGTACGCGGCGTGCTCGAGGCCTTCGTGGAGCGCGGCGAGGGCACGGTGCGCCACGTCATGGTCGTCGCGGGCGAGCGCGGGTGGTTAAGGGCGCGGACGAGATGGTCGGAGTTGATGGGCCAGGCGGTGGCGGCAAGGCGGTGGGGGGATGGCGCGGGCGCGGGCGCGACAACGGGCGGGACACAGGGACGGACAGACGCACACGAGGCCGCACGGGGGAGGGGCCAGGTGGTGCTTATCACACGGGAGGAGCGCGAGCGCGAGCGGCTAGAGAAAGATCGGCGCCGCCGCGCGCGCTCCGCCTCGCTCGAATCCGTCGACCGGCGCACCGCACACCCACCCCACGCCTACGCGAACAACGCGACCAACGCCGCCGCGTACGCGCGCGCGGGCTACACCACCACCGCGTCCGAGTACCACGACTACGACCTCGACGACGATTTTGACGACTACGACGACGACGACTCGCTCGATGAGTTTGACGACGATCTGGATCTCGATTTGGAGATGGAGGAGGAGGAGGGGGGCGCGGTGGCGCTGGAAATGAATGTCAAGGAGATGGCGCTCGGGGACTGGGCGCGCGGAAGGATATTGGATGGCGCATGGGCGGCGCCGGCGGACGTGTATTTTGGGAATCGGGTTAATGGGTTAGGTCGGGTTTTTCTCTTTCTCGCGCAGACAGAAACGCAGGCTGATGCTTTGGCAGATCCGGAAATGAGCGTGCGCGCGGTGCATCCTGTGTCGTGGGCCGTCTCGCAGCCACCGTCGCCGCCCCATTCGTCCTCGGCGTCGGCGTCGGCGTCTCTGCCAGCGCCTGCGGTGACGGGGGCGATGGACGTGGAAGTGGAGACAAGACACCCTGCGCCGCCAATACCTCTACCCCCGACGTACCGGCTCACCGAGTCCGCGCACACCGCCCATTGCAGGCAGCTGCGCGTCGTCCTCCTCCCCGCGTTCCGCAACGTCGTGCGGCGCATTATCGTCGAGTGCGCTCTCGACGCCGCGGAGGCTGACGCCGCTGCCGACGAGAACATCCCCGACACTCGCCCGCGGCGGCCACTCGACCCCGCGATACGTGCGGCGCGGATGAGCCTGGCGGAGGTCGTGGCGCAGCTGCGCGAGGCGGAGCAGGTGTGGTTTGACGGAATCGATTGGAGCGAGACGAGGAAGAATGCGCGGGAGCAGGAGGACGAGCGGGCGCTGCGAGATCGGGAGCGAGAGGGGACGCGCCGGTCGGAGGGGAGCGACGACTCCTCTGCGGGTACACCGCACACGAGCGACACCAGCCCCGTGCTGTCGACGTCCACGTTGGGGACGACGCCCAGCCCACCGCCGCTGGATGAGCGTAGCCGCAAGGAGAAGGACGCGCAGCGCCGCGAGCTGGCCAGGCAGCCCACGATTGCGGTCACGCCTGTGCTCAATCCGCCAAGGCTGCTGAGGCCCATCCCCTACGTGCCCGAGACGCTCGACCATCTGCCGCAGTATAGCATCGAGGCGCTAAAAGCGGTGAGTTTTTCCTCGTCGTCGTTTTTGAGTGGGAATGGGATATTGACGACGGGCTGTGATAGGTCTGGCGCGAGGCGTGTGCGCCGCTGTATCACTGCCGGTGTAGCATCTGCGAGCGCGCGATGGCGGCACAGCAGGCGGCGCAGGGCGGGAGCCCGACTAAAGCGACGACGACGACGAGCGCAGCGCGCGCCGCGACGCCCGCCCCGCCAGATAAGCAGAAGAAGGCCAAGGACGGGGAGAAGAAGGACGCGGACGGGCCGTTTGTGATGCACATCCCCGCGGAGGACGAGATGGACGTGGACGGACGCGGGGCGGAGAGCGTCGTGTCGCTCGTCGAGGACGACGGGACCTTCTATGGGCATGCGGACGATCACAGCCGCGACCACCACCACCACCACAGTGGGAGCGAAGACGGCCTCGAGGGCCTGACTGCGCAGGAGCGGTACTGGCTGCAGATGGAGGAGGAGGAGGGCCCTGGGTCGTTTGAGCGCGAGATGCAGATGGTCTCGGAGATGCAAGACGGCAAGTGGGCGCGCCCCGGGTATGAGGGGGCTGGAGCGCTCAGCGATGAGTACGATGACGACGAGTATGAGGACGAGGGCGAGGAGGCGTTTGCGCTCGGGCCGGCGCCTGCTGCGTGGGTCGCGTCGAGCCCCGCGACCGCGGGCCGCAAGCGCTCGGCGGAGGAGCTCGAGGGCCGTGACGCGGAGGCACACCAGGACGACGCACGCGGGGGGACGCCGCCCAAGCGCGCGCGTACCGGCGAGAAGATCACTATCCCGACGGTGCGCCTTGTCAAGCGGCGTTCGGAGGAGCTCGACGTGGGGGAGCGGGGCGCGGAGACGGGGATTGTCAAGCGCGCGCGCGTCGAGGACACCGGGAGCCCGCCGGACTCGAGCACTCCTGGGACTGAGGACTCTGCCTCCGCCGTATCCGCGTACGACTCGCCCGACGTGCGCCATACCGTGCGCAGTGGCAAGTAGATGAAGAAGACGAAGAAGCGCGCACACACCAAAAAAGCCGTCCCAGACGCATGGCATGGACGCACCCACTGGGCTATTTCTTTCCCATTTCCTTTTTTCTCTCGCTATCCATCCACTTATCCCCCCCTTGGCTTGTACCCCCTTGCTCTTACTGGGTGTTCTTTTCTCTGATTTCCCCCCTCCCTGTATACTAATTACCCGCATGCCTTGCTTTCCTGTTCTGCTGCTGATACATGCTCAGAGAAATATGATACACTCCAGCGACGTGTATAACTTGTACATTTGTCTTTCTACCTTTTTGAATACGCACAAATGCAG
The DNA here is from genome assembly GCA_029449255.1 of Mycena polygramma. NCBI lineage: Eukaryota > Fungi > Basidiomycota > Agaricomycetes > Agaricales > Mycenaceae > Mycena > Mycena polygramma. The sequence continues at coordinate 65,975 of JARKID010000202.1, forward strand.
TCGTAGAGAACGACCTCAAATATTATCGTGTCGGATTCAGCTCTGAGTCATCGTGCCCTGCGAGTTTATTCCGATTCTCGACGTCTGGCGAGGACCGTCTCCGGATCCGTGCTTTCTTGGACATTTGGCTGTCAGCTTGTTCAAGCTTTCATTCAAGCTTTGTGTTTCTGTTTGCGCTGCCATTCTCTTGGTACGTACGTACCCCGGGACCCTGAGGGGGTTTTATTAAGATATGGAAGCTGCTAACAAGGCTTTTTTTTGCACGCAACGGATGTCATCTCGCGCAACAGGTGCACTCCAGGATTTACTTCTTCGACTTTCTCGGGGTAATCGTCATGAAGAAAACGCGGGAGCTGGCCAATTGCCAAGCTGCTGACTTGATATTCTGCCTGTCACCATTTTACATATCCCGGGACGGAAACGCTCTCGCAGCCCCCTTTCCTGTTGAACTTTCGCCACGCTACGCCTCGGAGTGAGCTTGCAGGTCGAGCAATTCTTGTTTTGCCTACCGCGGGTGCAGCAACAATTTTCTCATGGGCATCGACCAACTCTGGGCTGGACTTGGTTTGTAGGGAATCCGTTGCCATCTCCGTCAATCGCATTGTGGCGGCAAACCTTAGCCCGAAGCTGTCGAGGATCATACCAAATAAGCAGCAAGAATGAATGCACTTCGCCCGTTTGCAGGCAAAGATTTTTCTGCGAGGAGAGGGTTGAAGACTCAACAAGGACCAAGCCCTCGCTCAACGTTGAACTTGGCCAAACTGTATGTGTCCCAGTGTCCCTGCGATCAGGTTCTGTATCTTGTTCTCGACGTGGAGGCGCTGTACTCCGTCATCAATGCAGCTCAACTCGTGGTTGGAAATAAGAGGCTTTCGAACTGGGTTGCGGTATCACTCAAGGTTGGTTCTCTTCGTTGAACCTTGGTTGATTGATTGAAAATTTGAATCAACACCGGTCAACCTTGGTCCTTGGGTCAACCATTGAACCACCCCGGTTTCCGGACTTCCATGTCTTGTTCCTCTTTGCTTGATGTCTCTGTCCCACTCTGTCGGGTCGTATTGGTGAGACAGTCGGGACTTGGTCGTAAATTCAACATCGAACCTTGGCGCTTGATGGGAGCCGGGCGCTTAATTGTCCAGTTGTGCTGTGTTTGGCAACATCATCGTCCATTTTCTCTTCTTACCAACATGGCTCACCCAGTCTGCGCAGGCTGTGGCAACGGCTTCCCGTCTGCTCTGGCTCCAAACCCCACCAAAACTCTCGAGCTCATCAATATTCTGCGCTCTAACACTGTGCCACCCGATGTGGGGTCGTTCCAGAGAACGGTTTTGGAGGCACCAGCCGAACTCGCCCGATACGATGCCGAGATAGCGAGGCTTCAAAACGTGGTAGAGAAGCTGGTATCTGACCGCGGTGCGCTAGCGGAGTACGCAGCTCTGTGTCGTGGCGTAACTTCCTCCATTCGACGTGTGCCTGCCGAGCTGTGGGCCACGATCTTCGATATGTGCTCCCCATGCGTTGACGACGAGTATAACCTGTCAGAATCCACGACGCCTGGAGAGGAGATAGATCGCCTGTCCCACTGGTATCTACTCCAGTTGTCACAAGTGAGTCAACTTGGCATGGCGAGATAATTGTGGGCGACTGAAATTCTCTATTCACTACTGGAGGTCTCGTTACTTTGGCACAATATTGCCATGGGTACACCTAAACTATGGTCCAAAATTGTTTTGGATACGTCCCTCTGGCGTGCCGCTGCCTTGTCTTCAGCCAAACTGCTTTCACTCCTCGACTGTTCCTTGCAGCGTAGCGGAAACCATCCATTAACTATGGAAGCTTGCGTTATGGAGAAGGATCCACACCCACACACAGTGATGATGCTTCTCAGCCAACATGCACCGCGGTGGCAGGACGTTTACTTCTTTTCTGATTTGGCGTCACCCGAACTTCTGGTCAATGCGAAGGGACGCCTCGGTCGATTGGAGAAGCTCAATCTCAGCGCCGAGTGGACGGGTGTGGATATTTTCCAAGCTGCACCACGATTAACAGACGTCCAATTCGGTGGACGAGTCGAGAATGTGCCTGCCTTTCCATGGGCACAGATTCGCACTTTCAAGTATGCTATGGATCACACAAATTCTTACAGATTCTTATCTCTGTTGGGGCGTTGCCCAAACATTATCGCCTTTGATGTCGAGATATCTCTCTTGAAACATCCTACCGGCGCGGCAATAGTGCCCCGTGTCTCCTCAAACGTAGAATCCCTCTCCTTCGAATTGGGCTTGTGTCAGATCGCGCAATTGGCTCAGTCGGAAATTGTCGGTCAAATCTTCGAACCATTGACCCTTCCTTCCCTTCGATCACTCGACTTGACGCCTTCTGATAATGGGTTACCTCCTGTTTGGCACACAGAAGGCTTTTTGGCCCTCGCGGACCGCTCCTCCTTCCACAGCCATCTCACTCGCCTCTCAATCAGTGCAATTATCACAGATCAAGAACTCTTGCGCTCTCTGGCAGTGCTACCCCTCCTGGACGAGTTGGACATCCACGATTACACGTCGAACGGCGAGAATATCCTGATCACTGACACGCTTTTGAAAGGCCTTATCCGTACGGATACAGGCACCAACCTCGTACCCATACTCGAGTTCCTCTGCATCACATCCCTTCTTCGATTTTCCGACACCCTGTATCGTGATGTCCTCACTTCGCGGCTGCCCGTCGGTGCTGACGACTACTTTGTGGCAAATGTCTGGTGGCTTCCCGGTCGCCAACGCGAATTCTCGCCGAAGTTGCTCCTCGAGGTGTCGGAGTTGCCTTATGATGGAGAGTTTCGTTTTGATTCTGGTCTCTCCTCCTGGTGAGTCCATTTTATGCCTTCCTACTCGGCGTTGCTAATCGGGTCTTGCAGAGTTTCTACTTCGCTGCTAGTGCCTTGCTAGGATTCTAATACCCCGACCACATCCTCCATATGCGCGGACATCGACATGTACACTGTTCTTTGTACGGGATGTTATACGCCGGCAAGCAGGTGGCATAAATGCGTATCCGTGCCCATTTATGACCCTAGTGTATGTACTTCCAGACTAGGAGTACCGCGTTGTCTCTTCCAGTAGCATAGAATATCCGCACCCTTTCAAACTGAGGCTGGCTGAGTACGACTGTCGCACAACAACTTCAAGCCGGGTCTCAAAGTGTTTCCGATATTGTGTTTCAGGTCGTTGGGCGGTACATACCGCTGGGAGAGTAGGTGATAAAGTATATGACTCGGAGGATTCACTTGAGAGAAAAAACAACCATGTGGATTATTCCTTCACTCGCCCAGACCGGATTCTTGAGCTTTCGCCTCGGATGGATCATGGTGCGGGTGTGTAACTACTAGTAACAATTTTGTCACCAACTCTGGGACGGGGTTGCTCTGTATTGAGTTCGTTAGCTTAATGCGTCTTGTTAAGACCTCGATGCCGTCATTGCAGCTTTGAACACACGGAGCGATAACAACCTTCAAAGAAGCGGAACACAAAAATGTATAGAATGCAAAATTGGAAATAGGATGGCGCCAAGTGCAGTCATTTTCTGTATGATCCTCTAAAGATTCGGCCAAGGCTTGTCACAAGCCAATGCTCAACGCAATTGACGGACATGCTGATCATGAACGTTGAACTTCGGAACGATTCGGCTTGGCCCGGCAGCAGCCGGATCTGGGCGGTGGCAGTGCCCCAATATCTTTGTCTTCTGCCGCCATCCAATGCAGCGTTACGCCCCCACAAACTCGATAAGCTCCCCGTATCCTCCAGTGCGACGGATTACCTGCTGCACGGTCCGTTTGTGCCACTTATCCATCTATAGAATGCCGACATGCGACGAGCCTGCGCTTTTCAGCCTTCGCCTGCGCTCTTGTCTCATTATGACATGAGACCGCGGCCACTGGCACTGACCGACCACAAGAAAATCTACCTCGGGTTCTGGGTACTGCAACAACTTCGCTAGCCTTTGTGCACGCTTTTTGCGTGGTCTTGCTGCAGAGTCCTCGCTGTCCGAACCACTCGAGCTGTCAGGCATCGCGCGCTTCGCCGCGTGGCTTCTTTCGCATTCGCGGTGTCTTGGTCGAAATTGCTATGCGGTCTACGATCCCCCCGGTGCCTTCGAATATTTAAATCAGACATGGATCAAGAGCAAGGCCGTTTCGTTTACCTTGGACTCCGGCGCTGGGGTGAGCCTCTGCAACCAATTGAATACCGGAAAGAGTCCAATTCGCACAGAAAACGTAGCTCAATGCTTTGCGCAGGCTTTTTGCCTGTGTTTCTACAGAATCCTCCCTGCCGCCGCCGGGTTCTTGTTCTCTGTGGCTTCCTTTGTATTTACAGCATCTTTCTTGGGAGCGTTCCTGCTCGCTGCCTTCGTCTTTCCAAATGCTGCCTTTCTCTAAGCACGGTTTGTTAAGCTTCTTATGTGACAAAATGGGAAGACTCACGGGCCCAGCCATCTCGAATCTGCCCTGGTGGTGGTTCGGTTTCATTGGCGAGTGGCAGTAAAATTGGGGTGAGTACCGTGCTGAATCAGAAAGGACTGAGTGCGAGGCTTTTTTTATAATACGCTGGCGGTCTAACTTTTAGTGCGCGCTTTGACCTTTGCTGGGGCCGTAATGATATATCGGGCAAGAGCCAAAGCACATCACTAGTCTTGTCGCTATCAGGTCAAAGCGGGAGAAGTTGTTGTATTCGGAACAAGGGGCTATTGTTCAACTGTGAGTCGCCGATTCATCCAAAGATCGTTCTGACGCTCAGAAACATTTTTGTAGGCCGGGCAGGCATTCCGTTTCTCAACGATGACGCCGAAATTCGGCCAATCGATTTTGAACGTGGAAACTGGCAACTTGCTAACTTGTTGAGCCTGTGCGTTTCCAAGGGCTTTGGGGCAGTCCCGCCAAACAGCCACTGGATACCCGAAACGGTGTTGATCATGCGATAGCATCCCGAACTTTGTTCATGTTGGTCTGCCAAATGGAGGCGGTTCAGTGGCGGTTCGTTCAGTGGCGGTGACTCTGCTCCGCTTCGCCTGTAAACGTCGGCGAATTGAAAAGCCACCTCGCTGTGAGCAAAATTCCTTCTCTCTATTGAGGCAAGACTGCTCAGACAGGACATGTGAACCAATAGCAAAAGCGTTTCTGGGCCCGGCCCTTAGCTGTTCGCTCAGGGTCGAAACATCAAACCCCAGGTTCGCGTCAGAGACTAAATGGGATTCTTGTCCGAGACCACCGTCTGCTGTGATCCGCCTCCATTCCCCGGGTCCTGTCCATCTACAAATAAGTACGGTGAATGACGGACACCTGCAAACCCTTCCCTACTTTTTCTTTCCTGCTTTTTGACTTCTCTCTAGCGATGCCTATTCTATCGCAACGCCAAGAGCCGGCCTCCAAGGCTGGGCCCAGTGCCGGTATAACCTTCGCCGCCACCTTTGGCGGCATTCTTCTGCTGGGACTGGTCGTTTTGGCGATTTCCTTCTTTTTCCGTCGCAGGGAGCTGCAGAGGGGGCAGGAAACGGCTCGTCAACGGAGCATATTATTTGATTCGGGGGCAGATGAGGCAAAAGACCGGCTCATGGAGAAGGATCCTCATCGCGCAGATTCTCCGCTTCCATCCAATTCGGGACCTGCACCACTCCTCATCTCACCGGACTCGGCCTCCAGCTCGCGTCCCCTCGTCCCCCGTATCACGATCCCAACTACCTCGCCCCTGATCAAGTCCACGTTCATGGACCCACACAACTCTGCAGTCCACTCCGCATGCATGGACTCCTCCGAGTCCGCATATTCCCAGTTCTCGGCCACCCAGCCTGCGACGTTGCACGCGGGGCCCTCTGTCCATTTCCCCGTGCCCATGCTGCATTCTGCAGCGCAGCCGTACGACGTCGCGACCACGGAGCTTACCTCCGCCGCCCAACATCCGCTCGTCACGGCTGTCCGCGCGCGCCGCTCATTACACCCCTTCACCGGCACCCACGTCCTCACCGTCGGCGGCCCCCGCACGCGAATGGAATCCATTACGGAGATCCCCTCGCCGTTCATTTTTGCCGCGGCCCCAGGCGCGACAGCGGACCCAGCGCGCCCCGACTCATACCCCGTCTCACCAATGTCGAAGCTCTCGTCGGAGCTGGAGGAGTTTATGGATGAGATCCCCGAGCCCCAGTCTGCCGCTGTGCAGTCGCCCGAGACTCCGGGATCGGCAGCGTATCTGCCTGCACGCGGCTCCGTACATATCACCCCGCTTCAGATACGCAAAAACGGGCCATGAGGCATTACGGGGACAGCCTGTTTAATTTTATGACATTTATTTACGCCGCTTTCAAAGTCGTTACTTACATACCGTATCGAACGGGACATTGTTTGAGTGAGGTTCTAAAGTAAATCTCGGCTGTACGATAGTCGCCAGAATATAATTGACAATATATTGGTTTGAACAGGCCTTTGTTTGGCCATGTATGTGCAGTGCAATTGGCTAACGCGCCGGTCACGGGTCCGAACACGTGGCTCCTTGCTTTCCTTCTGCTTCGAAGCACACGCAAAGCACTCGCGCAACTCCTCCGATTCGCGGTACGCGGCTCGCCCGCGTAGCCGCGTACTGGGATTCATACTTGCGTCCTCACTGCCAGCAAGGCTGGCCCCCCGACTCACCGTCGTAGGAAGAGCTATCGATTCGAACGCGTGTCGCGATCATCGGCGGCACAGTTCGTATCCTTGCAGGTTGAGAAGCGGGCAATTTGACGGTTCATGTCCGTCGCTGGATCCCCGCAGGCTCAAGTTGCGAGAGATGAAATTCTCAAGCTGGGCGACGTCACTACATTTCCGAATGCGAACCTCTGCAACCCGTTTGTCTTGATCCGGATATTCACTCAACATCGTTACGCCTCTAACCCCAAGCACTGTGTCAGCTGCGAGCCCGTCGAAAAGATGTGAGTTGGGCTACATTTTTGTGGGCCTATTGTACTGATAGACCCTACAACTCAGCACGTTCTGAAAGGGTCGAGTATAACATATTATCCGGTGACAACGTCTTGACACCGTCCGCAACAGATTTCTCCGGTGCACGTCCGAGTCTCTGCATTGATGGGCGAGCCTTTTCTCGGAATCAAGACGGAACCAGTAATAGCCAATCCCGTGGCAGAATTGCCTAGTCGGCACAAATTTCAACGCGGAATTAGTCATCTGCTATGTGAATCCAGTGTGTTCATTCGACTACGGTTGAGACCTCAGCTCGTGCATTGCGCTCATTCTGATCTAATTATCCAGTTATTGGCTATAAATTTAATGGCCGCGATGGCCTGCGTCGAGTTTATGCCCGCTTCCACGACGGTCTGTAGGCGTCGTATTTCGGCCAGGTTTGAACCGAGATTATCAGATAATGATAATGACACAACGCCATCGCGACACTGATGGCCGAGGGCGATCGTAAGTGCTCAACTTCGCTAAGAAGTTCGCGATATTCACTGTTGCCGGGAGCGATCGTAAGCACGGCCTCCCAGGCTGTTATCCTGCAAGAGTATAAAAGATGTCGCACTCTGGCGATAACTGCATCTGCAATCCCTCTTCTATACAAATGTCCGTCGAACCCGTTCTGAAAGACACCTTCAGCCAGTCAGTCGACGTTCCCGTCAATGCCGCTCCCGGGCAGCTTGACATTGGGATCATCGGTGCTGGCCTGGTTGGTTTGGCCACCGCTGCTATGCTGCGCAAGCAGGGGCATAAAGTTACAGTCAGTTCGTTCAACGTTGGCGGCTTGATTACAACCAACTTGAAAAAATCTCCAGATCTTTGAATCCTCCTCCTTCCACGCCGAGATCGGGGCGGGGATTGTTCTCACCCCGAACGGCGTCACAGTCCTCAAGGCCCTTCTCCCCGAGCTCATCTGGGAGAACCTACAGACCGTCGATTTTCGCTCAGTAAGCCTGCCCCACTGAAAAAACTCGACCGTCCACTTATACTTCCGCACAGTTCGAAAACTATGGTTCAGATGGAACGCGTCATCCGGCCATCGACCTCTCTGAGGGGTGGAAGAGCTATCCTCAGGTGAGTCGCTGTTCTATGCGTTGGAATATGGATCTCATTACCCCGTGTGCAGGGCTGGTTCATGGCCCATCGCGTCGACCTCCACAAGGAGCTGATGCGCCTCGCGCTGGATCCTGACGTCCATGCCCACCCACCCGCTGTCGTCCGTCTCGGCACACCCATCACCGAAATTAATTTCTCTGAGCATCCTTCTGTGACTGCGTCCACCGGCGAAGAGTTCAAATTCGACCTCGTTGTGGGTGCGGATGGTATCAAGGTTCGGATTCAACATGTTATGCTCTCACCCGAGGTCGCTGACTATTTTTATAGTCCACCGTCCGCTCTCGCATGGTTGGCGGTGAATACGACGCACCCTCTGGTCCAATGGCGTTCTACCGCTGGATGCTCGACCTCAAGAAGAACCCCGAGCTCGCCTGGATCCGCGACGATCGCCCGACGAGCGGCCCCACCAGCGTGATTGGCAAGAGTATCTTCCTCTTCATGTACCCCATCCGCAATGGCGACCTCATCAACATATCCGGTGCGCACCTCGACAAGCGCTCAGACGCCGACAATGTTGGTATGTCGCAGCCGCTTATGCCTTCTGCTTTGGCTACAATTAACTTGAATGGCGGCAGATTGGAATGAAGAGGTCCCAAAAGAGGCATTCCTCAAGTCGTTCGAAGACTATGGCGAAAAATTCAAGCCAATAGTCGCTGTCGCAGAAAAGCCGCACATTTGGAAGGTCAAGGCGCTGCCCACCCTCCCCACTTGGACCAAAGGAAACGTCGTCCTCATTGGCGACGCCGCGCATGCTATGCTTCCCAGTATGTTATCTTCCCTCCCTGATTGACAGCTTACTCTGACCTCTGGTAGCATACGGCATTGGCTTCGCTATCGGACTGGAGGACGCTGCCACAATCGCGACTCTCCTCCCGCGCGGTACCAAACCTACCACGGTCGCCGCGCGTCTCAAGGCATTTGAAGAGATCCGCAAGCCACGCGCGGAGCGCGTCTCGCAGATGAGTGCGGACGGAATTAAGCAGGGTGGGAAGACACAGTGTATGTTTTTTATTCGTCCATCGTTGCGTCTTGACCACATTAAACCATTTGCTGTGTAGTCTCATGGGTTGTACCGGAGCTGTACGACTACGATGTCCTCGGCACTGCCAAGGCGGCTTTGGTGAAGATTTGAACGGCGGAAGATATGCATAAGGCTGGGATATCTTAGCCACTGTCTCAGGCTACGAGCTATAGACTTGAATCGAACCAACAATGGGCAGTTAAAGCCACATGCATGATTCCCTTTGGCTTACTGAAAAAAAAAACTAAGGGATTCTCCTTCTCTGATGAGCAACATATCGCGACTTGCGGTCTCACTGCTGACAGCGCTCTGCATTCCCCTTCACCGCTTTCCTTTGTTTGGACTTGCATCGTGATCTCCCATCAACGTGTTGGTCACGTGAGGGTGTACAATTTGCTAACTTGGAACTTCAAAGCAATTTTATCTCTTCTTGGTCTCGTTCTTCGTCCGCCAAATTTCCAACTGTAGCGTCTCGTTCTGCCTTGCCCTCTCTCAATTTGGCGTCTTTCAGGTTGGAACGCGTTTTTTTTTTTTTGGCTCAAAATGAATGAGGAGCGCTCACTGACAGGAATCTTTCTTCAGTTTGTCTTTTATCAGCTTCTGCACGCATGACCTCCCTTATGACGTACCAAACGTTGCGCATGGGAAACGCAACCAAAAACTTTCGGGGCATAAAAACTTTTTTTCTTGACCCCTCAGATTCCCTTAGTGTGACATCCCAGCATACTATACCAGCCTGTTGTATGGCTCTGAGTGGAAACAGGCCCCCCTATAACAAGGAACAGTCAAATCAAGCTGTTTGATGGGCACCGGGATGTTCCGGCAATGTTCCAGCATGCTCAACGAAGATTCAAGTAGTGGAATTGGGTAAATGGAAGTGTCAAGGCACATTCCAAACGGTGATATTTGGGAGGTCAAGACTTGGCCTAACAAGATCTGGAATTTCGGATGTGAAAAGAGAAAAAAAAAAAAAAAAAAAAAAAAAAACCATCTGCCCAGGGGGAATGACACTGACGGGGTGGATCAATTCTGAACATACTGGGAGAGTTGTAAGGTCCTCACTCCGAAATACCGAATTTTACGGTCCGGACGGCGGCGGCGGCGGACCAAGTCCAGATGCCGTGATCGTGTGTTGAAACTGGAGGTCGTGCTGGTCCAGTGTGAAGAGTGGGTCACCGGTGGCTGAGGGGGCTTCAGAGTACCTTGTGACCTCACACTTGTTGACCTTTTGTGCACCTGCCGGGAAATTCCGGCGCCGATCAAATTGTTTGATCTTCGCCAATTTCGCTGTCATTCGCCACAACAGAGCCTGTTTCTTCTGGAAGCACATCTAATAGGCTTGTATAGCGTGCTAGGATGCCATACAGTAGGGATCTAAGAGTTAAGAAAAAAGTTTTTATGCCCCGAAAGTTTTTGGTTGCGTTTCCCATGCGCAACGTTTGGTACGTCATACTCCCTCAGCCCTGCCTTTCTTTCCACCAATTGAACTTCAACTTCGACAGGTCTAGACACTCTTGGCGATCATACCATTGGCCAACGTGATAGGGATTTCACGGTTCGACATCAAATGCGAGAGTTCGGGGGCGCCGCGCAGAGGCGACCTCAGATAGGCAGCTCTTGGACAGTTCGTCCTCGGTCCACGCAAAATTTTCTAACGCAGCTTCCACAGACAACACGAAAATCAGTGGTCTGACAACATTGCGGAAGCCTCACCCACTTCCCAATCACAGCCTCATTTGCGGTGAACGCCACTCCGTTTCTCGGAGCTCTGTAATAATCTTCGCTCGAAATTCAATCGAATACTAAGTACTTCCGGAGCAAATTGAACCGCCTCGTGCTCGAACGATTGACGCCCAATGTTGGCGCCACCAACTTATTGATGACAGGTGCCGTAATTGGAATGTTTTTTCGCGTTACCATGCGTGACGGAGATCTCTCGTCTTCCCCCGTGCCCCGCCATCCTCCCTTACCCTCTCTTTTATCCGCAGATTCGACGGAAGAATCTCTCCTTGAGCCAGGCTAACTCCCGAGCGGTCAAGAGGGCAAGACCGCGCCCATTGGCCTCTCACTTGCGCGTTTTGTCTTCGTCCCACAATGACCTCGCCCACGTCGTTGGACTTTGTGGAAGACTTTTCTGAGGTGTGGCAGGTGCTCGAGGATGCCCGCACCACGAACTCGATGATCCGTGTGTCAATTACCAGGCTGCTTGCCGGGATGCATGTTGACCTATCCTGTCATGCTCATTGCTCATAGTCGGAGCCCTGTCACTTGTGGCGTACGTCCTCTTTCTCCGAATCCATATACGTAGCTTATCGCCGATCGCCTGGGCTCACAGGTTTGATCATCTAATAACTTTTCAAGACGAGGTGGAGTTAATGTGGAAGAGTCGGATATGCACGACGAGCGTGGTCTATGTTTGTGTTTTATCTTACCTCTTCCATGTAGGCCGGGTCTAATCCTACCTCTGCAGCTCTGGGTATGTCTAGAGTCCCAGATAAAGCGCCCACAATTGCTGACTTTCACGTTGCAGAATCGATATTTTACCCTGCTTGCATTAATGTACGCCCGCTTCCATGTCCGTGTTCGTAACTCTTGATCGACGCTCTCCAGAATCGACGCGTGTGGTGAGTTTCCCATTCCAATGGCCAACAGTCACTACTAACTTGTTTCAGTAATGCTAAGTCCATTCAAGTCGAATACCGTGCGTTCTCTTTCTTTGCAGCGAATGACCCCAAGCTTATTGTTGCGTCTCGGCGCAGGCGTATGACCTCGTCCGATCCCTGCTTCCGTAAACCTCATGCTTATATTTCTCGATCTCCAGATGCATCAGCTTCTTCAACGTCGGTTCCCATCTCGTACGATCCTCAGTAGACTGACATTGCCTTTAGGGAGAGGCGGTTTATTCTACACTCATCCTCGCGACGGTGGACTTTGTATTAGTCCTGAGGTAGGTTTGTCTATCATGCTCACGGTCCGTCTCTAATGTATGATGCGCCGACCAGAGTTTGGATTCTATACGGCAAGAATCGGTGGTTATTATACGTGCTTGTGCCGATGATAGGATGTGAGTTCTGCTGCACTTCTCATAGCTGAATGCTGACAATGCGGCAGTGGAAATTATGACCATGTCGGTGACCTTCATGTGTTCAAATTGTGTCGAGAATTCAAGCAATCCAAAGGGGCGTTGTATCTCATTACACGATCGCTTCCGTGAAGGGTGAGCCATATGGCTGTCGTTCACAGTGACGTCCTACTGACGATGTGCAGAGTACTGGCCGCTTCCGTACGTAGACTGGTGAATATCACCACCACAAATATTGACAGCAAGCAGATGGCCGCTCTCGGGATGCTACCCCCGCGGTACGTCTCAGCTATCCGCAACTATAGATATAATATTCTGATTACCTCCCCGCAGGTAATGTCCCGCGGTACTTTGCATTCTACTCTGTGCCTGTGCTCGTCGTCGTAAGCCGCATTCCTTCGAATCCCCGTTTACGCACCTCATCCGTTTCGCCAGTCCATGACGATGTTCCTTATGACGGTGTACAAGTGCGGCAAGACACTGCTGACACATGGGCGCGCGCAGATGCCGATCTACAACATGTTCCTCCGGGATGGCGTCTTCTGGTTTGTCGCAATATTCAGTCAGCCAATTTGGAACCCATTACAACTCGTGAAAACTAACTTTACGGCTTCGTCAGTCACCTTCATTCCTGAGGTGGTTATCTGGGCGCGCGCCCGGCAATCCCTAGCCGAGCTACTCATAGCGTAAGGAACTATACCCTGCGAAACCTTTCGATCGCTAACATGAACCGACATCCCCCAGTCCAGGACTAGCGTAAGAGCTATTCCGTGACGCGTATTTAGCAAAATCTGACCCTTCTTCCCGCAGCGTCACCTCGATAATCGGCTCCCGCGTCCTCCTGAACATCAAGGGCCTGCAACCGCCGAGGGCGCTGCCTACGACGACAACGGACGCGACGTCGCGGTTAGCGATGGGGCCGACTGTGGAGCTGGATACGATTGATTACCCGTCGCGGAGCGGATGGGGCACGGTAGGAACGGTGGGAGATGTGTATGGCGGGACTGAAACCCTCGCGGGTCTTCCATGATCTTGTGTACGAGTGAAATTCCCAAATCCTCGGCTCCTGCGCGCTTCTTCGAGCAATTTGAGCTGGAAACCTAGTAGGTGGCTGGTGTTGTAATAGTTATTCGTCCACGAGCGAGGCCCTCGGCGTCGGTTCTGATCTACTCAACGAAAAAATAATACACTGAAAGGGAGTCGAACCCCTGCCGCTTGCTACACCTGTTGGTCTCTGGAAGGCAAGCATGATACCGTTTCACCACCAGTGTGCGGGGCGGCTTCAACATTTGAGGTAAGGGTGGTGTTGTTAGGTTCAAGTAATGCAACCAACACCCGACTACATACAACCCGACTACAAACCGACTGCGTTCATTGAATACAAATTCACTATTGCTTCTACATGTATCGCCTCAATGCAATCGAGCAGTCCAATATAATACCATAGGCTTCCCAACCTCGTGTGTGGGTGTTGGCACTTGATTGAAAGACGCAGGATGGACAGCGCTGGACGACTCAAGGGCGGCTGTCAGTACTTGGACGGAAAATTCTGGACACTGAAGAGTGACTTGGAGCGTTCTGGCAGTCATGTCTTTGAGTGAGGACTATTTTCTTTCTCCCACAAGGACGCAGAAATTTATTCGTCAATTTGTCAAAAATTTAAGTGGGCCGAACGTGGAGAGTCACGTGGAGGTTGTGATCACATCACTGCCATCACTGCTCTCGGCGCTCACTCTCAAGTTCTCAACTCACTCTCACTCCCCAGTCCCAACTATTCGGGACATCGAGTCTTATCCCGCCACGGAGATGCTTTGTCCTTGGTTTCAGGCACTTCATGGATCGCTCGCCTCATCTCATCCGTTTCATCGGCCGCCGGCGTCGATCGGCCGCGGATGTCGCTGGATAGAAGTCTCATGTCTATCCAGACCACGGAGCGTCTCGCCTGGCGCCGACACCCATTTCACCCACCTGCGGCAGCTCGTCGTGTTCTTCAACAGGATAATGAAGGTCTATTCGGAGAAACCTCCTCTGTCTTTTCTCCTTGCTTTTCTCTACTATCGAGGAATTGAGCGTCCAGTTCGATTTCAGTAGTGGGAGCAGGATTCCCTCCACTTCTGGGATCTCTGGATAGGATGCTCCTCGAATCTTCGCCATCCGGGGCTACAGATAAACGGCTCTCACAGTGCCGCAATGCCCGCGCGAGTCAGCCTGAAATCTCTCCACGCTATTTCCGCCCTCGGTGCCCGTTTGACTTTGCCAAAATAACGACCCTGTGTATCGGTCAAGACAGTCTGGTGCCTCGTTGCGAGGTATTTCGCCTATCCTCGGTAATGTACGGCTTCCGGAGTGGATTGCTCGCAAAATGCAACGAAGCTCGATCACAGCGGGTGTCTACCCACTCAGTTTTGAGGATTCCAGGAACATGCCGGGCCGCTGCCGAACGAGATGATGCACTGATCCATTTGCCAACTCCTAATATTGATTCACTGTGAGTCAGATTTCGTTTTAGTGTCTCCTACTTTCTGACTCTCTCTCAAACTTTACTCTTGCGATTATGCCCGACGTAGAAACGCTTCTCAAAGAACACGGCGACTTGTCCTCGGAGGACGAGGGGGAAGAAGTCGTTCCGCAAGTCGAAATTGACTCGTCGACACTCACGCCTCTCTCGCCCGAGGTGATTTCCAAACAAGTGCGTCACCTACTTCCCTCTGAAAGTCTACTACTCAAAACATCCTTCCATCAATTCAGGCGACGATTAATCTCGGTAGTTATAACCGACGGTGCTGGTGATTCGGTGCTCATTGTCTCTCCGTCTCACAGGTACGATTGGTCATGTCGCGCACGGAAAGTCCACCGTCGTGAAGGCCATCTCCGGTGTTACGACTGTGCGGTTCACAAACGAACTCGTCCGGAACATTACCATCAAACTTGGGTACGCCAATGCAAAGGTGCGCAGTGCCCATAACGCGACGTATATAATCGAATTGAACTTCACCGTCTGTAGATTTATCAGTGCGAAGATCCCGCCTGCCCGCGGCCGGGATGCTATCGCTCATACCCATCTAACAAAGACGATCACCCTCCCTGCGAGCGTCTGGGATGCAATTCGAGAATGAACCTGGTCCGCCACGTATCCTTCGTCGATTGTCCGGGCCACGACATTCTGATGGCCACCATGCTGAATGGCGCCGCGGTCATGGATGCCGCGCTTCTCCTCATTGCAGGAAATGAGACCTGTCCCCAGCCGCAAACATCTGAGCATCTCGCTGCCGTCGAGATCATGCAGCTGAAACACCTTATCATCTTGCAGAACAAAGTCGATCTCATCCCGGAAACTCAAGCCGCGGAGCATCAGAAGAGTATATCTGCGTTTGTGGAAGGTGCGTCTTTCTCCCATTTTTGACTTTTGGTCTTGAACCAGCCCCAGGAACGGTCGCCGCAAACTCGCCTATCGTCCCCATATCCGCCCAACTCAAATACAACATCGATGCGGTGAACGAGTATATCGTCAAACACATCCCTATTCCTGTGCGCGACTTCACATCGGACCCACGTCTCATCGTGATCCGCTCCTTCGACGTGAATAAGCCAGGCGCGGCCGTTGACGATCTCAAGGGCGGCGTCGCTGGCGGGTCCATACTCAGGGGCGTTCTACGGATCGGCCAGGATGTCGAGATTCGTCCCGGCGTCGTGACGAAGGACAACACTGGCCGCAACCAATGCAAACCCATCTTCAGCCGTATCACGTCGCTGCACGCGGAAAACAATCTCCTGCAATTCGCAGTGCCTGGTGGTCTGATCGGTGTCGGGACGAGAATCGACCCAACCTTGTGCCGCGCGGATCGTCTCGTTGGTCAGGTCCTCGGTGCAGTGGGCACACTCCCCAATATCTACGCCGGTGAGTGTTCCTCCGCGATGCTTTGCTTGAGTTTCATCCGTCCTGCAGAATTAGAAATCAGTCTATTCCTCCTGCGCCGTCTTCTTGGCGTCAAGTCTGAAGATAAGAAACAAACCAAAGTGGCGAAACTCAGCAAGGGCGAGCTCCTCCTCATTAACATCGGCTCGACCTCCACGGGTGGGAGGGTCTTGGGCGTCCGGCTCGCCGAGGCTAAGATCGAGGGCAAAAAGGTTCAGGCGACCATGGCAAAGGTCTTGTTGACGTCCCCTGCGTGTACCGAGATCGGGGAGAAAGTCGCGTTGTCGCGCCGGATCGAAAACCATTGGCGGCTGATAGGTGATTGCAATTGTCGTATAAACATCCAAGTTTGCTGACTGTTTCTCTTGCGTTTAGGATGGGGGACTGTGCAGCGTGGTACAGTATTGCAACTGGACTAGTTCTGGGTTATCATATTGCTCTATCTAATGTTTCGAGCGTGAATTTGTAATTCTTCTGGCTTGTTCCGGGCATTAATGTTGCGAGTGGGGGCGCCCTGGGGTTATTCTTTCCATTTCCCCCCTCGATATGCATGCGTGTTCACCTTCGCTGTAACATTTAGCAATGGATCCCAATACGTGCTGCGTGTACATCAACAAATACAAAACGCGTCGTTCCGCTCTACGATCTAAATTATAATAGACTGAGAGTCAACCACTTCAACACATTACTTTAACGTAATATTCGTGTGCGTGAAAGATAATCATACAAAGGCGAGTGTCACTGAAGTATCATTAATACAAGGGCTCCGAAGCAAGTTTGAGCGCACCATAAAATCGCACCACGCAGGCCCGTCGTCCGCAAACCTAGACTTTGTCCCGGGATGTGTCACGAATCGCACCGTCCTGTCCTCAAAACGCGGCGGACTCTCGCGAATCGTGCATTCAGAGGGCCGGCGGGTTACAGGGCACTCAGCCTCCTCCGGCTCGTCAGGCATGGGTACCTCGGGGAGTACCAAAGAATTGCGTCGCTTCCCGTTTGGTCGTTGACGGCGTCGCGAGAGGATGCGCTTCAGGCCGCGGGGTTCTGAAGTTTCTGGATTAGGGTCATCCAAATATACGCGAAAGCCAAGAAATTGAACGAGATCGTACGGGTAAGCGAATCCCCCTTAGCGCACTCGCGACCATTCCTGCTGTCCAGGAAGGGCATTGGGATCATCAGCATTGCGGAAACACCACGCTGGTAAAAAGAAAACTGTCAGTATATATTGGAGAAGTAGGCCGTGTTCGACTCACTTTGACCAACCCAATACAGCTACGGAGTGTGGAGGTGGATGCCGCCGACGAGCCCGATGCCATGGACTCAGTGGGAGAGCGCAGTGTCTGCGGTCTGCTCTTGGACGAGCACCGGTGAAGGGACACCGTTACGACCTTGGAGCCCGGGCCATACGCTCTCTTGGACTTTTTCGTTAACAGGGAAAAGCGGTTGAAGGGGGAAGTAGACTTGGAGGTATTCGTGAAGGACATCGCGGTCGTAAGGAGCGGGGAAGTGAGGGGCACAGCAAGGGTCTCTTTTATATGGGCGGTTCCGTTAGGTATTCAGGGAAATAACCGAGACCGTCTTGGGGATTCTTGGCTTGCCGGCAGCCGCCTTGGCGAATGAAACGATTTAACCACTCGATTCTTTCCACAGAGTAATTGGTTGGAAACGATGATCGCAGGTTGGACGCCTGCAACAGCGGGATGGCAGGAAGGAAAGCACTGGTAAGTGCGAGCAGGACTGTGAAGATTGCGGTACTTGGAGGAGATGCCGCCCGACAGCGGCAGTGCCACTGACACCGATCGCGATCGGCTTCTTCAGTCGCCGCCCAGCCTATTTTGCTCGGCAACTATGGTGACAGCGGAGCCAACAGGGAGCCAACCGTTGGATTTTGCGGCGCAGGTCCTTAGCTTGCTCGACGTTGCGTTGAACGCGCTGGTTTTCTCTTCCACAATATTTTTGAAACAATGGTTGAATCTGCGTCTGAAATTGCCAAGAATGCGGCTCGGAGTGGAAATTGAAAGGCGGAGTCTTCCTTCGAAGGACTAATTCAGCTAAAGCTGTAGACGGATGAACGCTCCGCTCCGCTGGTGCCTACCAGTATGCAGTGCAAGGGCACTTGCTTGATCCAAACACCTGCAAATGGATAAATTGAATGAATGAGTAGGCGAAAGAACGGTAGTCGGGTCGGGAGCTGCCAGGATCCGGGGTAACTGCTCGCTGGCTGAGCATTCATTGAATAACCGTTGGCGATCCCGTCTGCTCGTCACCAACACTGTTGCCCCCTTACCATGTGTTTTTACCCCAGGTTGTCGCCTGGTCTCTGCTTCTTTTCCAAGTTTCCTTTCCAGTTGCAACGTAGGACGGGTTGTTGATCCGACGGGTCGGCGAAGCGCGACCCAAGATACTGCCAAATAGATTTTATTCTGTTCAGTTTTACTCTGCTTGCCAGAAACGACGAGTCCCCAGGAAATACATCGAAACGAAATGACATCGAGGACGGGAGTTTGCCATGTTAAATTTCACTGACTTGCCCCACTGTATGACGATAATCAGTACCCCCAGTACTCCCCAGATAGACGGTAGATCGCTCACAATTATACGGAATCAAGCTCTCGCGTCCATTACAGCTCTTCGCTTCTCCTCTAACTCCTGCCAGGAAGGAAGGCCAAAGATTTCCGGCAACCGGTTCCAAAGGGTGTACCGCGCAGCCTCATACTGAGCGCGTCCGAAGCGGTGGCAACCAGGGCAAAGGTCGTTCGTCGTCAGAGAGAATGCCCAATCGTCTAGTGGATCCAGGTCGTCCGACCCGATGCGGCTCTCCTTCAAGAGAACCTCCCGCGCTTCGGACACTGCGGCCACACAACTCCCCGTGCAAGATGCAACTGGAAGGTCTGAGAGGAATTCGTGAGCTAACGCGGTCCCGCGCACGAGATGAACCTGGGATCTGAGACATCATGTTTCGAATACACCTAGGCAATTTCCACGGCCTTCTGCAGCGAGGAATTCAGATGACGGGCGGCTGCAGATGTGGTAGTAAATTGCGGGAAGGAGCCACACGGCACCGACTTGAGAGGTCGCGTGAAGCACAAGGATATCGGTGTCGATGTTCTCTGGATACTCTACACTGAAGTGTACATGGTGAGCATCGTTGTCAAATAGCCGACGGGCATGCAGAAATGCACGGAGTTCGGGCGAATACACCGTTCCGAGGGAAGATAGGGCACGCCGAAAGAGATATTGCACGTCATATTTGTGGGCCAGCCGCATGATACCGACGACGGCATTAAAGATTGTGGTGACTGGGGGGGGCATGAAGAAACTGAAAGACATGGACGTTAGCTCGGGGCAGAGAAGTAAATCGATAAGTACTTGGAATCGAGTAAAGCCCTCAGGAACACCTCAACCTCTGCCGCCGAGTCATGGAGAAGTACCACAGGATGTCCATCGATAGTCTCGCCTTCCAGAGTAGCAGGTTGAGGGAAAGCTACCATATCGCGAAACACCGGCGAACGAGCACATAGGAGCTGGCTGTATACGCGGAAAAGCTTGCCTTCCGCGCGGAGGATGAGATTAGCGTCAGTGAACCACAGGTCTTCAACACGTTTAGGTTGGACTGGGGCAATCTGGTCAGGCGGAGACTGAGAGTCAGCCATGGAAGTTCCGGGAGGTGGTGGTGAGAACCAAGCAGTGATGATGGCACGTGATCCGCCAGCCGTGTCGCGTAAAAGCGGCCATACAAAGGCAAACAGTGTTCGAAACAGATAAGCTGAGTTGCTTATCGCTGCGCGTCCAAAAGCTCGGTCAGATGTACCATATGCCGGAAATGTACTGTGAATTGCTGTAGCTCAAATTTCAGGGTCCGATTCGCGTGTCCGAATTAATTTCCAACCGCTTTCGTTAGTCGCTTGTTTCTTTTTCTTTTTCTTTTTTGCAATAGGGGCTCCCGACCCCGACTAACTCTAGCTTTTCTCCATTTCAGAATAGCGTTACGATGAGGCGTTTCAATAAATAAATAAATAGTAGCGTCTCTGCATCTCCGTTTGGCTCTTTATTGACTCGAACTCCGAGTCGTGATCACACGCAAACACCAGTGTAGTTCGAGGTGCTTGTCGTTCCTGTCGTCGATTTGAATTCGATGAAGGTCGAGCGATCGTCCTGGAAGGAAGGAAGGAAGGAAGGTGTATTACTGCAGAGGTCCCTCTAAGGAACAAGCAGGTACTGTACCGACATACACGCGTCTAATGTATGCTACAGTCATCAACGGCCCAGTCGCTGTGGTAGCGCAAGCACACAAGTACTCACCCATCGCACGAACAAAGCTTGGAAGACGGGGGAAAGATCTGGAGACCGGTAGGAAGGGCGGGGAGTCCTGGAACAAATCCAGGACGTCGAGGACGAGCATTGCAGACAGTCGAGCCGCTTTACGCACCCACTGCGGTGGAGAGACGCGGCGCACGGACGATCAAACTGTGCATCTACTTCGTCTTCAGTAGCTCCTCGTCGTCCGACAAAACCTGAGGTCGCGCGCCGGCGCGGCATCCCGGTAGAGCGCGGGATACTGTAGCCGTTTGGCGTTTCTCCAGAAGGTAGGCCATTCTGTGCCTTGTGTTAGGCGGAGCTGGCTACGTGTGAGGTGAAGAGGGGCCATCCTCTGCAGGCATCTGGAGGCAGAGTCAATGTCGCACGGGCAGCGAGTGACTGACATGTTGCCTCAGGCCGAACATTAGGTTGCCGCTTTCTCTTTCGGACGCTTTGACGGCATAGAGCCTTTTGGAATTATTCACAAATTATATAGGCACGCGAACGCAACCCAATATCAGGCACTGAATGCTTGAAGTACGGTCATTGCGGCATTCCCTTCGCACCACGGGTACAGGCCGTCTGTGAACCGTTGTCCGCGTCTTCAATAGACGGAAGACCGATGACTGCGACAGTGCGATATTGCCCATGGAGTTAAGCGTCATCTGGCTTTGGTAATGGCATGCAAGCAGAGTGTGAGGTGTGGTCTGGAGTGGTGGGCGAATGAGAGGGACAGCGTACGGAATCAAAAACCGCGTTCTTGACAGCTGCTTCGTTTGGCGAGACGCCTGTCGAGTGGGCATGGAATGATCCGCAGTCTGCCTACGTTCCGCCTCAGGGGAAAGGGCGAACATGAAACCTCAGGAGTTAGGAGTTTTCCGGATGTCGCTGCTCGCTGTCCGAAACAGCCCGAAGACCCTCTATCCGGCTGATTTTCGTCGTTCGGCGCCGGGAGAAGACTCAGATGAGCGCGCTCCGGTAGGCGTCATCTCCATGTATGTCCCACCAGCACAGTTCCTTGCGTTATCGGGCAAGATGTCATTTCTTTTTTGGGATCGTATTCCTGGCGACGACGGCGTCATAGCGTCCGTGCATTGCGCTTCGCTGAACCGTGTTCAGTGAGTGCGCCGCGACATCGAGCAGTGCTCGTAGGCGTCAGTCGTCTCTTTTGCAGTTGGAGATGATGATGGTTCGGAGTCCAAAGTTTTCCCCAGTTCGAAGAGTGCCTGAGGCTGAGGACACAGACAGGCTCAAAGCTCGGAGCCTGGTTAGTCAATACTTCGTCGATGCTCAATGCCCCTAGTCAGAGAAATGAGCGGTCGTATAACCGGTATTTGATAAACGTACACTTGAAATGTCCCTGTGTCTTGCTGTTGTATTCAAACCATACCCAGCCTGTGCCTAGCATGCGGACTTTGCCCGATCCGGTGATGGTGCATGTTTGAGTGGTGAACTTTGAAAGACTGGATGAGTTCGCCTCTCACACTTGGAATAAAATCAACTGACCTCTAGATGACAAGTTTTTCCGGCAACATTGCTCTGCGTGATAGTTGCGCTCGAGGTCTTGTCCGACTGCGATGTCGTTCTGGAAAAATCAGTTGCGCATGCGACCTTTGTGTTAGGGAGTAGCGGCGTACGCGGAGCTAAGGGTGTTTGTGAATGTGCTAGTGAATGTGAAGGTGGACGTCACGTCCGCGATCTCCGGGAACCCAATTTCCGCAGCAACGGAGACCCCCTCGGCGATGGATGATGACTCTAGTCGTCAATATTACTATCAGCTGCATTCTCGAAGTTAACGGATGTGAGGCGCACTCGTAACTGTGCTCGTTGTGCTCGAGGAGGTTCCTTCCGAGTGCGTGAGGGCGATGCTGCCGTTGGAGCCGACTTGCTTCCCATCACTTTGAGAGGATTGTGTGTTGCAGGATTTGGAGGCAGAGGGATTCCCTGTAGACAGCCGGCCTTAAAAGGATATTTAGGAAATTGATAATGATACGCACCGTCAGGAACGATTGCCACCACATCCGTGCTGACACAACTTTGAGCAGGCTGGTCCGGAAACTGCACAAGAGGTTTGAAAAGATCCCTTTGCCAGAGAAAACGGTATAAAGACTCACACTTTTGTCATTCGTGACAACCTTATATGATCCAGTGCCCCAGTTTTTCTCTGCCGTTGTCTTCAAGGTGTTCCAACCGGGCACTGATGACGAAGAAATATATAAGCCCAGGCCCCAGCGCTGCCACGATAAATCCCAATCGCTCACATTTTTGCACATCATCGGAACTCATGTCAGCGCAGGCCCCAACGGGCGGGCTGTCGGTCGCACGAGGAGCCAAAGGAAAGCGCCCAAACTGCTCTCCGCCGCGGTCGAATGCGATGACTTCTCCGGTCTCATCATCGAGTGCGAGGTGGGTGGTATTCGTGGGCAATCCAGCGATGTATGTGGGGCTTGTACCACTATCGCGGTTGCTGTGGGCAGGA
The DNA here is from genome assembly GCA_029449255.1 of Mycena polygramma. Taxonomy (NCBI): domain Eukaryota; kingdom Fungi; phylum Basidiomycota; class Agaricomycetes; order Agaricales; family Mycenaceae; genus Mycena; species Mycena polygramma. The sequence continues at coordinate 88,879 of JARKID010000202.1, forward strand.
TGAGAGGTCTGTGGCAGGCCAAATGCCAGCAATGGCGCAAGAATGAAGAGGACAGCCAGAGATGTGAATGGTGCCATAGTGGATGAGGGGAGAGTAAATGGATGGTGATGAGGGACATTGGAACATTCAACTGCGCCTTTTATCATTCAACCTGCATAATACTTAACGGTAAGTTTAGAAAAAGATTGGGAAAGCTGTTCGATGCGTTTCAAATGCCGTAGACTCGAAGCAACCCCAAATTCAAGGTGAGTTCAAAGAATGTGTTGGGAGAATGTATGGTAACCATACAGCGGCAGCGCCAGGTCATTGCCATGTGTAAAGTTCAGGACAACAGAACAGTGTTAGTAATTGGCTCGGGTCGGGTCACCCGCGGCGGGTCGCAGGGTGACGCGAGGTACGGATACGGGTACGAGTTGATTACCCGTACCAACCCACTCGACTCGTGGCGGACCCGCGAACATTTTTGCCAGGCAGCTGGCGCGCGTGGGTTGGAACCCCCCCCCCCTGAATGCGAGATGTTGACGAAGAAGGCTGTTTAGGGGTTCAATCCGACATTTAAGGCTTCAGTCCGAAGAAAAAACCTCATCTCTTCGTCTCCCGACAATTGATATGGCTGTATACATGAATCAAGTGGCCAAAATCAACGATCAACGAGACCCCGCCGCAAATTGGCGGGTATCCGTAGTCGTACCGCGGGCCGGATAAAAGGACGGGTACGGGTACGGGTTGATCACAACATAAGCTCCTAATTTAACACTGTCACCCGTTGTACCCTTGTAGGCTTCGCAACGATTCGAGCCCGTTGTTGGGCTTGTATTGCATTCGCATTCACGACCACTGACTGCCGCTGTCTGAAACAATGGGCAATAGACGTTGGACAAGAATAGTAGAGCACTTAACCGCTATCTCCATGATGTCAAAGCAAGGATCACCTCCACTTAAGAACACCAACGCCTGAAATCAACCCACATCTCGAAAGTCGCCTTTCTAATATGGTGCGCACGCCATGCGGACTCGTTTTCAGGACACCAACGCGTCATCCTATACAACGCGGTGGACAGTAGCATTGTGATTTTGATGTAGCTTCAGGTTCAACTAGATTTCATGATAGATTGTGATCTAGTAGTGCCTTACTGGGGGGGCCGCTCTGAAACCACAGATGAGCTTGAAAATACCAGCACTAGCACTCCAACCTGGATTTTACTCCTCCCGACTGGTCCTTTTTTTAGGCATGGGGGCCAGGTAATGTGTAGCGATCCCGCTGTGGAGGCGCTCTATCGTTACTGCAATCTGGCATCTGTCATTTTTCCACAATTGTTGAACTCTGGCTGATTTTGAGTGAGGTTGTGTCGGGTAACAATCGTTTTCTAAACTTACCGTTCATACTTGTTAATACAGCAAGTCATCAATAACAATGGAAACCCAGAAAGTCAGCCCATAGCGAACTTCGATGAATATTCCGGAGACTGAAGCAGACCGAAGTCAAAACAAAGGTTGGATGGTGTTCCGGAACGGTGATCCGGTCCGTTTTGTCACAGCGTGACCTTCTCTGCTCCCACCTCCATGTCCGGAATTCTCAAACTACCTGCCGAGCTTCACTATGAAATTTCCTCCATGGTACGTCCCACAGTCTGTTCGTGTAATATAGTGTGTTGATTTTTCAACAAAGCTCTCATGGACAGACAAGCAAAATCTCAGGAGTGCATGTCGCGCATTGAACTTGGCCCTGCGCCCACTAATTCTTTCGCACCTTCTCATTGACCCCCGGCGCACTACGTTAGAACAGCTCCGCCTTCTCGCAGCCTCGTCGTATCCGGGTTCGTCCTTTGTCAAAAGCGTTACAGTCAAGAGATTTGTGCTCGAAGACGAGGCAACCAGCAATGACGAAGATGTCATCCGGGCGTTAACCCCCATGCGTGGAGCCCTGGTGCCCGCATTTTCCGCCCTCGAAAACTTGCAAGCCGTGAGGTAAGCATATTTTTGCTCCGCCGGTGGCTCGTAGAGCTGATGGAGTTAGATGGGAACTGGATATCCGTGATCCCGCTGAAATGGCAGGGTTGATTTTGGACGCACTCATGTCTCTCTCCATATCGCGTCTGGAGATTGTTGCTCCAGAATTACTACCCATTTCAGTCCCCTTCCATCGTCTACGCGGGCTGCGTTCGCTATCCATCCACCTCCCTGCGGAGAGGGTACCATGGGCTCATCTACTCGAGCGGATCATTCACCCCGTCGCGGAACTAATTAGACAGAGTCTTCTGTTGGAGGGCCTATCGGTAGTTCAAGAATCCAATTACACCCACAGAGGAAAAATGGAGGACCACGCGTACCTTCATCATCTTATGGCAAAGATCGATCCACAACAGTCTCTTCCCCTCAATCACCTATCGTTGCGTAACGTGGAGGTCTGCGTCGACAAAATTAATCTCGAGGATTTTCGACTTCTTCAGTCACTGGTACTTGAGCTCCCCTCACCCGACAGAAAGGAGAACGGCACCCTCCTCACCGCGCTAAAACCCACCGACATCGAGGGTCTTTGGTGCGGGCTTTCACATGCCGAGATATACCCACCTTCGTTCCGCACAACCGCGCCTGTCGATTCTTTCGCCCTCCGATATCTGCTGGCCCACCGCGACCTTCAACGCCTTGAATTCACCTCTATACCCAGCGCTTTCGACCCCAGTGAATTCGATATCCATGCAGCCAAATTTTACGCGGAGGTGCTTCCGCGGCATACCGGGACTCTGACGCATCTGTCCGTTTTCCCGGGGCGCGAAGGAGGCTGGACATTCGACGCCCATAACGCGCGTGCTATTCTGCAATGTCAGGCGCTCACATATCTGAGTATAGCTGTCAGTGCACCGTGGGTTGACTTCCCTCCGGACACTAACGACGAGAGCGATGCTTTGGAGGGAAGCGCTAGTCAGATGACTCCGCTGCCACGAGTGGATGACACTGTGGGTGTGCTTAACTGCTGAAGCTCCCAGTCAGCTAATGTATCCCGCACAGCTGCTTCTTTTCGACGTCGCTTTCGAACTCCCCCGCTTGAATGTGCTCGTCATCACCATGGCGCCTGACTATCTCGGCAAAGGCGGGAGGGTGTGCGGAACCGGTCGGATGCGGCGTAGATGTCAATGGCGCTCACTCATCAGGCTCACGATCAATGAATATCGCTTTGACCGCCCCTCTCTCGCAAAGCGAGTGGCGTTCCGACTACACCTAGACGAGGATGGCAGTGGTTTTGATTTCTCGTATCGCCTTGCCCAGACTGACGATACCTGGCGCTTCGTCAGCATTGACGAGCCGGAGATTACTGGTTCGAAGTCTTCCAAGGGTGGCCTTGGTCTCGGGCACATCAACAAGTCATGGATCGACCATGATTATATCACTAGTTTGTCACCATCCAGGCGATTACCCATTGAAGAGCTGTAGGGAACAATACATATTTGGTCGTCTCTGTGCAATTTGTTCTACTCATCGAAGTTGAACTTCTTCGTTGCAACTCTTGGCCAAATGTGCTCCCGGATCTAAGCCGTGCGGTTGAAACTTCTACAAGGATGCCTTTCGATTCTGGATTCGCAGGAAATCGATGGAACTGTAATGAATCTGTGATTTTGCTGACAATCGAATTCATGTCTCTTCCAAATACGCCGTTCACAATGGATTATCAAGTTCTCGCTCTTTTCAATCTATGTCGGACTTCTCAGTAATGGGCCTGACCTGCTCCGCAATCTGTGGTTCAACTTCAAGTAACAGTGGTTGTTGGTTCTTTGTTTGCGCACGCATCCTTCTGATGGCATGATCCCCCATCAATCAGTGATTTCTCCCTCTCTCTTTCTGCCACGGAGGCGTCCGCTCATCTCAAGCTTTTCTCAGGTTTGAATCATTTGCGCCTTGTTCTATTGGGCCATGGGCCACCTGCGCTGACCCCAATCCTGGTTCCCTATCGATGCCGTCGACGATCCCTCTTGTCGTTCCGGAATCCGGATGCCACGCTTGCTCTGAAAGCTCCTTCGCAGCGCATGAATCATCACCCTGGCCTTTTTCTGGAAATTCTCTGTGTTCTACAACCTCTTTCTCACTCCGCGGCGTCGGGCGGTCATCATTTGTGGGTCCATTGAGAAGGCATGGTGCTGACTGTCGGTGCCTTCAACCGCTCCTCCTGGCTCCTCCTCGTCTGGGGTGTCCTCGAGCGCGACACGGCTCTCACCATTGACTCGACATATGGATCCTCGATGGCTGCTCTGCCGCGTTTGGTACAGCCAGTGAAGTACGGAACGCAGTCTAAAAGCCGTCTTCTGCCCGGAACTTCCCGCTGAATGGGACGCGTGGCAGATGGAGGAAGCATGACTGACATAAGGGTCTGACCAAAGCCGTCGCTCCGCTGTGAAATCGCTTTCCCCTCGATCCCCCTCAAAATGGAGACGCCCAAATCGATCGAACACAAGGCTCTGGCCAAGGCCAGTAGCAATACTGCCAATGACGAGGCCCTGCTGGCGCGCCTGGGGTACAAACAAGAGTTCAAGCGCGACTTTTCGAGGTGTGTCAACGACTCTCTAACCATAGGATCTGCTCAAAGGATTCCAGGATAGAGCTTTTTGGACTCTCGTTCACAATCGTCGGGGTTGTTCAGTCGATAGCGTACCTCGCTCTGTCTTTCGTATCCCATCGGAGGCTCATCATTCACTAGTGCGGTTCTTCTTTACTCGCTCCCTTATGGCGGGCTTGTCGGAATGGTACGATATATCCGGAGTCTTCAATGTCGCATGCTTGCTGATATCGCTTACCAGGTTTGGGGGTGGTTTACCTGTTGCTGTTTTCTTGTCGTTGTCGCGCTGGCTATGGCGGAGCTTGGATCTGCTGCGCCCACTGCCGGCGGCTTGTGAGCTAGACAAATCACATTTAACTAAGCAACAGCTGAATGGTATCTAGGTACTACTGGACGTTCACATTCTCGTCACCGAAATACCGCAAGGTGATGTCCTGGCTCATTGGATGTGCGCATGATTCTTAGAACTACGCGAGAAGATACTCATGTGCACCATACTCCGTAGACGTTAATACGGCCGCCTATATTACAGGAATGGCGAGCGTCGACTGGGGAGTCGCAACGCAGATCATGGCGGCGGCGAATATTGGAAGCGACGGTGCATTTGTGGCTACAAATGCTCAGGTTTAGTACGTATCTCCCCCGCACCGTCATTTCAGCGCATTCAATCATTTTACAGTGGTATTTATTGTGCTGTCCTTGTCATGCACGCAATTATGGCGAGTCTGGCCACCAAAGTCATTGCTCGCCTCCAGCTCTTTTATGTCTTCCTCAACATTGCGTATGTTTGCCATATACATATGCCGACCCTGGATTCACTCACCGATGACGGTAGGCTCTTCGTGGTCGTTATTATCGCTCTTCCTGTCGCTACCCCCAAGGCGCTGCATAACTCAGCCGCATTTGCTTTCGGTCATTTAGAAAACAGTGCGCGCATTTTCAGCGACACTCTTATTCTGTCTCATTCTAGTTTAGGTTCCGGGTGGGGAAATAGCTTTGCTTTCATCCTGAGCTTCTTGGCTCCAGCTTGGACCGTTGGTTTGTTGGACCTTGCTGTGTGCTTCCCTTGGCTGAACATGGACCAGGGGGATTCGACACGAGTGTCCACATCAGCGAGGAGGCGCGCAACGCTCCCACTGCTGTTCCATTCGCCATCATCTCGGCGACGGTTCTGAGTTCCATTCTGGGTTGGAGTAAGTTTGCGCCTGAATGCTGGTTGCCTTTCGCTGAGTGGCACGTACAGTCGTTACTGTCGTTCTTGCTTTCTACATCGGCAACGACTTAGATTCGGTCATCGGGAACCCTATCGGACAGCCAATGGCCACAGTGTGTGCTCAAATTCCTCGTCTGCGCAGTGTTCATAACCTAGCCTCGTCAGATTTTCTTCAACAGCATTGGCAAAACAGGGACCCTCGTCATTTGGGCATTCATGATCATAACACTTTGGATGACTGGAATGGATTATGTACGACGTCTCCAATTTCAATTCACATTCCCGCATTTCTGACACGGGATACTTCTCAGCTCATTGCAGGTTCTCGGCAGGTATTTGCCTTCTCCCGTGACCAGGCATTACCACTGTCCGGCTGGTTGTACAAAATCAATCCCCATACCAAAACACCGGTGCATGCGGTCGTTTTCCTTGCCGGAATGACACTTCTTCTGGGATTGCTCTCGTTCGCCGGTAGAGACTTCCTCGCGCACATGCATCGAAGGGAATCTCACCATTTGCCCAGGGCCCTTAGCGATCACTGCCGTCTTCACGATGTCGATTGTATGCCAGTATATCTGTTTCACAACCCCCAGTGAGTTGGTACTTCCAGTATGAATCAACCGAGTCTCACTAAACGGCCTCAGTAATTGCCCGTTGGGTGGGTGGTCAAAAATTCGTCCCTGGACCATTTTATCTTGGGTGGACCGTACGTCTTGTCCTTTGCAAGATATTCCGAAATCTGACTCTCATGCAGAGCGCACCAATCTCCTTCATCGCCTCTGCATACATGATCTTCATGATTATCGTGTTCCTGTTTCCCCCGATCCCCGGCCCAACGTCGCACAGTATGAATTATACCGTGGCTGTCGTCGGTGGGACGATTGTCCTGTCCCTCGGGTATTACTTCTTCCCGAAGTACGGAGGCAGACATTGGTTCACCGGGCCTGTGGGGACGATTATTCCGGCCTCCACTTACGAAAACGAGAAAGGTAGTAGCAACTCCGATGTTTTGTAGTCGACAATGAATCCTCGGCGCTGAGATCCACACATACGATTTAGGGATGCCGTTGGCTATTCCGTGCAGTAGATACCATTACCAAGCCAATCAGTGTAAGCCACTGGGGTTCAGCCAACAGATTACCGCGTCTCATCTCACCGCCAACTCGTACCTCATCTTGCCCAAGATCCCCTGCGCTCGCATCTCGTCGAGCCGTGCACATTCCGGGTTCGACTCGTATATTCGTTGACTGTCCTCGAGAAGCATCTCCAAATGCTGTGCACGGATTCTGAGCCAAAGAGTCTTCCGGCCGAAAGAAGTAATGCTCACCGCTATGCGGTCCAAGGTCGGTGGATGAGTACGCCGGAAGGTCGGAACATCAACCTTCTCAAATTTCTTGAGGTCTTGAAAAAACCTGGCGTGCGCGGGTGAGCCAGCCAGAGGGATATCCATCGGACAACAAATGTTACCGAGGTGCCGCAGCGGGCTTATAGCATGCACGAGACATTAGCTTGAGCCCAACAGTGTCCGCTATAGGAGGGATGAAAAGCCACACAGTGCAGACACAAATTCCCACTCACCCTCAGTTTCCAGGGCAGGTGAATTCGGCAGTGAATGCAGAATTCTCGTCAGCAACGACGAGAGTCCGAAATCTATGCCCAGATGAAGTAGTATCCCGGCGAAGATCATGACCAGCTTGTATTGCGACAAATGTTCTGCGGAATGCCGCATCGTGACATGACCAATTTCTGCCAGATATCAGCTGTGGTGCAGGGTAGATAAATAACATCGATGGGACACACCGTGTCCGATAACGGCAGCCAAACCGTCTTCGTTCCGGGCGATGGGCATAATTCCCGTCGACACACATACGAGTCCCGGCGCCGCGAACGCGTTGACAAATTTCATGTCGTTGATGACGAGCACGACCCACTCCTTCTCCGGATGCATGGTCGATGGCCGGGGGATTTCAGCAGAGGAAGATCCGGACAGTGTACTCCACGGGCGGACGTTCGTGTGTTCTGGGTCACTGAGATCACCCTCGAGGTGGCCGAGATTCGACGCAGTGATTATGCGCCGGGCGATCCGTCGAACCTCTTGGGTCAATGGATGCTGCAAGGGTAGGATCTTGCCCCGGAATTGCTCGAGCGTTTGCTCCAGGGCCATTTCTCGGAGCTGATCCTCTTGTTTCTTCGACACAGCCATGAATCGCCGCCGGCCAGTTTCTGGTGCAATTTCTAAACTGGATTCGAATCACCAATAAACGTTGGGAACAAGAAAAATGAACGAACTGGGAAAGATAGAAGGCTCCGAGCAAGCCACCAGCTGTGACGCCCAGTAAAGTTCCCGAGGTTCGGTCCAGTAGGAATTTCCTGCCCTCGTTTGGCGCTCCATCAGAGTAAAAACGCGGAGCTGGCCACTTGCGAGCAAGGTTCACAGGTCGGAATCGTCGGCGTTTGGAAAGTATTTGGCGCCAGGACTTGACCAAAAATCAGAGGCATATAATGGATGCTGCAAACTTGACAAGACCATTGAAATTCGGGACAGCGACTCGTTATCCGTGAGATGAAGCAATAAGAAGGGATTCCAAACAACGACTGAGCCCCTCGTCAAAACTCTGGGTCCACTCACCCTCGAACCGGCCAGATACGTGTTCTTGCCGTGGTGGTGTAAAAGGAACAGGTGCTGTCACATCAGTCACAAAGTTCACCCGGGTCGGCCCGAAGTACCCGAATCCAACCCAGCAAAGCTTTTCAAGACGCCATGTTGGGCCTGGAGCAGCCATAAACAGAGACGCTTGTGGCCAGGCAATCCACACTTTCCGCTAAACAGTCGTATTATCCTGCAGCTCGATCACCACTGGTCAAAGAGGCCGACAGGTTATCTAAGTCCGATTCTGAATTTTAACCGAAGCATGAAAACAAGAAAGTAGATGTATATTGGAACGCCGGTACGAGTCAGCAAGTTTGAGGTCAGATCCCTGCTTAGGCGAACCGGGGAACGACCTCCTGGTTCACAAACTCGTCCAGGGAGCCAAAGTTCACACCGAGCGCAACGAGGTCGGGATTAGGGAACGGCGTGTCCTCGAAGACTCCCTTCGCTTGGAAGGTGAACTTGTCGTACGTCAGCTCGCAGTTTTACCAAGGAAAGAGACGATTGGCTTACCATCTCGTCCATCTCCCGAGCCCAGCGGTCTCAACGGGGACGAACTTCACGCCTTTCTTGATAAGTACCTTGATACCCACGTGAGAAGTCTTGTAAAGGGACAGAAGAAAACCCACCTTTCGCAATCGCCGACGCCAGCTCGGTGTATGTGAAGCGCAGGCTGACCACGGGGTACGTCTTGCTCACCACCTTCCTGCTCGCGTCGGAGTAGTTCGTAAGCAGCGCGACAGCGGGCTTCCCGAAGTCGTGCCCGAGTTAGGTGGCGGATTGCTCTTCGTTCGGCCCGTATTTCGGGACGGGAATGATGTACCCCGCGTCTGCTTTGGTCAGGGAGCCCAATCTGGTGGACGACGTTGAATAGGGAGGAATCGGCATAAGTTGAGAGATTACGCACTTCCACAGGTTTTCTGCGAACCAGCCGGTCTGGAGGACGGCGTATGGGATGCCGGAGGCCTTGAGGTACTCGTCGATCGCCGCTTTGTCTACGGCGGAGTTGCAGTTATCAGGAGCCGATAGCAAGAATCCAGCACTCACTGTCGTAATGGTAGACGTGCTTGTACAAGCCGTTCCACAGTTTCGTGACGTTGGGGAGAGAGCTGAACCAGGATTAATCAGAGACCGGTCTATTTCCGTGGTGGAGAAGGCGGTCCGTACCTCTAGATGAAGAACTTGACACCGGCCTCCTTTGCCGCATCGACGAGGTTCTTGCCTTGCATGATTTCTCCTTTTCCAGTTGCGTCATCCCCACTGAAAACCGTGGGGTCCCAAAAGTTTGTGACCTTACGAACGCATCTGTCAGCGCCGCGAGGAATTGGGATTGAATTCGAACACCCACCCCGAACACAGCCTCGCTCCCGTGGATGGCCTTCTTCAAGGACTCCTTGTCAAACAGGTTGCCTACGACGACTTCGACGCCTTTTGCTATCAGCGCTTTGCTCCCATCGGAGTCGAGGCTGCGAGAGACAGCGCGCGGGGTGTATTTGCCGTCTGCGAGGACGGCTTCGAGTACCGCGGAGCCTGCATCCCCACTTTTCTCAGCAAGAATAAATGTACTGCAGACAAATTCTCGTACCTTGGGTTCCAGTCGCGCCGAAGATGGTGATAATAGGCATGTTGCTTGTGTTGGCTGTTGGGTGGATGTTGGGGAGTACTTGAGAGCAGGAATTGTGTCTTCAATGGCCAGCCCAGCAGCAGTTATATAGTCAAGAGCTGCAGCGACTCGCGTCATCTAGCTGATCACGAAAACGTGCTATGGGTAAGCACTCTTAGAAGTAAAGACCATACCCCTTGTGTGATTTGTGAGAACTGCGTGATGTTGTGTCAGGACAACTGGGATATCCGCTTCACTGAAATTTTGCTAAAATTGGGCCTGGCGGCGGTGCGCCGGTGCCCCATGTCAGCGCAGAGGTCAAGGCAGAGGTTGCACTTGGGTTACGTGGAGGACCTGCGGCTTGTGTCCAAGCCTCGGCCTCCAGTTTCTTTCCATTCAAAGGGGGGGATACATTCCTGCGAAAGGACAATGATAGCAAGTGCCTGTGAGAGGTAGGAAAGAGGCTGTGTAAATGCACTTGCTTGGCAGCGATGCCATCACGGTTTTGGTGATGCCATCGAAGGGCCACCAGTTGAACAGGTAAGCAAGTTGTAAGCTGGAGCGGCCTCCCGTCGCGCACGTCAGGTCAGCATCCTAGGCACATTCGACGTTAGCTGCGTCACGCATATACCGAGGCCGCCGGAATATGTGCTCGCTGCCCAAGCCCGTGGACTGCTCCCGACGTTTACCGTCCACGAATATTATTCACTGCTTACTGTCTACCACTCTCTGAGCAAATCTGTACCTCGTCATACTAATAAGCAGACGCACCATTTTTCCCGCGTACTTAAACCCCAAATTGGAGGAGCAGTCTCGGATTTCCGCCCGAGTGTCCCCGACACATGCTTTCAACAGTGAACGATCCGTAACAGCGGGCAAGTACATACCAAGGGAAAACAGCAGGAGTGATTCTGAGAACATTCACTGCGCCTTCTCCCCTTGTCCTACCGCGATCAAAGGTGGATGATATGAAAAAATCACATTCAACATTTGTTCATGCTTGCACACGTATTTAGACGCGTCGCGGCCACGTGACCAGGCTGCAAGCTGCCTGAGTTCAGCGTTGAGAGAAATCTTGGAAAAATCAATTTTCTTCCGGCTCAGGCACAACCACAGTATTATGACGTCTATTCAACGTGTATCCCTCCTCATATAAAACTTTCTTGCCAATGGATTTTCCGCGGCCTTTGTTTCGAACCACTCTGACCGTATGTACCCCACTGACATTTCGTATTTCTGAACCCGCAGTCCAGCAATCTATGACAGAAGAAAGGGAGTCGCTCTTAACAGAGAAGTTGTACAAGAAAATCAGCCATACATGGACATTTCACATATTCAGCTCAAACATCGCCCTATCTCACTTCATCGAGATACAAAATCAAAAAAAACACTCCCTCTCTTCCCCAGAGTCCCAGACATCATTCGACTGCGATAAACATGGAATCAGCCTTCCTCACTTGAGATGCTGCTCAGCACCGGGTGTTTGCGTACACCTGCGTCGTGAAGCACTGGACAAATCCCAACCCAATTAGCACGCCAGCGCGAAAGTCAGATCAAAAGGTAAAACAGGAAGAGACGGAGGAAAATAGGGAGGAGGGGAGAGGAGGAAAAAAACGCACGTTGAAGTTATCCGCGTTCTGAATCGCATTGGCGTCCGAGAGCGCCTGGTCCGCAGAACAACCGTATGTGATGTCGTCCGTTCCCGCCACGGCGTGCGTCATCTGCGCATAAACAAGTCATTGGGTTGCAATATGCGGTGGAGATGCGGGAGCGGACCTCATGCAGCGTCGTGCCACCGCGGACGTTGCGCGATGCGACGCTGGTGCCGGAGCAAAGGCTCGTGCTCGGAACCTCGTTGAAGAAGATGCTGCAGAAGTAGATCTGCACGTTCGGTTATCGCAGTCAGTTTCGAGTTCACATTCAACTGCAACGCCCAAGGCCCAGGAAACTCGGGGTAGGGTCGAGTGGGACGTACATTGGTGGTGGAGGTAACGGTGTACGCGATAACGCCCGAGGAGCACGCGCCGAAGCTGTCCACGCAGCTTAGCCTAAGTAACAAAACAGAAAGAAATGAACATCAGTCACATTGAAGTAAACAGATAGAAATTAGGAGGGGAAAAACGTACGTGCGCGACGTGCTACTCTCACTCGCCACGGCGTTGAGCACGGAGTTGACACGCGACGTAGCGGTGGCGCCCCAGTATGCGCGGTACAGCGTGTCCGCTGCTCCGTGCGACGAGACGTAGCTCGCCGCCGTCGATGCGAGGGTTTTCGCCTCCGTGTAGCTGGTTACATGTAATCAGCATTCAAATACAAATGACGGATGATGCACGAGGGAACGTACCTGGCGTCGATGAAGGCCTTGCGGCTCGCGGTGGTGCAGATGTCGCGCGCGCGGCGGGTGAGGGCGTGGTTTGCGACGTCGCTCGTGACGGTGATGGTGAGCGGGGTCGCGGGGGCGAGGGCTTCGACGGTGGTGAGCGCCGCTGTGGCGCGGGCAGCGATCTTCTCGCCAGAGGCCCGCTGGAAGGTCGTTACGGGCGCGAAGTCGAAGGCTCCCGTGCCGACGGAGGCGAAGTCGTAGAGCGCGGAGACTGTTTGGAATTCAAATGAGCATTGGATGAAACAAAATGTGGTGAAGGAGCTGCTTACCATCGTGGACGACGGTAACGGTCGCGCCGGCGGGGAGCGTGGTGTACGCGCTCTCATCGGCGTCCGCCAACGAGACAGAGAGCTGTATGTATGCGCGTAAGCAATGCTGCGATTTCAATGCATCACATTTTAAATCTCACCTTGATGCCGGTGAAGGGCACGACGGAGCCGTTGCGCGTCACAGTAAACGAGCGCGTCGGCAGATCCGCGTCCAGAATAGTACCATACTTGAGCACCGTAATGTCCTCTGCGCCTTTGTTGGTCACGGCGGCGGTGAGGGTGAGATCGGCGACAGAGTTCACGCTGCTGGCGAGACCCGAAAGTGCGATGGACAGCGATCCGGCGTCGCGGGTGTGCGGGCCTGCGAGCGCGGCGGCAGCGAAGCAAAGTGCGGTGAGTATCGTAGAGAACATTGCAGGGTATGCTGGTGCCCCGCTACCTGGGGGAGCGATTTTATACCTCGTGCTTATCTCGACGGCCAAGAACTCGAACACAGTGAAAGAAGGACCAAGCAAAGTTGAGTTGGAGCTGCATGGACCGAGAACCACAGAAATTGGATCACGCGAGGGTTGAATCGGTGGATTGGACCGCGATTATTCCGTATCCCAAGCCTAGTTCCGATGGAGATTTCCGACGACGCTGACGGTAGAGATCCTCTGGGGACAGTGTTATCGGAAAAACATGTTCGTGCCAAGAGATTGGAGAACGGAGGCGGAAGCTCTGGTTAAATTCGGGTCCGGTTGGAGTACGCGGCACGAGAGGGCGCATGTGAGCTCGGTCAAGCCCAAGCAAAGCCAAGAAAATTGGAAGTGGTGCACCGCAAGGACTGGATCGTTTTGGGGGTTGTGAATAGAGATTACGGGGGGTCAAGGGTAGAAACAGTGACCCGAGCGTCGTACATGGCACAAGGTCCAGTATGCGCCTTCAAAGATGACCCCAGTTTTTGAAGATGGGAGTTGGAGAGAAGGGTTAGGGTTGGATCATTTTCTGATGTACGAGGCTGTGCGTCGCTTTATTCTTCTTTCCCTCCATCCACCTTCGATTCCGGAAATGCATCGTTGCCTAAGCATCCTGGAGATCGTGGATATGATATCCTCGCATCTTGCTCCACGCGACTTCGGGGTCGACAAGCGCGACCTCGCAATGGTGGCAAGAACGTGCACGACCTTCAGCGATCTAGCTCTGGACTATTTGTGGTCATCCACTGAACTGCACAAACTCCTGCGACAATGCATGCCTGCCGACTTATGGACGGTCGAAATCGGCAGAAACGCTCTTGATCCTTGGGACCTGCAGAGACTGGCAAGCAAACTTTTAACGGCAGTAAGCTCGCTCACTGATTAATTATTGTAGCGTCTGCTTCGCCCCATTCGTGCTTCCGATTGGGACAGGTTCCGCCTATACGCGCGGCGAGTTCGGATTCTTACTTCCACTTGTTACGACGAGGTTTTGGTGTCGAACGTCCTGCAACTCAGTGTTTCTCTCCCAGGAACGATGTTCCCCAATCTCCAGGCTCTTTCTTGGCAGCACTCTGGAAACGAATTCTACCATATCCATCTTTTTCTTTGTCCCACGCTCACCGCGATATCATTTCATCTGTCCTCCGACTCTGCGTCTTCATTCTTGTCGCTTCTCCCGGTGAAGTGCCCCAGATTGACCAAGGTTACCATCCGAACACTTAATTCTGGGTACGATTCACGAGTTATCTCCGAATTCGTGGGATCTTTGCAGGGTGTCCAGGAATCATCCGTCGATTGCTTGGAGCAGGATATCCTGGAAAATATCTCCCACTTACCGACACTCAAGTCGTTGTCACTGCGTACCTTACCCACGTATACGGGCAGCCTTGTCCGCGGAACACCGACGTTTTCAGCGCTCCAGGACGTCTCGTTAGGGTCTCTGGATATTCAACCAACCTTACAATTTTTGCGGTTGTGTACTGCCGTTCCTTTGAAGTCCTTCACCGTCAAACTCTCGGAACTCGTGATCGCGGGCGAAATGCAGGACCTCCTGGCCGCCATCTCAAAGGGGGTCTCGCCCTCCACCATCACGAGACTCGGCGTTGGCAGCGAGTGCCACGATTGGGCCATAATAGACGTCCCCCTCTATCTAGCCGCCCCCCCCAATTCGCTTCGATCTCTCTGTCCATTTGGCCAGCTTACATGGTTAGCATCTCCGTCTTTGCCCGTGCCTGGCCGCAGATCGTCGTGTTGAGGCTCGGGGCCTATTTTCTGTCCCACGCCCCGCGCACGACCCTCGCATGCTTACATTCTCTCCACAGCACTGTCGACACTGTAACCTCGTTGAGCTCAGAATCCCTCTCGAATTCGGAGTCTCGATGCCATTGCGATGCCACGACTGTCCCGAATCCCGAGGCGGCCGTCTGGACCCGCGTCCCCCAAAACACTTTAGACTAAGAGTACCTAAGTGTCGACCATTTGCACTTATCAACTCCCGTCCCCGTGCCGGCTTCCTCTCGGGGTTGTTCCCGAGGCTTCGAAGGATCGTGACACACCGCGACTTGGAGGATAACCTCCATGAGGAAGACCCGCAACACGGCGAATTCATTCGGCGCCACAATCAGTGGCAGGAGGTGGTGGGGTTGTTGCCATGGTTGTTGCCCCAGATTTCGGCGATCCGTGAAGAGGGCAGGTTACTTGAGCGGTTGGGTGCGTGAAGGGTGAGCAGCCGGTCTCTGGAGGTTCTGCCCTTGTTGAGCATTCACAGGAACTTGAAGGCTTCGCTCTTCGCTGGAGTCGGGATTGTCCGTATGCGCTCTTGTACTGGAGTGCAGTAGGTGACCGAATGTCGTACTGCGACCCCAGTAAATTTTGAACTGACTCACAAATGCCTACAAATCCGCGGTTGGTTCCCTGATTGTCGTTTATTCATGGGAACATCATTCCATCCGGTAAGTACGGGGTGTTAGCTAGTGCTAGGCTGTTACCGCCATCACGCGGAGTTCTATCGTGATTAACATTTTTCTCAGTGACTTTATCCGAGAGCCAACTTGGTGGCGCAAACGGAGGAGTGTACATATATGTAGCATTATACGGTGTTTGCAGAGTGCCAGGATCAAAACATGGTAAGAAAGAAGGCGGGTGCAAGGGTATAGTTGGATAGGGTGCAGAATATTGAGGCGAAAAGTGCGGCGGCGGATATGGTGAAAAATGCGGATAAGGTCTATACGCGATCGGCGTGGCTGGTGGAAACTGTTGCCGATAAGGCGATGGAGATGGATGAGTGCCGGGTGTGCGAGCAGCAGGTGTCTGGGGAATAGCGGGTGGATGTGGAGTGTAATAATTGGGTGATGGTGCGATAGCTGGAGTTGCGGGCAAGGACTGTACGCCAAAAGAAGTCAATTCAATTATGGACGCTAAATTTTTACTTACAATTGTGTTCGCAGAAGTTGTTGCAAGTGGCGGGCGGGTTTTTGGCGGGCGTCCGCGACGTTTTGGAGGCTGTGGAGTGGGCTTTGGAGCAGCCCGTTCGGCACGCCGTTGCTCGGCGCGAGCAGCAGCGCGGACCGGATTGTGATGCTGCCGTTGCGAGCGTTCTTCGTTATCCAGCCGGGAGAGGAGGTCTATCACCTCGCCGGCGTGGTCGTCAGCGAACGCCCAGTCCGGGACAAGCTCGTCGAGCTCTTGGCAGGTCTTGGCGCGCTTCCCTGCTAAGGTGGTTAGGAAGGTATCTGGCAGAACTACCTCCGGAGTCAAGCACGAGTCCGCGTAGTCTTGAGATATGCATTGATGCGCCAGCTTTCGAGAGCAGAGCGGGCACTTTTCAGGTGGTCGGTTTTTCGATGTTTGGGGCCCTCGCCGTATGTCATCGCGCGCTTACCATTCGCGTTCCGAGTCTTTGACGGTGTCGAGTGCGCGCTGGAGGATGGCGAGTGGGTGGGTTCGGGAGTTTGTGGTGGTGACGGAACTCGGTTTCCGTGTTTAATCGCGGTGCAGTTGTCGCAACATTCACCCGTTGGAGCTGAAACCTTGATCAGTACGCGCGATGTGCAGCAGTTTGATCACATACGACGGCGCGGCGGATTGTCGAAGTGAACGTCCGTCATGTCACGGCGACATTCGACAGTGGAGATATACTCCCGCAATGTGAGAACGACAACCTTGCCCCATTGCAATCCATCCGTCGGCTCGGCGGTTTGCGTTGGCGCAGTCGGCGGAATCTCGACTGGTTCTGTGGGAGTTTCTGGGGGCGGTGCTGGCGGCTCATCTGCGCCGGACTCGGAACTGGAGTCGGAGCCAGAAGATTCTGGCTCTTGCGCCCGTTCACCCTTCGCCCTGCGCCGCTTCCGCTTCTTCCGGCGCATAAACATGGACTTTTCGACCAAGAGAATTGCCCGAGCGTGGACCTCGGGAGATCGGCCCGCGCGCCCTGCGCGTTGCGTCCACACCGACAGAGACGAGGGGACACCGAACTGGATTATCAGCTCGATTTCGGCGATGTCGGCGCCCTGGAAAAGTCGTTAGTACATGCGTAGAGGTTCGCTAACGATAAAAGTCCGAAAACGCGTCAGACGCGTCGCGAATTCGACGCACCTTCTGTAATTCCCGTGTATAAGTATCCGCATTAACCGCGGCAGCCTTCAATCCCATCTTTCGGAAGCGCTTGCCCTGCGAACGTCGATGAGGAATGACAGACAAGCAAGACGATACTGACCTGATCTTCCTGCAGAATCTTGAGCGGGGATATCACGAGCACGAACTTGCTGGGATCCAGAAGTAAGGGCATCATAAAAGGCATCGTCTTCCCCGCGCCAGTCCCTGGGATCACGACGGCATCGAGACCGAGTACCATGGCCTCGGAGACGTTGATTTGTCATTTGTACGCGGCTTTCTTGAACTTGGCCTCGAAAAGACGCGCCAAGTCGCGACGCGTCTTCTCCGAATCGTAACCGTTCTTGCGACGCGCTTTTTCGCGCGCTTCTTCCAGAATGCGTTGAGATTCGGCGGCCCTCTTGACATGTTCATCAGCAGAAGCCATTGGGGGCAAGGGGAATCCAGAAGGGCGGCGCGTCGAAGCAGCGGTGAGGACGCGTGACAGGAGGGCTTGCGGCATCCGGGTATACCCGGTGATGTTGATCGCAAGTGACCGATGTGACGCGACCCAGACGTTCAAGTGCGATTACAGATTCACGCCCATCTTTTCTTTTCCTCTCTTTGGCATGTACGGATGGCAGGGGCTTTTTTTTTTGCTTGAGAGGACACGAAGCCTTCTGCCCCGCGAGAATTGCGGGATGCCGACACAGGTCACTCGTCGGGTGACAACAGGGTTGCGACGCAGTCTGTATTGGGGGTCAGGAGTGAAAGTAAAGGTGCAGGACTGAACACACTTTCAACCTTATTTTCGACGCAAATCTATCGTAAAACACAGTGAACTTGATTACACCTTCTGTTGATACAGACTTGTTCAATGCTGGCCTGTCTGGGATTTCCGAGCTCACAATTTGCACCAGCTGTTCTCCTTGCTTTTATCTCCTTCCAAAAATTGCAACCTACCCGAGATGCCCGATACAATGTTGAACCACCAGTTTGGCAATACAGATGTCAAAATCAAGACTGAATTCTGAGAACAATGAACACAATTGAGAAAGTGTTGCAGCCGCCCGCCTTGTCACAACCCCAACGGAATCGGGCCATAACCTAAGCGAGATTACTCTCAAAACTAAAAATCAGGCGCCCTATATAAACCCTTACCTAACGGTAACGGGAATAAAGAAAAAGCAGTGAATAGTGAATCACACAGAACGTCTGGGTTAGACAGCGGATTTCCCAGAGTGAGGGTCTTGTCGTCAGGGCCACATATGAAGTTAAGTGCGTTTCGGCCTGCGGGGAAGAAGCCCGCCGGCCAACTCTGGGTGCAATAGGGTATGTATAATAGCAATAGGGTGCAGTGGCCTGGCCGGCACCAGCTCTCTCAAGTTCCTTTCACAAGTCAAGCCATCCCAGACTTGTCGAGTCGTGACTCCTCTGCGTTCCCCTTCCAGTTCAACCACGCCACGCATTGACTGTGCGGGCTCTCTATGGGAACTGCGATCCTCATGTCCGACAGCGAGCACCATCTTGTGTCTTTTATCAAGCGCGCTACATGCTCTAGCCATTTAGAACGTCGCTGAGCTCCCCTCCAGGGCCGTGAAGCTCGGCGTGTCTACTCCGGGAGTAGCGCTGTCCGTTCTCCTATTGTTTCTCATCGCATACTTGCTGTGGAATCCCGTGTCGCGCCCATGCCTGGACCGCGTCAGTTTCCGCCTGCTGTCTTATGCCTTGGTAGCAAAGTACGCTGAACGATGCTCCTAAGTAGCCGAGTTCTGACCTATGTATTTAGTGTGATAGTCGGTGCTACGACCTTACCAAACATGAAGGAGACAACTCCTGGCTGCAGCGTCGTAGCGTTTTTCTTGACGGTCCGTGCCTTCTCGTTTCAACCGAGTAAAACCCTCTGACCTCTGATCCAGACCTCTCCCTTATTCGCAGCGGCTATGTTTTGCTCCATGGCGCTCAATCTCCAGTACGTGTGCCTCCGCTCCTTTCCTTCCACCTTAAAACCTGGCCATCAACGCAGACTCGTCCTTCTGTACAGTGTCAACGGCAACAAGATGGAGAAATATTATGTAGTCGGGGCGTTGATTTTGTGCGGGGCCTGTTCCTTCCCCACAGCCGCGGCCGGGGAACTCGGGTGAGTAGCATTGATTTCAGGCTCTCGATCACTAACGAAGGACCTTATTTGCAGCTGGTACGCCACAAACGGTGTGTGCTGGCTGCGGGACCCTGTACCGGCCGTGCAGCTTCACTGGTTCATTGCAATGCAGGCCATCCCGATGCTGTCAATGTCGGCGGTCGAACTTGTTTCTGTCGTCAGGATTACGATTTTTATGATAAAGCATGCTGTGCGGTGTCAAATTTTTAATCCTTCCTCGCGCCGCATTACTGACGCCGTTCCACAGAGAGCTATGCAGCGCCTCCGGAACGAGGCAACGTTGCAGAGCGCTGACATACCCGACTCGGGAGTTGCCACTCTTGCAGCGACCCTCCCAGAACACCCCATCGTGCGATACCGCTCGACAATCATACGTATCGGTACTGATGCAACGCGTTTTCGCCGTATTCGACTCTCACCACGCTTTTCTTAGCACTGTACCCGCTTCTATCCTGCTTTGTGGGCACAACCGCCTGCATCCTCGACGTCTACAGCATCCGGGACCCACAGCTTCATTCTTTCGTGCGAGCCTTTCATTGCGTCCGCAGTCCACATGGCTAACGGGGTTGATAAATACCTCACAGCCTGTTCATTTACGGATATTCGGCGTGTTTTCTCCCAGGCCGTCTCTTATGCGCCGCTAACCGGCGTATCTGCAGATGTATTCATCTGGTGTCTCCGCCCGCTCCTGTATGCCCTCCTCGCTGCCACAGACCCCGTGTGTATCCTCCCCCCAGCATTGTCCGCCTCACTAAGGCGTATCCTGTAGTCCCTCGTCCGTGCCATCCGAGCCCTAAACCTCGAGCCCTGTTCACAGTGCACGCGCCGGCGTGGAGGCGAAGACTTGACTTATGAGCTCGCCACGGTGCAGTTTGCCGCGAAGGTTACGCAGCTGTCGATGCCCCCAGGCAGCGATGCCCAAACCCAGAGCCAGACTCAGCCACGGTCATCGTCCGCAGCGGTGGCCGAGGCAGGGGGCGTAAGCGCACAGGAGGAACCGTGCGCAGACGGAACCGGAATTGGACAACAGCTTTAGTGACTTTTTACGTGGAATCTCGGACTGTCTTTGCATTGTAAGATATACCGCACATGTAGTACAAGTTATATCATAACCACTGGAGATACGAAAGAAACTTGGAGCACCTAGTAGGGGTTCGGACCCTGAATTCAGATAGCAAAATGCTCCCAGACCAGTTGGCGACGGCGCGCCACAGGAGGAGGCCAGAATCGACTGGCAATAGTTGTATTTCAGCCGTGTCTCTCCACCCTGCCCGACGGCCAGAGGACTTTAGGCGATCCCCGGAGCGGAGTAATTTAAATATTTTCCCCGCGCCCGTCGTGGTGTTGTTTGTGGGCTCCACGGTTCGCCTTCACTGCCGATCTCCTATCTGGAGATCCCGCAATAAACGCTGTATCAGTGTATGGGAGTAAACATTGTCCGGGAAATGACAAACGTGAACTCTCGAAAACGTGGTCGCGTGGTTGAACACATCACGTGATCGCGTATCTAGTCAGAGTTAGGCTGAGTTGGGTACCCTTAGGTAATCCTATTATATTCCTAGCGGTATCAACATCATGATTCATTAGCAGCCCAGTCGCCGATGAAATATCTACAAGGATCTTCGTGGTAATTGTGTCTGATTCGATTCTGAACTGACTAGACGAGAAGGATATTCTCAACGGCACTCCTCCCAACACGGCGAAACTTCAGTACCAAGCTCTGTGGCCAGCTGAGAGTCGAAACTGTCTCCTGAATCGTAGTGGGAAATATTAATATAGATACCTGATTGCACACTGGATTCCACCGAGGAGATATATTTACACCTGAAAGCCCGCACTCATTCCATTACATGATCCCTCCAACGCCGCTTCCACCCGGCGCCAGGTGTGCCCCGCCATCGCTTGCCTCGGCAGGGACAGCAACCTCAACGTGTTCCGGATGCTCCTTGTGGCGATCCCCGTGCGGGTGCACGATCTTGTCGAGTACTGCACCGAGGCCGTGTTTCTTGTGTTCCTCGGTATGATGCTACATCAACGCTCTAAGTACGGATAACAGTCCAACGAAAGAATTCCCACCTCGGTGGCAGCCACAGACTGAGCTGGTGCGGCGGCCGTGGCAGTCGTAGCCTTGAAAACGAATCTCAAGTTCAGTTCACAGACCTAGAACGAAAACGGGGCAAAAGGCGTACACCGGTCGCTGCAGCGGTGTGGGAGGTGGAAGCTTCAGTGCTCGACATGGTTGTTGGTGATAGAGGGAGGTACGGTGGCGGCGATGGACGTAGCGTTTTTATAGCGCCGGGACGGAGCTCCCGGATAGCTGTGAGCACATGAGCGATGCCTTCTTGGTGCAGAAATAGGCTGCTAGCCTAGGCACAATCCACACAACTTCCACATGTCCATTCGATTGTTTATCTCTTCATTGTTGTCCATTCTCTGACAGTGATCTCACATCGCCCAACGCAAGCCTACGAAATGCAAATTAGTCGAAAGCTTGAGGACGAATACGGATAGATAAGAGATCCAGGAACAGAATTCTTGATGGCCGTGGGTTTTATTGAAAAAAGCTCGAAAGCGGGAAGTGCTTTTCGGGTTCCGGTTACGTTCACAGGATCGAAAAGTCAGTTCCCAGGTGGGATGTGAAGTTCTGAGTCAACTAGAAGTCGACGGAGGGCGATCGGTTTGAAAGAAATACTCGAATCTTCAAAGTTGAGCCTCTCTTGCAACCCGACATATGTATCCTCTTCACATTCAACGTCATTTCAAATTTCGGCACAAAGTTCAGATGAACGAGACAGAGACTAAACTTCCCTTCCCTCGTTCGACCACCGCGGATTATCTGTGCTCACCTCCCCCAGGGCGCTATCGTACACGCCGTCCGCGACAAGTCGGAGGCTCGGTGAGACATGCACATCCTCCATGGACCACAGCACCACCGCAACAGTACTGAAAGATCATAAACTCAGCAAACGGTCACAGAGATCCAATGAGAAACGCACTTCTCCCCGCGATAATCCAGGATCCCCTGATGCACAGGGAACTTCGCCTGCGGCCTTTAGGAGCGTGATATAACCATCGGGTTGAATAAAACAAAATCAGAGACACACCCCAGATTGCCCACCCGCTTCCCTATCATCCACCCATTGACGAACAAAAATGCTCGGTATGCGGGGCCGAGCGGATCCTCGAACGTGAACGACAGGTGCACGTCAAGGAAATCTTCGATGTGAAGGGCGAAGGTCGTGACGAAGAAACCTACGCCCGCGCCTCCTTTGGGGAGGCCAAAAGACAGATCGCGCGCGGCCCATGCGGAGGTGTCGAAGCCTGGAAGATGCCAGCCACGCCGCTCGCCGAAGAGGCCGCCCTCGTTGAACACGCCGCGTGTTTTGTCGAGATATCTAGGGAGCGAAGAGTGTAAGGCAGGGGGCAAAAGAAGAGCGAGGCAAGTACTCACGCGGTGTAGCCGCCAACCTTGCCCTGGACCTTCCAATTGGAGAAGTTCCCAACGTCGAGTGCAAAGCCACGTATGCCTCGCGGATTCTTGGACGTATCGGCGTTGTCTGTGTGGAATATAAGGAGAGGGTGAACCAGTTCAAATGCGGACCCACCGCCGTCCGTCTCGTTCAAACCCATGTTGTCCTTGTGATGGGTTTGTATTTCCATTATTTCTAGCTGAGCTAAAGACACACCTGAACGATAGTGATAACGTTATCCCCCAACCGTAGCGCGCCATCGGGGAAGATGAATTTGTTGTCCGTCTCTTCGATGACATTCATATTGTTGGTTGAGCTGTCGACTCCATTAATTGTCCGATACAGTAGGTGAAAGGGCGAATACTGACTTGCCATAGGAGGTGCCTAAAAACTCCTCGTTTAGCCAGACCGACGCAGCAAAGGCTGGGAGTGAATCAGAGATGGAAGGAAGGCGACGATATAGCTTTCTGCTACCTTGCCCTCCGTTAATAGAAAGGTTAACACTTTTCTCCGCCCCGGACGCATTGAAGTGCCCGCGCCAAAGCACAACGTTCTCACAGCTAAAAAAAAATGCTCACGAGTCTGTACACGGGGCAAGAAATAAAGACGCACAATCCATAATCACAGCCATACAACACCCTCCCATCCCCATACCACATCTTCTCAGGCACATTGGTCTTTGTGTGATTTGCGACAATCCACGCCTCATCGTCGAACGCGCCCCCAATCTCCGGTAAACTATCCGCGTACCGCCACCCCTGGAGCTCGGGCACGCGCAGACCAGCGAGCGCGACGCGCGGCTCAAGGTCAAACTTCCGCACGCTGCCCGCGACGAGGTCCCCGCCCCCGACATCCATCCCGTTCCATGTAATGCTGCGCACACTCTTTGGTCCCACAACCGTCAGCCTCACCCCTTCCTTCAAGTCCCCACTCAGTGCAAGCCGCGCCCCACCCTGCTCGAGCGCCGCACCGCGCACGAGGTACGGCCCGCCCACCAACACGGACTCGTTCGTCCCGACGCGCCAGAACGCGCCGAACGGATCCCCGGCCGCGGGGAGTGCGGGCGCCCAGAACGTCGCCGCGGTGCGCGCGTCCGCGAGGAGGACGAGCTGCGTGTCCGAGTCGTACACCGTCACCAGCCCGTCGAGGCCCGGCAAAGTGCTTATCACCGTCCCCACGCCCGCGAGCACTTGGCGTACGACGAAGGCGGACGCGGGCGCGCCGCTGTGCAGCCAGGGATTCGGCGTGCCGGTGAGCGGTAGCGCAAACTCGTGCGCCTGCGCGGCAGGGCCGTGGAGGAAGAGGACGTCGCGCCCGTCGATGACGCCCGCAAAGAGGACGGATGCGGTGGAGTACGTGAGTATGGAGGAGCCGAAGCGGTAGTTCGTGACGATTGTCTTGGATTCACGACCGCCCAGGGTAATAGCGGGTGCGACAAGGGGAAGCTGCAATGTTCCCTGCAGTGTTTCAACGGACAACTTGAAATCCACGGTAGCCCTACAGATCAGTAAGTCAGAATAATGTTATATTGAAAATAGAATAGATCTGGCGCACGTCGACGTTGAATCATTCTGGCGCACAATATAGAACGCCGCCTGTGAATCGGGGTTGCGCAGCAGCGTGACGAACACGTCGGGGTTAGAACTCGCGGTGGCGAGTTCCCCGCGCGAGTCGCCGACCCAGTCAGTCTTGGCGAAGTCCGGCGATGAGCGCACGAATAATCCCTGTAGCTTCAACTCGTCGTACTTCGGCGTTAGCGCGCGGGACTCAGAGATCTACGCGCCGCTGAAAATCAACTCTGGCTAACAACATGTAAACGATGGAAATACGCACTGGGGCGCCATAGTCGTACGACGTGTACACCTGTCGCCGTGAGTCAATACGTTGCTGCCCATGAGCTTCAACAGGGAATATTTACTCCTCTACGGGAGTGTAAGCAGAAAGGCATTTCAAGAAATAAATGACGCACGGAAACGGCAGCGCGCCCCAAGACGTGCCACTGCCAAAAGAAAAATCAACATTGCGGGTTTGTCTGCACGAAGATGCAAAGACCACGCACCCATAAAGCATATAGTAATTGATCATCTTCGCGTTGCTCGCCCACAGCTGCAAGTTGAAGACAGACTGGAATGAGGGGCCCGTCAGCTCGGCGCAGGGGCCATAGCCTGCCACGAAAAATATATCAGTGGATCATAAAGCGCTGAAGACCAAATGAGGAAGAAGGCGAAGGAAGAGGCCGTACCAGGAGCACCGGGCCCCCACGCGTCGAATGAGCCCGCTTGGAACTCTGGAAGGTGTAACTATAAGTAACTATTTTGCATGTAGGGGGAAGGAGTGTACCAGGGATATACCACGGCTGCGAGGGATTCGCGCGCGCGTGGTACTCGTGGTAGTTCGTCACGACGGGCCGCCACACGGACGGGTGCGAGCAGTCGAAGCGTTGCGGGTACGAGTCCATCCTGTGTCGTCGAGCTCAAAAATCATTGAGATACTTGAAGTTAGACGGGGTAGCGCACCCGTATAAATCCACAGCGCCCTGAAATTAACGTAAGTAACGAGAAACGAAAAAGAAAATTGACTCCGTCGGTTGTATGTATACTCACTGTCCCGTTGATGAAATTCGCGCCTGCATTTCGCTAAATCCCGGAGCATGCATACATTTTGGTTTGGAGAGGACGCACCTTGGTTGGGGTCGTTGTACGTTAGCGGCACGACGATGTCCGACTCGTGGAACACCGCCTTGAGCTCCTCGTAATACTCTCCGTGCCCGGGATAGTCCTGCGTGTACTCGTTGTCTGATCACCTTCGTAAAATGGACCCTAGATAAGGAGTCAAGCGACGCACCGAGCTGGATGGCTGCAATCCGGGTCAGGCCAAGAAGAAAACGAATGAGAGCAGATAGGCGTACCGATGGCAGGCCCACCGACGTTTATCTGATACGGCGCCGTCTCCTTGATGATTCCCTGTATGTAGTCTTGCCACGCGG
The DNA here is from genome assembly GCA_029449255.1 of Mycena polygramma. Classification (NCBI taxonomy): domain Eukaryota; kingdom Fungi; phylum Basidiomycota; class Agaricomycetes; order Agaricales; family Mycenaceae; genus Mycena; species Mycena polygramma. Next base: position 114,713 of record JARKID010000202.1, read on the forward strand.
CGGTCCAGTCCGAGTCGTTGGTGCGCAGGGGCCCAGCGACCTCGGCGGTGATCCAGTGTGCGATCCCTCCTGCAGAAGTTTCCGCGTTTATATACTGTTCTCAATTAGCTATACATGGTCCACAGCAAGGACTCTAATATATACTTACGGGTCCTAGCATATCGTCCGTCAGCATGTTGTTTTAATTTGCAAAAGCGTGAGGCAACGAACCGGGTCGCACGACGACCCAAATGCCAGCGGCCATGGCAGCCTCGTACAGCGGCTTGAGCGCTCGGAAGCCATCGAAGTCCACGACGCCGCGTGACGGATTGTGCAGGCCCATGTGCGTGTATATGCTGATCGCGTTCAGACCAGCGGCTTTAGTCTTCTCGAGGATATCGGGCCACAAAGAAGGGACAGGGAGACGCCAGGTGTGGAACTCTCCGGAGCTTTTTCTGTGTGAGATATCGAGCTGGAATAATGCGAAAAGTTGTGCGCACTGTAAGAACACCCGCTGGCCCTTGAGAATCAGACTGTAGTTGTCGAAGCGCACGTCATCTGTACGGCCTTTCGACGAGATTGGGGGATCTGAAGATGGTCTGAGATAACTATGTAGATGGGGAATGAGCTGCGAAATGCAATGAGAGTTAGACTCTGAATGGTGCAGAAACTCGATATCGCACGTTGGGGACAAGCTGGACGAGAAACACGCTCGTTAAGAGGCAAAAGGCAATGTAGAACCGGCGAGTTGTTCGAGGACTCTTCGGGGCGGATCCAGAAGGACTCCAAGGTTCAGGTTTGTGGCCCATTTCTGACGCTCGGAGCACGTTCAGATGGGAGTAAGAAGCAAGGCGATAGCGTGACTGTGACGCGGCATTGACACCTCAACACGATCATGTGATGTGTGCGATCATTTGTTGACGCGACCTACGTTCGTCAATTAAATTGCCTGAGATTACGAGGCCTCCCGCGGTGGGACGTAGAATATTGTCAATATGAACCAAATACATTACACGTTGCGTCGGCACTCGGCACATAGAAATCCATAGCTATAACCGAGTTCTATTACCAGCTTTTTTGTGCAAGTATTGTGCTTGTTTTCCCTCCATTTTTTCGCTTGCTTGCAGTATCGTTCTTATGTCATCTTCTCCGCCAGCAACCCATTTATTTCACTTCATCTACCAAGCGATTGCTTCGCGCCATCATCCGGAACAAGACCCAGCTATGTATATCGTCAGTGTTGTGATACCACACCCGAGGTCAGTAACCCCTTCGCTAGCCCCGGATTACCTGATTAAAAAGACCTCAATGGGCTGGAATTGGAACAGTGTTCCACACAATGCGGTGCCAATTCACAGCTAGTTAGAGCGACACTCAATATTAGGCTCCATTCGGCACCCGTGATTTAGCGGCATTTAGCGTTACTTGGCGTCACTTTGCGTCGAAATTAAGCGGGTGGAGTAACGCCAAATGACGCAAAGTAACGCAAAGTAACGCCTGCCGAATGGAGCCTTAACAAAGTACAGCCTGCTAAATCGATCCAGGGAACGTTTAAAGGATGAACGGCGTCCACCGGCCTCCGAGAGCTCTCAGGAGTCAGCCGAGAAATGATCTGCGACATCTGAGTCAGTCCTCGGCTTTCGACGGCTATTTATTTGAACGGGTGAATGTTCAACACAACACGTCTTGGCGTTCAGGTCCGTTTGCAGATAGGCGCTGTTGTTGTTCTCTGCCTCGTTGACGAGAAATTACAGCTGTTTGCAAAAAGTATGGCAGTAAGCGATCTTTTGATGAAATGATCAAATTTGATGTGTCGGTTTGCCGGGCTCATTTCTCCCTCAATTCTCAACACATTTGCTTGATTTTGGCAGCAGTATGACGGCATTGAGCAGGGCTTTCGAACGCCTCCCTGAAGCTTGACTAGAACAAAATATTCAGCCGCCTGAATTTTGGGTTCCCGTGGTTGGAGCGGAGGGTTGAATTACTCATTACTCCCGTAGTTCTCATCCGTTTGTCGAGTTTCGGGGCGCTATGGGACTCCAGTACTGAGGCAAAGGTCCCTAAAGTTTCAAGTTTTGCTTCTTCATCGAAACACTTGCTCACCATTGACTTCATCACTTTTGTAGTAGATGTCCTAATTACACGGTTGTTGAACCAGCCTGACACATTCTGAAGATCGGGATGGGATTGCCAAGGCTTTGGCGTTCGTAATCACCCAGAAGCAGCGGAATCGCACCAGAATTGCTCGAGAACGAGGCAATGACATTCTGGCTCAAACCGGTTCGAGTCCATTTGAGGCGTATCTAAATATTGTGTTCCACCCACTCTTCAGGGTACCGTATTCAAGGCCCGCTTCATGCTGTCACATCGGTGCTAAAATCGAGTGAATTGTGCCCAAAGCGAGTGAGAAATGAGCCCGGCAAACCGACACATCAAATCTGATCATTTCATCAAAAAATCGCTTACTGCCATACTTTTTGCAAACAGCTGTAAATGGGAGAAAAAAAGAGGGCCAGCGAGCAGCAGCCGCCCAGATCTGCGCACAGCAGCTCCGCCTGAAGCTCAACCGAAGCTGAAAAAAATGGAAGGCACAAATTACAATCAACAATCGGTACTCGGAATTGATGCGATCCCTATCAGAATGTTGCGCCCACACAAAAAAAGCCAAGCGCACTCTTCTCTCCTCTTACCACCACGTCCTCCCCAGCCTCGAGGCCTCGTCCTCTGCCAGCCCCGACCAAGTTCTCCACCGCAGCATCGACATGTCGTTCTTTCTCCCTGTCGCCGCGCTCCTTTCCCTGTTTGCCAGCTTCACCCCGGCCTCAGGGGCAATCATCATCGTTCCAGCCAGCGGGCATAATGGCCTCTCCAATACCGCGCGTATCGTCATTATCGTTGGTATGCGCCTTCTCCGCATTTTCTACTATTTCTTCCCTCTGTACAACGATTTGATCCCCATCTCCCTCCGCCCCTTTTTGTACATTCTTTGACTTATCACATATCCAGTCTGTGTGGTGGTATTCGTCCTCATCCTTGCGTGCCGCATTGCTCGCATCCGCCAGAACAACCGCCAAAATTTAGCTGCTAATGGTGGTATTCCCCCCGGTGCGACTCAAATGGCACCCGCAGCCAACTACGCGGGACAGGGACCTGGAGGGTACAACGGGTACGCCCTTCCGTCAACGCAGGCGCGGTACTCGACACCCCAAGGAGGCTACCCGCAGGGCCAACAACAGGGCTACCCGCAGGCCCAGCAACAGAGCTACCCTCCTAATGTCAACGCGTACACGCCACCGGCCTATGCACCCGGGCGTGGCGGGGACGCGGAGAAAAATGGATACGCCGGGGTGCGCATGCCTTCCTTGTACTTTTGCCGTGGTCAACGACTGACGAGCAATTAAAATTCAGCAGCAGCAGTTTGCGCCTGTGAGTGTTTGTTCACTTTTGAGACCGAAGTAGATCCTGACATATGACTCTCCTGAAAGCCTATGGGTGCGCCCAGTGACGATGCGCCGGGATACTACGCCCCACCCCAAGGCCCTCCGCCCAGCGGGTACAACGCCGCGGTATGTTGTGACTCCCCCCTTTTGGTTCTGTCGATTTCGAACTCAAAATCCGCTCTTTCTCTTACGCAGCCCCCGGCAGCCCCGCCTGCCGTCCACACTACCGTGCGTCGCTCTCTCCATCTCCCTCCATAAAGCATGCTAATATTTTTTATTTGCGCAGGGCCAGGACCACTTCCACCCGCAATGATCCATCTCCTCCTCCCACTCCGCTCTCCATTAGTCGCCCTCACGCTTTACGTTTTCCCCACGACTTGCATCCACCCGATTTCCCTTATATCTTACTGTCGGTTCCACTTCTACTGTTGGTTTTATTCTTGGTTGTTACCTTGGTTGTGGTATCCCCCCCAACGCGACCCCTGTCGCCACACACTCGTTCGCGTCGCCGTATTTACTGGCGCTCCTGCAGTTGCACTGTATACTTACTACTACTACGAAGCCAAATACTTCGCTGAATACGCATATGCGTAATTTTCCCGATGCGTGCTTGTAAATATCCCGACCTGTCTGGACGAATCATCAAGAGGGATCAAATACAATCAATCTATTTACTTCTAATCTAGAGGCTTAAGTAAAGGTGAGTAGAGTAGAGTCTATACATGAGATACAGTAACAAGAAATAAAACCGACAGGGCTACTTCAAAGCCCATGATATAAATGCTGCATAGCGAGCAGTTGCGACTCTGCAAAAAAACCGGTCATTTTTTTTCCGTTCCAGAGGGATAAAAAAGGGGAACGTACGCATTAGTAGACAACTAGGAGCGAACACGTTCATGACAGCGAGGACATTGTCGATCGCGTCCGTGAGCGCGCGTTCCTCCCGCGGTACAGCACCATTCAACGAACGCGGGCGGTGTTGTCGGAAGCGGCCAAGCTCCGCGATGAACACTTGGCATGTCGCCATCAACAACGTCTGTGAGGCAAGGTTGAAACTTATATCGTGAAGAAGAGATGCGGAGGGAAAACATTCGGCGTACCCCCATTATCGGATCGAAGAACTCAAACTCGTTCACTGGAACTTGCGCGAAATTGGCTGTGACCGCACGGGCGGCGTCCAACACACGCCGGCGCGAGGCGTCATTGTCCGCAACGAAGGGATTGTGCAGCTGGATCGTGGCAACGTGGATCAAGCTGTGGCTGACCAGCATCTCGCGCGTTGAGTGTAGATGCACCGCGGGAAGACCCATTTTGAAGCCCTCGATCATTGTATCGATGGAGTTGAATAGGTGATAGAACTGGTTCAGTTCTTCACCGTGCATGTCTGTGAGCGGAAAGAGCATTACAATGCAAAAGAAATTGAAGTTAAATTTAAAACTTACTGGGACGGTACCGGGACGCCAGGCGCGAGGCTTGCTCGAACAAAATTGCTGCCTTCGCGTGTAGTGCCGGCTCCGACAGCCCATTATCGGGAATACCTGCCAGAAACGTGGTGACAGTGCCGATACTTGACTCAGGAAACACCTGCTAAGAATCCGCCTCAGTGTTATACGACTGGCCATGACTTGACAGCATCCTCACAGGTAAACCGGGAGCATTGATATCGAGCGGCCAAGGCGTGTCGATCCGCGCATCGGGAACCGTGTAGGATATATTCGAGGGCGAGCCGTCCGCGGTAGTCCAGCAATTATTCATGGTAAGCACCGTCCAAAACGCATTAACGCGTTCACTCTCCTCGATAACATCCCGTGGCGGAGGTAACCTCTTGAAAGCCGGCCCAAGGGGACCCGCGACCGCAGAAGAATCCGCTGACCGTATGCGATGTAATCCCGAGCTAAGGACGAGCGACACGGCGGCGCTGAGGTGGTATTTGCCCTCCAGGAACCGCGTGTTCCGCAGAAAATAGTGCGCAAGGAGGACCTCCGCCTGTATGCTGTGCAGAATAGTGTGATGATGGTGCGTGCCGGAGAGCGCGTCGACTGCCGTGCGGAGCGCGCGGGACAGATAGCTGGCCTCGGCAGCGGCGAACTCGTCCGACCCGGAGAGATGTATCGCCCAGAGGGACACAACTTCGAGCAACACGGAGGTAGGACGCAGTCCACTCCGCCCGAGCACCGCGTCCCGAAAATTGTTGACGTTCAGGAAGAACCCGAACTGCGAGCTGTGGTGCAGGAAATTGTGTATACTGTGGAAAAAGTATCAGCTCAACAGACTGAAGGCAACCATAGTAAGGCGATGTACAGGGGTTCTAATCGGAAAGGAGGAATGCCCTGGAGATGGATGGTTAAATCGAAGAAGCACGAATGATTAAAGACGGGGCTCCTTACCTGTGAGGTTGATGGACTCAATGGACTTGAACGCCCGGAGGAGAGGTCTGAATCCGACAAGATTTGAGAGGGGAGGAAAGTGATATGCACTAAAACGTACGCGGAAGAGGTAGATGCACGGAGGAGTTACTACGGGAAAGCGATGGCAGTGAGGCGGCACGGCGGTCCCCAGAATATGGATTGTGCAGAGCGAGGTTTGAACGTCCTGTAGGTTTCTCCAATTCCTCGATACGAGCCTCGAGAATTGATATTTGTTCTACGCCCTGTCAACCTTTGATATTTCATGCACAAAGACAAGTGGGCCCGACCTTCTAGTCTCTGAGTTCTCGTGCTTCCGCTTTCATCTGGGTATTCGCAGTCTTGAAAGCCCCTGGACCGCAAGCATTGGCCACACTTTGGGCGCTCAGTGTCGCACCTCTGAGAGAAAAGAATTCAGGAACGTTTGGTCAATACTGGGGCGGGGATCATACAATTTTCCGCCTCCTGCGCAACATTGATTAGTATAAGATAGACGATCGGAGTTAGCACGTACCTGCAATTTGCACAAGCCTTGGGTTTGTTGGAAACCTCAAATGTGAATGAGCTTGATCCTTCCTGTGCCATGACGTCTGTGTAGGAATGGTACCCGCTTGGGGCTTAGGGTAGAAAGACGGAGATTAAATACTTGTGAGCATGGACCTGCGGTACCAAAACAAGTACTTTCCGCCCACGTCTTGCACGAGTCAGCAGCTGAAACACCTTGAGCAGCATGCGTCACGGTGCTGAGCGGTCAGCGGAAGAAAAAAACTCCTTAGTAGCGCGGGGCCGCGTTCGAACGGCATCGAAGTAATCGGGTGCGTGCCCGCACACTGTGTCCGTCAAATGTCCGTTCGTGGGTAGATGGAGCGCCCGGCACGTCTGCGTCAGCGACGGAAAAATCGGTCACGGTGGCAAACCTGTCTTACTCCCGCGCGGGGCACTGCAAGTCGGTCAGCGAAGGGCTCGCAAATTTAAGGTTGCGCGGTTCAAATGATGAGTAAGCTCGAGCCGACACGCCTTGTAGTAAGCATGGTTGACGTCAGCCTCGGGGGGCATCTGAGCCCGACCTTGCCCGTTGCACGGCGGATGTTTGCACCCTCGCTCCGAGTCAGATCTCGAGTCCCGACGTTTGAGGACTCCAAACTTCGAGAACAATCTGTGAATCTAGATTCAAGTCCGTATGTTTACTGCGGAGCGGCGATGGACGGGACCTGGTAGTCGCCGCCCACCCAACTGACGAAGGTGTGAGCCACGTTGTTTTTCGACGACCTTCGACGATGGTAACAGCAAAGTAACAGTCTGTACGTCGTCGCCTGAGTCCGTCGCAAGAGCTTTGTCGGATGGTGTGCCTCCAGAAAAAATGGAGATCCGGAGACGTCAGTTTGAGTGAAATGGTTCTATGGCGAGTCTGAGGAGCGTGCAAAAAAAGCGGCTTGGAGTGAGCTGGTAGGTAGGTAGGTAGGTAAGAATCGATTGTCGTGGTTTGTGACGAGAGTTTTTTCGATCACGTGCCTCTCGGCATCGTCCGCGTTCCTTGTTCAACAACTTCAAGACATTAAATAGCACGGCAAATCCGCTGCCCCCGAGACATACAATCGGCGGAGGAATCATATACACGGCGAACGTCAAACCGGAAGCCAGTTGGCAGAAAGTGGAAGTCGAACCGAGCAGCGAGCTTCCCGGCCATGGAACACGTTTATTTTAACCATAGGCTTCTTCACCCTGCGCATGGCTGGCACCGTATAGCAACCAGTCGAAAATAAGTCAACATGGGAAGAACATTTGCGGTTCATATCCCCACGTTGGCTGCATTGGGTAACCAGAGGCGTTAGGATTTCGCTCCTTCCAAAATAGAAAAGATCAACATAGTGAACGCGCGAAGGGGGTGTCGAGCAGGTATTGATCGCGAGACAGTACTGGCCTGCTGACCTTCCGGAAGAACCAGCGAGAGAGGCTATAACTTCGAGGACTCGACGACATTTGGAGAGTGCTTGGAGATTATATTTTTCGCAGCTAGTCGGCAACTACTGTCTGTGACAGGACGGCGCGAAGGATGCCGTGAATTGTGTGCGAGGCCATGTAAAGTACAGCCAACTACTCGGTACTGTTCACAGTACAGATAACATTTTGCAGACTCCATGAAGTTTGGACGCAGGTGTCTGTGTAGGCTGATAATTATGGTTGCCAATCCTTTTCCAGCTTCTTGACCTTCCGTGGGATCACAGTACGTATGGAAATCCTCCTTCACCGACTTCAACCAACATATTCATGGCACCGCTTACCAGTGCTGTAATTCAGCTTGTCCTCTAGGCAGCGGCCGTGTTGGGAAAACAATCTCAGCAGCCGCTGCAAAACGCATCACCCCCATGTCCTTGGAGCAAGAGTAAAGAACTGGGAAGTTATCATTGACCGTCATACCGCCGGCAGAGGTATGAGGGCCAAGTTCAATGGGCTGGTTATCGTGCATCTGCGAACAAAGGGTTGGTTGAAGCAAAAAGCGCGTTGAAGCGGCGACCCACTTTGTCGAGTTCGTCGAGGGAGGTACAGAGGAGGGCGTCCATAATGGGAGGGAGGAGGATGCCACGAAGGAGTGAGAGTGTGTGGGTGTGGGTGTACACACGGATCATAAAGGCGGACGGATAGACGGCTAGAACATGACTGACACCCAATCGCTCCCTCCGTGATGGAAAAAGTTGCAACAGATCGGAGCGGGGCGGGGTTGCGCCGTGGACATAGTTAGTGCACAGAGAGCCCGCGGGACTCATGTGCTGCACATGGCGTCCAGCGGTCAAGAAACTCTGAGGAAAGCTAAAGTCGAACCGAGATTCACCTGCGGTGGCTCTGCGCTGGTTGTGATGGCAGGAAGCAGTATTGAACAACCTGCTTTGTGTCCGTCAGCATTTCGTTCCAAAGATGGATGTAGCAACGCGGCGGGGGTTGAATAGGTACAGATAACGAACGGGTATCGAGCATCAAACAGCACAACATGTCGGCTGAGAGATGACTTGAATACATTCCGAGCCTACTACGCGGTAGCAAATTAAATGTAAGGTCGTCCTTCGCAGCGGCGCGAATTATGTCTTGTTTTTGAGACAGACTGGTCAGTGTAGATGCACCAGTCGATGAATAATAGCTCACCTTGGTTTATATTTTGGGTTAGGATAGATTAATGGCCATGGTTCATAGCCAAACCGGCAGACCAATTGCAGTCAACGATGAACCACGGCCTCGCCAACCCAGCACCGCCGGGGCTCCTTTCTTGCGGTTCATCGTAACCACCTCGAGTCCCGGGAGTCCACGCATCCGCCAACCCGCGCCTTTCATGCGCCGACGGCCAGAGTAGACCGCAACGAAACGCAGGGGGTGCACGCCGCTCGAAGGGGCGCATCGCGATACGACCATGTCCGCAAAGGCGGTGCGGTCGAGGCTGTCCTCCTGGTCTGCCCACGATAAGGATATCAAGTTCGGGCAAAGCCGCTCCGCTGCCATAAGCGCGGCGACAATTGGGGCAGGCGGGATGGAAATCTCGAGGGACAGGTCGAGGGACAGAGCAGTGAGAGAGGGTAGTTGTTTAAGGATGGTGATGATCTCTTCAGCGGGGGTAGTACAGAAAGCAAGAGTCAGCTCGGTGAGCGTCCCCATGCAGCCAAAGCGATGCAAGGACTGTATAAGTCCCGCCATCGATAAGGGAAGGGGTCCGTCACGGACGCGTGAGGAAGAGGCACACAATATCTATGATATTGTGTGTGGGGGGGAGAGCCTCCGGCTCGACCGCTCGACCGCTTCTCGGGCGGCTGCAGAAGCTGTGAAGGGGACGCGACGCGACGGAGGGGACGCGCTGCGATACGCGTCTCCGAACGCGTTTGCGGGAAAGAGCTTCGAGCGGGAGGGGAGACCCTGAGCGCGTGGGGCAGCGGAAAAGGGGGGAAGAAGGGACGCGCGAGGCGCGGAACCCAACTGCACCAAACCAGAGCGGAAGCTCACAAAAGGTTGGGTTGCGGCGCCTGCGGCGCGGGCCGGCTGCCCCAGCAAAGAGCTGTAGTGGAGGTCTGTATTGGATGGCGTTGAGATGAAAGTTATCATTCTGTAAAAGTGTAACGGTTAAGGGTAAAGTAACAGCGTAAGGGATAAGGTAAGAGTAAGAGTAAGAGTAAGACGGTTAAAGCTCTTCCATAACGTTCACTGCAATACCGTTTGCGACGCGGAAAGCCTCGAAAGCTTTGGCAACCTCCGCAAGCTTCTCCTTGTCGTAGGCCTTGCCCACATTCATTGGCACGATCTGTTCAATCTTCCGCCAGTAGAGGAGGAAAGCGAGCGAGGTCCACTCCCCGAGGGCCGCAATGACCTCTGGCGAAACCCCTGCTAGGAGGAGCTCAGTAGCGCCGCCGATCCGGAAGCTGTGGCCCCAGACTCGCAAGAGATCGGCGTCTTTCCAAATGGGAAGGCAACGCTGTAAGAACCAATCCTTGGTCATGGGAAGCCAGCTGTTTCCGGACTGGAAGGCGAAGAGGGGGGCGTCGAGGGGGACATTTTTGTTCACCCGCAGGTGGTTCTGGAAAGCCGTTTCTGGGCAGAGTTCGTCGTCGAGCCTGATGGTTAGGGTGACCGTGCCGCCTCGTTCTCTAGACATCTTCGTCCAGGGAACGCGAAAGGTGAAGGCGGGGTGGGCGCCAGCTATTCGTCGAGTTTGTGTGCGTCTCGTCGCATGGAATTTCGGATTGAATTTGGCGGCGGAAGGGACGACTAGTTCTCCCAGACGTCTGCAGCCCCAGAATGCAGCGCAGGCAATGGCCCAAACAGCAGCATCGAACGGTTTCGTGAGGTCCAGCGCGGCCCTCAGCGCGATCATGTGCTCAATGGTGACGGGCCCGCGCTGTTCTCGTTTGAACGCCGTGCCCTCCTTGTTCGCCGTGCGCCTCGCTAGTTCGACCCATCGGTCCTCTCCGAACCACGGAGCACCATTGATGTCGTGCCAAGCCTTGATTCCTGACATCCACGACTTGACGGTACCTCCCCCCACCGTTCCGACGTAGTCCGAGATGAAGGAGGCGAGGAGGAAATGGGAAGCCGGCATACGCGCGGGCGCGGAATTCGGCGTCGTGCTCCACGCCGAAGGGGGAGGTCCAGGTTCGCAAGCGGTCCGCGGCGAGGACGTGCGGTCGGAACTCGTTGTTTTCTATCTCGCAGCCCTCCCTGGGCTTCCTGGGCTTTGGTTTCTGCTTGGAGTTTGCGGGATTCGTGGGAGGTTTGGGAGCTGGCGCGGGTGCCGCTGGAGGTGCGCGCCGAGGCAGGGCGGGTAGACAGTCTGCTGGGCGTTTGAAGCCTCTCGATAGTCGCGGTAAGGTGTCCTGGGATGCGGCTGGCGCTTGGGGTACAGGCTGTGTGGGAGACAGTGCTGATGCCGGCGCTGCCGAGCCTTCACTGTCGAGAACTTTATCCCAATGCTTGAATCTGTCTTGGTGGTAAGGGAAGGTACAAGAGGGTAGCAAGAAAGTAAGTTAACAGACTTAAACATGAAGAAAGTAAGGACGCAAGTCGTCAGGTAAGGGAAAGGAAGAGAGGAAGCGTAAGTTTGAGCTGCCGAATTTCCCACGGGAAATCGGGTCAGCTGGGTTCTCTGCAGAAGGTACGTATACAATATCTAAGGTGATATTTCTCGCCGCAAGAACGGACGCGGTGCGACGGATGGAGAGGTTAACCTCGAAATTCCTGCTCCGGCCCTTGTCGAAGGCCCCGATGACCCCTTGGTTATCGGAGTGAACACGTAAGTGCACATTGGCAAGGCCCTGCTGCTCGATGGCGTAGACGAGCAGCTCGAGAGCGACACCCTCTAGCCAGCCGATGTGTCGCGAGGAAGATCACCACTGGCCCGTGCATCTCCAAGCGTCCCAGCGCCCGTCCATCCACAGGCCCACGCCGAAGTCCGTTGACGCGTTGACGAACATATTCTTGTCGATAATGGGACCCCGGAGGATGAGTAGACGTGCGACGCACGGTGTTGAGAGGATGTCGATCCACCATTTAAGGTCCGTGAAAAAGGAGGGCGGGGGATGACGGGTAATGAAGTTATTTCCCTTGAATGCGGCCACGAAGTTTGAGAGGGAGGGGAGGTGGGAGCGCCCGAGTTCGTGGACGAAGGTGATATGGCAGAGGGAGCCGTGTAGCTCTATGACGTCGATGACATGGCATCCCTTGTTTTTGAATTCGGCCATGAAACGGCGGACGCGGGCGAGGAACTTGAGGCGCTTCGGCTCAGGGAGCATCACAAACTTGCCGGTTATGTGCCAGAAGAAACCGATGTAAATGAAAGTAAAGTCGAAGTCTTGCCCTTTCGAAGGGTGCCATGGAGTTCCCAGGTCGCTGATCGTCTCCATCGCAGAGGCGCGGTCATACGCGTACGCGTAGACGAGTCGTCCGGATTCGGGATCGATGGAGGCGGAGATGGGGAAGCGGAAGATGGCGAAGTCGTCCTCATATCTGGTGAGGGGTTCGACGCCTTCCTTCACCCAGATATCCGTAATGGTGCTGCCTATGACGCCCGCATTGCTGCTGGAAGACGAACAACCGAAAGGGCAGTCGTGCTCAACGTAGAAGCCCTTTGCACCGCGCAGGACAAACCAGCACTTGTGCTCGGGACGGATCGGGCAGGTCCTGTGAAATTTGGCGATGTCGAGAGTCATAGCTTGGGCCCCGGCGGGTGCGCCAGCAATCTAAGGGTAAGGTAAGACATGTCGTCAAGATGGTAACGCGTAATGTGTAAGGGAAGGTAAGGTGAGGCTCTGTCGGAACGAGAGCGGAAGTAGAAGGGTACATTGAGCGGGGCAACACGTCAAATGTCCAAGAGGTAAGTCGCGAGACATGCCACGGGTGGCTCCGTCGGCGAGGAAGGGGAAGGGAAGGCGTGGAACAAGAAAGAAGAGGAAAGGAAGTGTGCTCATGATTTCTGCGACTTCGGCAGCGGAAGCGAACTTTGTAGGGAACTTGTCTTTGTCTATGTGCGCGTTGGTGGAAGGGTGCTCCTTGTCGCCCTTCGACAAATGGCGGCAAAGGCGCAGCTTCGGCTCCTCGTCAAGTCCCTGCTCCTGCTCCGATATGATAATGGGCGAGCACTGGAATGGCCCCTTCAAGATGGTCTCCGTCTCCCCTTGCGAAAAGAGACCGCTCATCCTGCTTGCCAGCACCTCTTCGTCCAGGTACGAGTCGATGAAATTCGCGAAACCGAGAGCCGATGCATGATTGGGAAAGATTACGGTATTTTTGAGTGGGGGGAAGTCGCCCATGGGAAAACCGTGGCGCAGGTTGTGAACCAGATCAGGATAAGTACTCGTGAGATTGTGTTTGTTGAGCAGGCGTTCGAAGGACGAGCTGATGTAAGGTGTAGTGATACGATAGAGAATTTCGTCGTGTTCAGGCGAGCGGGGGGCACAAGACTCCAAGAAATGAAGGACAGGATCAAGCGGGGTTGGGGCGGCACGACCAGGCAAAGGCATGGTGGTTCTTGCCGCAGAAGGAACAGGAGTGGGCGCGGAGCGCAGGCTCGTGCTGGCAGTTGGCGTCTGTGCCGTGAGTATTCCAAGACCGACATAGTGTTTGCTGGGATCGCGTCGCGACGATATCGGGACCCCGAGCGGCGCTGAAGAGGGGAGAGTTGTCTGGGAAGGTGGTTGAATCGCAGTGGTTCCAGTAGTGCCCACGTCGAGCGCAGATAAGGCATACGGGGGCCTGGGCGCCTCCACCGTTGCCTGGCGGAAAGGGAGCTCCACCACGGTTGACGCCACGACCGCGGCCGCCGCCGTTGCCCGCACCGCGACCGCCGTCAAAGGTGCCGCCTTGTCCACCGCCCCTGCCGCGCAAGCTCGGGGGGTTGGCCGGCGCCCGCATCGCGGAGGCGACCTCCCTCATCTCGAGGCACATGGTGGCCTTGAGGAGGTCCGTAGCATAACGGTCGCACGAGTAAGTGAAGGGATCCGCATTATATCTTTTCCGCAGATCGATGTCGACGAATCGTATGGCGTCAAAGATTTTCTGCGCGTCGCTCTGGTTGGACAAGAATCCGAAGTGCGAGTGCCAACGGATGGACGCTGGGGTGTCGGGGCCGCCTGAGACCTGTTCTATGAAGGCGACGTAGTTCTCCGAGGCTTCCCCCCACTGCCCGCGGTCTAGGTCCTCCTCCCTGAGGTGCTTCTCCTCGAAAGCGGCGGTATTCAGAACTCGCTTTTGCTTCTCTGAACCTACGGCGTTCATTTTGATCATATCCATCGTGGGCGCCGTCGTGTTGATGAGCTCGAGGCTGGGAGTGGTGAATAGGGAAAGGGGAAGGTAGTAGTCGTGGATGTAAAGCTCCACGAGGTACTTGTGGAAAACCACGGGGAGCGACATGCCTGGTAAGATGACCTTTTCCTCTCTCATCTTTTTAACCGGTCTCTCTGTCTCTTCCTCTTCTCCCCTGCGCTTGGCGTTCGAAAAAAGGGGAAGGGTGCGGAGTAGGTCCTTGACAGAGGTGGGGGACAGCTTGTCCATAATCTTCGAAAGGCGTGCATGGGGGGAAAGGACCGACGCGTCCGAGACCGTGATAAAGGACTCGTCGTCTGACGCGTCGGTAGGGTTTGTCGCTCGGTCCTCAAGGTGGGCGACGCGCTTGAGGGACCTGATGCCGTTACGATCTGCTATCTCTCCATTCATTTTGAGTTTCAGCGTCCGCGGAAGCGCTTTCAATGCCTGGATAACCCTGTCGCTTTTGTGGGTGCGTCTGACGCGAGGAGGCGGTGGGGGCTGCTGCTGGGGCCCCCCAGAGGATCCATCCGAGGACATTGGAATGAAGAGTACACAAAAACAGAAGAGATTCGGTGTCTACGTCGTGGACGCGCACGGAGAGACGAGGAAGTGACAAAGTCACGTTTGCGTCACGTCTTTCCCGAATCTCCCCAACCTTTCCTTATCCTCTGACAACGCCAAGCCGCTCGTGCCTCGCGTCGGCTTTGTCTCGGAAGTTGCTAATGTGCAGCGATCGTAATGCCGGCGCAGCGAGGAGGTGGAGGAACCCTGGATCTGTCAGGGCAAGATGGCGGAGGTGGGGGACAGTGTAGACTCTATCATCATAAGGGCCGTAGTAAGTAGTTGTAAAGTCACATTCGACAAGATTTTCGGCGCCAGCAACGTCTGTCACAAAGTCATGGAATGACCCCTTGTATGACCCCTTGTATGTGGTGAGCTGTCCCCAAGGTAGCGAGATATCGATATCCAACCCACGAGACACATACTCCCCGACAGAAACTCGGCGTAGTGCCGGGGCGTCCTTGAAAAATGCAATTCCCTTGATTGTCTCCTCTGGCATGGGGTCCCAATCAGAAGCTATCGTGTATATTGGGCCGTCACCGCAGAACACAAGTTCTTCGAGAAGCGGTAATGCCCCCGCAGTTGAGGCCAAAGCAGCAAACACAGCGTGCGGAAAATAATTGAGAAGCAACTCTAGCTTTAGCGTGCGCCAACGGCTGCTCTGGGCAACGAGTTTGGCCAAAAAGCTTCTGAACGGTGTGTCATGGTACATGCGGAGTTTCGTGATGCGGACCAAGACATCCAAAGGTGCGTTGCCACTGCGAGCGAGCTGCGTTTCGAGGAGATGAAGTTGGGAAGGCATCAGGGAATTCGAGAGGGAATTCGACACGGTGAATCGTCGGTGATGGACGTCCACAGAGTCGGCGTCGACTCTGCGAGCTTGCGCCAGTACGAGCAGACTTGACCGAAGACCCAAGGGCCACCAAGGATCCCCGATTTATGATACCAGCCAGGCCCAGGACCGATAGCGGGGATAATGGGCGGTGTCGCAGTTTTCGATATGAGTGTGACACCGGGGGCAAAGAGCGACGCACCCAACGAAGGGTGCTGTCGTAGCACCCGGCACACGATCGTGCAGCATCCGGTGTGACAGCGAACAAAGATTCTTTGTTTTCTTTGTCCTTTCTTTGACAAAGCACTACATGTGTGATAAATTATGTCTGGTGTGGTTTAAACATGCTCATTGAACAATTAATCAAGTTACCTTGCAGAGCCGCAACTTTGTTTGTCGTTAGCTGGAGCCCAACCGGAAATGATGCCGAGGACCGGCATAAAACCTGATTGTGCTGACCGCTGTGTTTGCATGGCCTTGGCATTTAATCCCTGCCCCACTGGCGCGCCGCTCGGCACATACGTGCATCAGTGCATCATGCCGCCTTTGTGCAACCTTTGTGCATCTCGCGAGATGCCCGCGGATCGCTGTTGTCGGCCGCGCTCATCGCCTTGGGCGGTTTGTGGGCGGTGCTTTCCCACACCCGCTCATCGGCTTTGCCAGTATTTGATTGGTACTCCACCGCGCCTCCACATTGTCTTCGTCGGTGTGCCGCCTCGCTCCCATGTCACCCTCATCTGGACGATGCCAGAAGGGCAGCACACCTTTGTCAGCACATTGGCATATCCCCATGTTCCCTTTGCTTTCACGCGAGCTCCGCCTTTGTCGACGCGGAACACTACCCGCCCTTCGCCTTTATCGGCACGCGCCCATGCCGACAACGCGCCGGAACACTGACACGTGATCGCGTAAGTCGGCGCCTACTCCCGCCAGGTCGCATCCTTTGCGGGCACATGGTGCATCAGGTTTCCGCCACGCCTTCAACGACACAGATGCGCCCATCACTGAACTCTTCCCGTCCACAGTCCTGATTCAATCGGTCTCTCATAGCTACTGCCACCGCGGACTTGCTCAACCAACAACGCCGAGTACTCTCGCTGCAGACACTGACATGCTCTAAACATTTCTTGCAATCAACGACAATCACAGTCGTACTTATGCTATGCCAACCCTCAAAGCATTGCTTTTGTTTTTTCTATTCTTGTATCTCCCGGCTGAGAGTCAGCCGATTCCTAGCTTCCCAAGGTAAATGCAAGGTAAATACTCACAGTTGCCAACACCAATAGGATTGATCATCGGTCGAACTATGTACCTCCACGGTTAGTTGCAACTTGCCGGATTGACCACCAATCTCTCATTGCCGTAGGTGTACTGACAGTTTCACCCACAGGGGTTACTGAGGGCCTGTCAACTGCAAAAATGCTTAGTCCGTAAGGTTGGAAAATAATGCCCAGACAGACCTCGGGTTGAACAAGAAATTGAACCAACAAATCGCGATAGGTTTGAGAATCTGTTGGCTGAGAATCCAGTTCAGTAAGGGCGAAACGAAGCCAGATCAAGCACGCACTTGCAGTCCAACAAAAACAACCAACACTTACTTCGCTGCAGTAGGGAATCGAGTTCAGCTGAGGAAATGGACGCGTTACGAGTCCTAAAAATTTATTTTTAGAATCGTTCCTTTCTGTACGAGCATCCGCCAAGACCTTTGTCTATCTCCGTAATGGCTTTTGTACTTTTATTTGGGCGCGACACGTTTGCGGCTTGCTTTGTTGTTGTCGTGGAGTCGTGGCAGGGCGGATGCCGCTTTTTGCCGTTGATCGATCGGTGAGGCGGGTAGATCCGAAGTCGGTTTGATTCCGGTTATGTGGTTGGTTGTTTATTGCGTATTTTTGCCTTTCGGCGTTCGCAAGGCATTCGCGGTCACCATGAGCGAGCCCGAGTTTCTTGACGATGCCTGAGTAGTGCTGGCAAGGTTCGGTTCAGTTCAGGTTCAGGGCATTTTTCTCCGAACCCCGAACCTGAACCTCGCGTTCGGTTCAGCAATGTACCGAACCTCGAACCTGAATGGCGTTCAGGTTCGGTTCAGCGTTCGAACGCGGTTCGAACCTGCGCCGAATCGGGCATCTCGGCGACCCCAACCTCTCTGCGGCGGCTCTTCGGGAACTTTTTGTCTGTGCCAGGATCCATACCACAGACAGTGTCCCCTATATTGAAGAGAATCACACAGATTTGGACCTAGTTTTCCGTGGGCATTCGGTTCCCACATCCGAAAAGTTGTACGGTGGAACCTCGGATGACAGGAAATAATCAAGGGAGTCCTGTAAACTGTGACATGCACGCAAGTGGCGCAATTTGGGGTGCTAAATAAGTTGCTGGTTGCTTCAAACCGTCAAATAACCACTCAATTTTTCCATTTACAGGTTCGGCGTTCGAACCGAGTTCGAACGGAGGCCAGAGGACCGAACACCGAACCTGGACCTGGTGTTCGGTTCGACGCTACCCCGAACCTTGAACCTGAACCTGGCGTTCAGTCCGGTTCGGTTCAGGTTCGAACCGATTTCCGAACCGGACCTTGCCACCACTATGCCTGAGTCCTGGTGCATGTCTGGTATCTACAAGCGGGCAACTTTGTCAACCGGGCTCGTGCTCAGAGTACTTACTGTGGACTTGTATCGTTCGACTGACAACTGTTGCTGCTCACCATTCACACTTTGTTCGGACTGGCATGTTGGTAGACTGCCCGGGGCTTTGCCATTATTGTCCTACGTGGCGTTTCTTTTGTTGCATAAGGCTTCGCTCAAATTTAGACAGCCCCGGTCGTCTTTGTCTTCCGACACGTTGGCATGATGCGTTTTATTGTCGACGTGGAGGATGAGTGACGTGGAAGACAATAACACACTTGGCAAGTGACAGTGTGACACGCTACCGAGTTGGCTCAGTTGGACCACGTCCGCCATTTTTTTTGTCGACCGTGCAGATGCCCCACTTTCCCGTTGATTGCTAGCTCCCTGGATCGGAATTCTGTTCGTTGTATCTGCCGGTGCCCGAAACCGAGGGACAGAACTTGAATCATGGGTCATTTTCATGTGAGTAGTCCCACCGAAGTTCACCTTTATTCAGTGGACAATACGAAATCTAGAATGACTTCTGCGTTGAATTCCAAGCCGACGCAAGGCCAAGTATCTTGCTGCTCGTTAATGCGACTTTTCATAACGCTCGGCATCGTCTGACCTCGTCATCCTCTTGGAAAACTATCTCGCACGACAGGTATCCCCTTGTCAAATTTTTTAAGTGGGCGAATATCTTGCAATTTCCCAATCAGTCGTTCATACGGGAACGTCCACCATCCGTGAACGGGGCCAAACAGCACCAAGAACTCGGGAATATGCAGGGCCATGTGGTGGTTGGGATGGCATCGATAATCCGGAAAAAGTTGTTTCAGCTTGCGGCGGTACAATAACAAGAAGTTGAGGCACTGCTTGGCATTTCGACGGGAGGTCACTCGGGACGAGGCCAATATAACTGCGGAAACGAGAGCCATGGTGAGCTCCAAGAGTTCTCGACGCTGCGGGTCGTCGGATGCATGCCAGAGGCGTATCAGCGTGATCGGCATATACACCGTGCCAAGGGTTCGCCACTGGTCAGACTTTAGCTTCCCGTCTGATGAGTCCCCTCCAACTTGAGGCGGGACAGAGGTCATCCATGAGGGTTTCACCATGCTGGCAAGATCCGACCACAGAGCTTGTTTCTCCTCCGCTGTGAGAAGTTCCACGGCAGGCGCTGGTTCTGACTCGAGCACCCTTTCAGTTTGAGACGCTCTCTGGAGATGGAAGTTATTTTCAACGGGTTTTGATGTTTACAAGTTCACTCACCCAGTCGAAGATTTTCTCCACGATACGCGCTTTTAGGATGAGATGGTCCGTCACCTCGAAAGCCGGGACACTGTCTATGTCCATAGAATCCACTGCTTCCTCTAATTGCGATTGCTCAAGCTCGACCATAGCAGGCTGATGGCGGTTGACGGGGTCACGACGCGGCTTCACTACGTAAAGGTCGGTGCAACCAAGGCCCTTGGCTATATAGGCAGCGGATTTCACATGGAGGCTCTTCCAAACGCCGGAATTGGACATTTTCTGGCGTTCCGATGGGTTGTTCAGACGATCGCTCATCGGTTCGGAAAGGGCCTTGAGCGCTTTCTCGAGAGATTTGATCTCAGTTGGGCTTGTTGGCAGGGGGTTGTCGGCTGAAGGCGGAATAACGATGTCCAGCACCGAGGGGGGGTCGGCTTGCTTCTTTCTGGATTTGGTCGAGCGGAGGCCGAGAATGTGACGGAAGTGCTCCTTGAGCAGGCCGAGAAACAGGTTGTGCATCGAATCAACGACGAGCATGGTGGGGAGGTCGAAATATGGGAGCCGAAGGAATTCGGTCCATCGGAGTCCAGTTGTGTCAAACCGCCTCTGCGCATCCCGCTCGGTTGGGGCCGTCCGATACAGCTCAGCCCATTCGCGACACTGACTGCCGGTTCTAAGTTTCCAAGATTTCACGTCATAGTTGTCGTAACCCACACGGTTCCCCCCTTCGCCTCCTTCAAAAGTCGGATCCAGAGTATTTGTTCCTTGTCCTCTATCGTTGTCTTCAGCGCCGATCTCTAGCCTCGCCACCTCTGCCTCCTTCTCTTGCTCTTCCTCCTCCACACGGTCCTCAGCATCTTTCTTGCCCTTTCTCGTCTTGCGACCTTTCCGCCGTTTGCCTCGCTTGACGTCTCGTGTACATAGACATCGGCTGCAGAACCATTGGTGCTTGCAGGAGGCCATGCCACCAATCTTTCGAGCAGCGGGAAGGTCACAGACCAGCATGACAATGGCACACCTCACCAGTCGCCCCTCTGCATGTGCGTGTGTCCGTTCGAAATAAACACCGTGATACCACAGCTCCTCAAAACAGTCCACCAATGGGCCCCAGTAGGAGTTCGTACGGTCGAGGGGGGGCTCCTTGGGCCCAGGAATGATCCCAGCGAGGAACATGTTTTCGGGCTTGTACCGTTCTTCCACTGGGAGATTTAGGCATACAAGGGAGAAGGCTCCAACGGACAGCTTTTTCCCGGCCATCTTGTTGGTAAGCGGATTGAAGAAGTCGAACCCTAAGGAGAAAAGATATCGGCCTTCGTTGGGGGAGTCCGTCTCCTTGAAATGTCGTTTCCCATCAGGGCCTTTGAACGATCAGATAACGTGGCCGTCAAAGACATCGTAGAGACCATCCTCTTCGGCTAGTTGTTCTTTGGTCATCTTATCGGGGTCCTCTTTCAGGCCATTCCACTTCTCGTCCATCTGTTTCTCCACCCCCTCGCGCGCCATGAGTCTGGCTAACCAATCCCGGAAATCGAAGGACACAAAGGGCTTGATGGGGACATAGTGAACCGTACTACCGACTGTAACGGGCCTGGTAAGGAGCGCTTTGCATCTTTTACCTCGGTTGTACCGATGGTAGTTGCACCTCTCTTGGTACTCCGGAACTGGGCCTGGCTCGCGCGCGGCATGAATGTGATCACACTCCGGACAGGCTGCATAAACCTGTGATTTCGTGTCCAGCGGGAAGCGCTTCACTATGGTGGGTATGTCGCGGGGAAAGGTGTCCTCTATTTTTTTCATGCCAGCGGAATGTTCCGGGGCCATGTCGAAGGCTTGGGACAACGCGGCACGGCTCATATCCAAGACCCACGAGCATCCACGACGAGGGAATGACAGGATGGTGGAGCACACGACGATCATGAACATGACCACTTGGACCACCGGAAAAGCGTGATGGAGAATGGGGGAGTATAAGTGAGCTGACAATGTGTCAGGAGGCTGGAAGACAGCTTGAGTGAGCGGCTCACATGTATCGAACCGAGATGCACTTTTGTTCGTACGTTGTTGCCGCTCGTCCATAATGGATTTGTTCCAAGTGTCAAGGGCATCGCTAACCGCTGTATCATGCAGCATGGCATTTTCCCAAGCTGTGTTGCCGAGGGCCTTCACCGACGGGAAGGGTCTTCGTACGTTACGCAGAGTCGAAATGTGACGTTTGAGGACATTCGAACGCTGAGCCAGCTCTTCGATCCTGAAAACACCGGCCCGCAGCCCTGAAAGCCCGAGCCCCTGGGGTGGACACTTCAAGAGTTCGAGGTCATCCTTGAGCTCTTGTTGGACATCCATGAGCTTCCCCCAAACGGCGACCTCCTCTGTTTCCCTGTCCTTGCGATAACCACGATCTGCGCGTGAAGCTGGGGACGGCTTCGAGAGAGATAGACCAGAGAGCAAGGCCGCCAGATCGATGTCGTTGCGCCGGAGCGCCTCCAAAGCCTCATCGACTCCGTGGCGGCGACGGTTCTCTTCCTCTTCCCTCCTTTTATCCCTCTCAATACCTGCCCGACGTTGGTTTTCGACGAACTGCGCATGCAAGTCCCTTTTTTGCTGCTGCAATGCACGCAGCTCTTCTTCAGCCTTTGCTTGTTTAGCTTCTTCGAGTAAGTCCGCCTGGAGCTGCTTGGTTCGATGGACCTGCCATAGTTTATAGGATGGCAAGTACCACTTGCCAGTACCCTTGGGGTCCCGGGTGTCGCACCCTTCCACAGTGCAGGTGCACGTAGGCATCCAAGCACGGTAAGTGGTCGACAAGAGGTGAGATGGAAGTGATTGGAGCCGAATCACATGGTACTTATGATGTGCGAACGACGGTCACTGATATTATTGGGGAATAGCGTAGCAGGCTACGTCTAAGTAAAACAAGCGCAACCAGCGGGAAAGCGCGACCGGCTGGAAAGCGTGACCGGCTGGACACGCAAGGATGGAACTTGCCGAGCATGCGGAGGCGGAGTCGTAGGCTTGGTACGAGGCAGGGGCTCGAGAATGAGGCCAACTGACACGACGTGCCCTGATGAGATGTCAAGCATGTCAAGGATGGTGATCGTCGAGTTCCGCTTTTTGCGACCTAATGTCGAAGATGACCGCGCGCTAAAATTGGGAGCGTCAGCTCATTGTGTAGCAGTTGTGTCCGCGCGCAGACTGACCAAAAGCTCGGCTGGAAAACTATACGCCGAGGCAGAGAGTCATCAGTGGCCGCGATTGGACTAAAAAATTAAAGTATGAGGTTGTGTCGCAGCAATTGTGACCCTGAGGAGGCTTACGATAAGCTCAGGTGGATCACAATACGCCGGGACCGAGACTCTGCAGCCGCGGGGATTGGACGGGCGGGAGCTGGATAGTAGAATGGTCAGAATGTGGCAAGATCTGGTCATGGAAAGAACTGACCTCGAATCCCGGGGGAACAGACGCAGGGAGGATGTTAGTGGTCGTCGAGCCTCGCCGACGGTGTCTGTGAGACTTGCAATATCGAGTGGAAGATAATCCCAAGCTAAAGATTCAAGTGTCACCTTATTTTGCAGCAGATACAACAGTGAGGGGGCTTACCAGAAGCCCAAAGTGGAGTAGAAAACGCCGATGCTGAGAGTCTGCAGCGGCCGAGATCAGAGTTGGTAGAGCTGGACGGTGAAATAGTCAAAAGGCGGCAATATGAAGTGTTCGAATGAGGAACCTCGAGCAATCTTCCGCGCGGAATGTCCGACGCAGAGGGCGTGCGGGTGGTCGTCGAGCCTCGGCGAAGGTCTGTTGGTCATGAAACTCGAGATATGAAGTCAAAGATAATCCCGGGCTAAGAATTGGGCGTCGGCTCATTTTTCTGTCTGTTGCGACTGCGAGGTGGCTTACCAAAAGCTCGAGTGGAGCACAATACGCCGAGGCCGAGACTCCGCAGCCGCCGAGATTAGAGTCGAGAGAGCTAAATAGCAGAATGGTCAAAATGGGGGGATGTTAAGAGTTCGGATGGTATCTGACCTCCAGCAGCCTTCCGTGCGGGATTTCTGACGCGGAGGGCGTGCCGGTGGTCCTCGAGCCTCGCCAAAAGTCAAGGCAGAATTTGCGATACGTGATCGGAAATAATAGCAAGCTAAAAATTAAAGCGTGAGCTTGTTTCGCAGCGGTTGCGACCGCGAGCAGACTTACCAAAAGCTGAAGTGGATCACAACACGCCGAGGCCGAGACTCTAAAGGCGTTAGACTCAGAGTCGAGGTAGCTGGAAAGCAGAATGGTCAAAATGCGGCAATATCGAATTCGAATACTAACTGACCTTGTCTTGGATTGCCGGCGAGAGCGCGCGCGAGAGTTTTGCAGGTAGAGAGCAGAACCGCTTCCGACAACGCCAAGGATGAGGTGGATGGCGTTGGCAATAAAACGTGTATGGCAAGCGAAGCTGCTGGTCCCGCTCCTCGCGGTCCACCTCCAGATGCGTGAGGCCGCGGAATCACTCGGTCTTGCATCGACAGTCGAGTTTTAGTCGAGTTTTCGCCCTGCCCGCCTACAGAAGGCAATACGGAGATGACGGACACGACGACATCGTCTGGCGCACCCAAGGCAGGCCGATTCGATTATCATCCGTCGCCAGACTTCTTCAGGAGCACCGTAGGTGGTCCGAATCGGTCCTTGCCCATGCCTCCCCTCGCAATTGGCTGCCGTCGCGGTGAAGAGGAAGCGCAGATGGTGGCAGTATGGAAAGCGGAATGGCGGCTGGGGCGGCGGCTGCACAACAAGACCAAACACGCTCCTTAGTCGCTTCAAACACTTAGGTTGCGCTCTGCAAAATTCACAAACATGCTCAGCGTCTCCGCATGCCCCGACTTTGTTTGTTCCTCCTTCGAATTGTTGAATGACCTTTCCCCAAGCCCAGATAAAACTACTGTGGCGGTGCCCTCCCTTGCTGTCCCTCGTTTTGGATATCCCCGATCCCCCTTCAAGTCTATGCAAACGTGCTTCGTTTCCTTAGTTCGGCAACTTCTTGCGACATCGATGACCGTGGCACCTCAATATTTTCAGCTCTACCAACCCAGCGTTTCCTGTCTTCCTTCCAACCGGCGGGCCGCGGCATACAATTGACATGTCGCCGAGAATCAGATTGTCAGGTTTTCATGACGCAATTTCTTGGCGGATCAAGATCTTCTTGCCGTAAAACAAAGATTCGGACACTGCTCGTAGTGGCACAAAGAACACTTTGGAACTCTACACTCTCTTTTAACGACTTGAGACTTCATACAGGCTTTGAACGAGTCCAACGGTTGTCGGCCGCTGCAACCCCCGTGCCTACAGCAAACAGTAACAGCATCGCCCACCATGGCCTCCCAGCAGATTCGTGGCGGGTGTAACACTATCAAGGTCTGTCGCAAGCCATAGTGCCGTTGCCATTCATTGAAGTTTCCGACCAAAATCAGGTCAAAGTTGCTGTGAAGCGCCCACCAGAGGTAGACCAGGCATGCAAATCCCAGATGCAATTCTACTAATAGTTTGACAGGCCCAACCCCTGAGGTGCCAGACCCGCTGGTTCAAAGACGGGATCAAGCGTCGGCTTGGAGAGGTTTGCATATGCAAATTACGCATCACATGTCTCAACGATCAATTTCAGCTCAACGCTATCCGAAAAAACCTCGCGGCCGCTACGCTCCTCAACAGGCACTACATCATCCACATAACTCATGCTAGGGACCTTCTTCAAGACATCACAGCAAGGGTGCACCAGGCCTCACCCGAGACACTGGAACTTCACAGACGCGTAAGCTTCTCACAAGCGGTTCAATCTCTGACAACGCTACCTGCTAGCTCGATGCTTTGAGAGTTGAAGACTCCGATGCAGTGGCCCAAGAGAAGGAGTTAGAGATTCAGCGAGAGCGCTTGCTGGCAACCTTATATCCAGATGTAGGCGTCGATCGCATCGAATGCCGATCATTGACCTTATTCTGTTCGGAAGGATGACGAAACCTTGTTCTCTGTGGACAACGGCCATCTGGAGAAACAGGTATACATCACCACAGCGTCGTGGAAATTATTGAAAGAATTCCAGATTCTGGCCGCGAAACAGCGGCAAGTTGTTCTTCAGAATTATGTGCGTCTCGGTTCGCTGCTCGTGGGAGCGGCGCATTTGATCAGCCCGCGTTAATAGGTACAATCGGCGCGTAGCTCAAGCGTCCAAGAAGGCGAGGTCAAACCTTCCATGGCTCCTCTGCGTTTCGATCGTGAACTGAGCGATAGCCACGTCTTGAAACTCATGGTTAATGCGCAATCGAAACTATCCCAGCTCAGAGACAAGAAACTCTGCACAGAGGTACGCAAGCGACCTGTATGGCGCGTTTTGTGTTTCAGTAATCTTACCTCAGGGCAACGATACAAGCCCACTCGGGGAAGCATTGCAAATCAAGATAGCGGCAGCGGAAGCAAGGTTACTCAAGGCTAAGGAGGAGCTGCAACTGCGTTCAGCACTATTGGTTGCCGCACGTACTCACTTGCATGAACTGGAATGTCGTGTGTTGGCGAGTCTAGGAGATGCATGTGGTACATTCTTTGCGTTCACTACTATTCAAATAATTTTAATTTGTCCCATAGTACTGCCCGCATCAACATGAAGATTTCTGTTCCTCCCGCAGCTCTGACTAGAGCTAGGAAAACACCGAGCGTATACCGATCAGAGCGCGTGGCAAGCGGAAAGTAAATAAATAGATACGGTAGACGACGTGCATTACCAAGCCAAGTGTATACTAAACTACACGGGACCCCCCGTCATATGCCTCCTTCAAGAGGGAAAATATCCTCACTGACGGGACAGATCCCCCCCGGTTTGCCGACCTGGGCTATTGTTGCTTGAGCGGAGGCTAGCAAATCCTTCAAAATGATTTTGTTGTAACCAGTCGCATTGGCTTTGAGCTCTGCCTGGGCAAATTTGTAACAAAACTGCCAGCAATCGTCCGCGATGGCGAACGTGAGGTCATTGTCGGCTAATTTCCTGGCCAATGCGTCTTCATCCGTCAATTCTTCCAATCTCTCTGCACCGAAGTCAAGCTTGGATAGAGGGACGTTGTTGATCGGTGCAGAAATCCTTTGGATGATCGCCGCGTAAGCGCCAGGGATTAGCAATATGCGTAATATCGCAAGGATGATCATTCTATGCTGTTTGCGTGCTGATTTCGATCTCTTGCCAATCCCCGTTTTGGGTCCGGATGGCACCAAGGTCATCAATGCCTGATGACCGCGGGCATCACGCAGATCGACGACCCAGTCAGGGGCAAAAGCTGGAACACCATGCAGAGGAGATCTGTGTGCTTGAATCCATCTCGCGAGATACTGCGGAGATTCGCTGGCAGCTGGAAGTTTTATCCCCTCGAACTCCCTGCGCAGCTCCTCCAGCTTGCGCCTGATGTCATCTCCGACCGTGGACTGGGACTGGGTCCCCCGGTCGAGGGTAGCCACCTCCATCGGTACATCGGGATCTAGGTCGCCTTCTATGGCGATGCGTTTGTTGGGAGTCGTGGAAGCAGATCTGAGGATTTGGTCCTGGAGTTCTTCTATTAGAGCATCGGCGCTTTGAATCTGTTGCTCAACGGCATGAACTTGGGCTTGCACTTCCTCGTGCTCAGCTTGGATTACGGAGATTTGAGTCAGCAATTCTGCGATTTTTTTTTGGTAGAGACCAAAAGCAGCAGGATCTGTTTGGAAGAGGTGGTTGGTTTTGAGCCGTCCGTAGGCGCTTTGGAGTAGAAATATGTTTTGCATGTGGGAACGCAGCTCCGAACCAGCGTCATCCTCATCTTCGTCTCCGCTTTCATCATCGGAATCATTTTTGGCTGGCGGGTGCCACACCGTGACATTGCTCCCCATCTCGTCTTCCGAACCCTCCTCGATCGGTTCCTCGAGCTCGTCACTGGAACGGCCAGTCGCTGCCCAACAAAGGTGTGCTAGATAGCCCGCGCACTTTGAGCATTTGTAGTCACAGAAGGGGACGTTGTGAATAGGGTGTAAACGCCAGGGAAAAGGACTTTGCTGCACTTCACGGGCTAATTTCTGCGCATATTCCTTTTCCATGTCCGATTCCACGGGCATCGTGGTTTTAGCTGTCATGGTGCGCACGGCGGCGGGGCAGTGGGGGCACCAGTCAATGGTGTCCGTGGCGGGCTGAGGCCCGAGGTAAGCTGAGTCTAACAGGTGCATGGAAGGAGAGGCGTACATCATTTCCGAGTAGGGACATTACCGATATCGCAGGTGGCGGGTGTCGGCGAAGTCGGGGCAGGATTCAAGTCGAGAGGATAGAGGCCTTTGCACTGACGGATTGGGCGGCTTGTGTGTATGTGAATCAAATATCGACCGTGGCCGTAGGTATATCATGGCACTTCAGGCTGATATATATACACCCCATAGTAGGGTAGTTTGTGCAATGGTAGATGACCACCCTAAGAGGGGTCATACCTATAGGGAGGCACCCACCCGGCCGGGTGCATCCACCCATACCCATGGGACCTTCCTGCAGTTTATTACCTGGATGCACCCATGTCTGTGGGTGCATCCATGTCTGTCACACTTTTTTCCCGCGCGTAGCGCGGGCCGGAAATTTTTCGCTTTTTGGTGCCTGCACCTTTGCTTTTTGGTGCCTGCACCGCACACTTCCCCACCCCGTATGTTTGCACCTGGCTCATGGCACCAATGGGCCCCCATCCAGCATGGACTGCTGCATTTTCGTATTTTTTGGGGTTGCTTGCTGCCTGTTTGGTAGCTGCATTGCTACCTGCATATGCTCAGGTAGCAATGCTTTATGAGGCGATCATTTCCCTGCACACTGTGCGTGGGACGCGGGCTATATGTGCTATGGCTATGGCTGCCCCATACTTGTGTGTGGCTTGCGGGGTATATATTGCCGCCCAACCCTGGCCACCATAGGTGCCTGCCTCCCGCACCTCCCTGCAACACCACCAAGCTTTAGCTACTCACAAGTCTACAACTTACCGGATAATACCCCACTTCCAGTGAACATCTCCCAATCAGAGAAGAAAAATTGAGCAACACAGCTTCAAACTAAATCCACGGAGTCGAAAGCACAGTTTTATTTTCCGGACTATCTCTACTGCAAAAAAAGGTGCTCCCAACCCCCACACTGTCCAAAAGAGTTGTGTCCCTTCCCTAAATAAGAAATGTCATATTTTATCTACTGTCCCTACATATACATACATATCTATACATATACATGAAATTGGGAGAACCGGAGGCCAGGATCCCAACGTTTGAGATGCGCCCATCAGCGACCGAGTGGATGCGAACTGGATGCATCCACCTTTCCATGTGGGTGCAACTGGAAGCGTCCACCCTTTCCGTGTGGGTGCTCCCTCTGCTGCTCTGGATGCACCCGCACCCCTTCCCTAGGACATCCCTGGATGCACCCAGCCTCGGACTAGGATGCACCCGCAGCCTGGCCTGGTTGCATCCACCTTCTTACCCGGATGCATCCACCCGGTCGGCTGGATCCACCCAGCAGACTGGCTGGATGCACCCAGTGTTTTATCCATTCCTGCTGGACGCATCCTCCCACCACGCTGGACGCACCCACCATCATTACCTATCCATGGTGGGTGCATCCTGTCCTTGTGCTGGATTCTCCCAGCTAAGTTTTTGAATCAGCCGGATGCACCCAGCTTATTTTCGTAAGGAGCTGGATGCATCCACCCATTTTAACTAATATAAGTGGACTTAAATTACAAGTAATAGTTACATGTTTCCCCCTTTACACCAAATATTCAACCTTTTCTTCACACCACTGTACATTCTGTTTACATACCCACAAATCATCATCTCTATCATTTTTGGTACTACTAACGCTCGCGTCCTAACTAGGCAGTTTTCCCTTTTCGGACTACTACTCCTCGCATCCCAATTTGGTATATCCTTATCGTATCTTATCTTATCTTATCTTATCGAAGATAAACAATTTCGGGAACACTTAAGTTCAATCATTTCGTTACTTCACAAAATAAGACAAAATGTTGCTATGAATCACCTCAACTGTCCTCCATATATATACTGACACGCCCGCTCGCTCCCAAACACAAGAATGTTGTAAGGCCGCTGTGCGGGTTGAACCCACAATCCGCTGCATAAATCCTTAAGTGTGATGGGACTGAGAAATGGTTGAATCGGACGCACCTACAGCAACGTAACAATCATTCCAAACCAGCTGTCTACGAGTAGCCCAAAACGCAGGAACGATACAAAGCAGCGAGCGTAACGCACCCGGGTTAAAAGCAGTCCCTCCAGGCGAAGGTTTCGTTCGCCGGGACACAGATTCAACGTAAATGGACTCCCTGGAGTTCAAATTAGATTGGTCAGACTCGTATACGGCGAACCCGCACAAGTTGAGCAGCCTCATTGTTTGACGCGTCGGTGAGCAACCCCGTCAGCATCTTATCTAACGGCAGTGAAGTCAGTAAGCTTGAATTCCAGCCTTGGTGTTTTGAACTCAACGCATCTGGGGTCAGCAAGGGCCCTGTAAAGTTTCGACAGGTTTCAAAATCGGTGTTGAACCAACCCAAAATCAGACCAGACGTACCTGTAGATTTAAAGATAGTCCTGGTATTTCAACCTCCGCACACAGCCTTGACACATAATCCCGGCGACGTTGGAGTTAATCAAACGCGACCCGCCGTTTTCAATCTGACCTGAAGTCCGCGCGTAGGATTCTGAGGTGATCAAGTAAGTAAATTTCAGCTTCAAATAAAATCACAATTAACTGTAACGCACTCGCCGACGTTGCAAACACTCGAAGCAACGTTCGTTGCGCATCTGCAGAAACATACGTGTCAGTAGTCCCCAGATAATATCTCCAGTCCGTCCCGGCAGCGCTATACTAAGTAAACAAACTAAGTATGTCGCTACCTAGATAGCTAACGTATCGTAACTCCAACAATTATACATCGTAGTAAGTAAAATATAGCACATAGTACTCGGAGCAAGTATAGTTCTCAGTGCAACATGCTCAGTACGCTGTTTGTATACTACAAGTAATTCGATAATTCAATCAAGATGCTTCAGGAAAAGCGATGTCGAAGTCTTCAAGGTCCTCGCTACACCGGGATCAGCACGTACGAACTGGGCAAGCAAGAAAACCTACCGCTCCGCAGTCGCGTCCCCTAGAGCGGCCAGAACGAGCTCCCCCTGAGTCAAAAGCCGCTCGAAATCCCCAACGTCTTCGTAGCGCCAAAACTCGCGGTGGTTCACCAAACACCCATCGCACTGTCGGCGAACGCGAGGTGCTCCGTCGTCCAGAAATAGCAGGTGGTTAATTCGCTCTGTGCAGCGCGCTAAGCATTGGGAATTGAAAGCGAGAAGGCCCCAACTCACCGGCCAATACCCGATAATCCGTGTAGAACACCCAAAACCAGAGGTGCGTCCAGTCCCCCTTCTCGCACTCCGAATACGCCCTTCGACGATGATCCAAGTTCATTGCAAATCCGTATTTCACCTCGAGCTCCGCCAGGAACGCGGCGCGGGAGATGGTGTCTGCCCGGAAGTCGTCGAGTATCGTCGTCAGGACACGCCCGCAGAAGTATACGCCCCCGGGCCCTTCCTGCGCGTAGAGGCCCTCCTCCCTCCAGTGGTTATCCAAATGGGCGCACAGCTGCAGCCCCGGCGGCAGGCGACGGATGGCCGCCAGTGAGTTATAGCTTGACACCGCGGCGGCCATGGAAGTCCGAAGACAAGAGCAAGAGGTGGGATAAGACGCGCGACGTTACGAGTAGTGTGAGAGTAACTCAACGGAACATCCGCGAGCGACAAGCCAAAGACGCTCGAGCCCGATTAGCGTGGGGTGGAAAGTCCCTGAGAACGCCCGGCCGACAACACGCAGTTGGGGGACTCCGGGAGTGAAAGCCCACAAACGGCGGCAGATGAACAGCGTCTTCGAGCGATTTGAGGATCCGCCACGAACAAGGGACGCAATCTTCCTGATGTCCTAATTGGCGCGTCCTGGTCACCTCATCGATCACTGGGTCGCGTCGCGCCGCGCCCTCACCTAGTTAAAATATTGGTTAATCCTTATAAAGTTACCTGGTGTTATTAATGAGGGGCAAACGTACCTTGAAGCTGGGCCCGACCCAGTAAAGATCTGAATGAATAAGGTCAGTACGTGTTCAGTTGACTTGTCAGTAACGCTTACCTTGACGCATTCAAGCATAGATACAAGATCTAGTACAAACAAAGTCAATTATTCAAGTGTAGGAGAATGGTCAGAGTAGCATACCTGGGGATAGACAAGCATAAGGTCGGCCTCGTGAGACACAGCAGAGCCAGCTGTAATAATGGCAGTCAGCAATCTTGAAGCCAAGCTAGACAGATATTGACGCACTTGACTCAAAGATTTGAAGTAAGTCTCGGCGTGAAGGGCGCACGAATTGAGATCTAGAGGCAAAAGGGTCAGCCACGGAATCAGTAGCCAAGTCAATCGAGACGTGCCTTGACTATTGGTACCCCACAAGTCCAAGTCGCCGCAAAAAAATGATATGACCTGCTGATTGAAGGCAGTCAGCAAAAGAGGCCGTAAGACTATGAACCGAACGTTACTAGTTGAGCGCAGAGATCGCCAGGGGGATAGAATTGAACGAAATCTGTGAAGGAAGTCAGTAATGAAACAAAGCAAGGTAAGACGAATATACATGATTGGCCATCGGGGGTTAGTGGACATTAACCTGCAGCACCACGGAACTAAGGTAAGCCATTAAACGAACATTCTAATGTTCTCAAGTAAGTAAATTGAGCTTGAAATGAAATCACAGCTAACTGTGACGCACCCGTCCACGTTGAACACATTCCGAAGCAACATTGCGCATCTGCAGGAAAATAAATGTCAGTGGTCCCCAGAAGACAATATCTCCCGGGTGCGGCGTAGCGCGCACTATACTAAGTAAACTAGGTACGCCGCTACGTAGATAGGTAACGTATAGTAGTACTAAGAGCTATACATCACGGCAGTTACATAGGGTAAGGTCCCCTACTCAGATGGAGAACATAGTAAGTACTTTGTATATACACTATAAGTAATTTATTTCAAGGAGGGGGAAAAGCTACGTCGAAGTCTTCGAGGTCCTCCCTGCACCTGGATCAGCACAGACGAATAGGTCAAGGAAAAAACTCACCGCTCCGCGTTCACGTCGCCTAGAGCAGCCAGAACAAGCTCGCCCTGAGTCAACAGCCGGCCAAAATCTCCGACGTCTGCATAGCGCCAAAATTCGCGGTGCTCCACAAGGCACCCATCGCACTGACGGCGAACGCGAGGGGCTCCGTCGTCCAGGAAGAGCAGGTGGTTGATGCGTTCTGCGCAACGAGGTAATTTTCGACAACGAACGCGAGGAATTACCCCAAAACTCACCGGCCACTACACGATATTCCGTGTAAAACACCCAAAACCACAGGTGCGTCCAGTCCCCCTCCTCGCACCGTGAATACGCCCTCCTACGCTTCTCAAAGTCGGTTGCGAACCCGTATTTGACCTCGAGGTTGGCCAGGAACGCGGCGCGCGTGATCGCGTTTGCCCGGAAATCGTCGAGCGTTGTGGTGAGGACACGCCCGCAGCAGTAAAGGCCGCCGCGACCCTCGCGGACGTAGAGGCCCGAATCCGTCCAGTGGTTATCGAAGTGCGCCGACAGTTGCAGCCCCGGCGGCAGGCGGCGGATGGCCGCCAGTGAGCCAACGTCTGGTGCAGTGCCGGCCATGGTAAAGTTAGAAGACAAGATGTGAGTAGCGGTTGCGGGCGATTCCGATTCCGAGTCGCGAGAGACGAGAGACGAGATCAAGGCAAGACGCGCCAGCGAACAAGCCTCGCGTCGTATTGGTGCGGTGGCTGCAGTGGTGAAAGTCAGTGAGATGGGCCCGCGACCTGTCTCCGAAAGCACGTAGTTGGGCGACTGCCGAAGTGAAACTCAAACGGGTAAAAGGGCCGCAAAGACGTACTTGGCCTAATCCCGAAGCGAAAGCCGAATGAATGTCGGGACGGCGGTATAATGAACACTGTTTTTAGCCACTGTTCCTCAGCGATGTGAGAACAGCAAACGATCAAGACCAGACGCGCCTGCTTCCTTTTTGGTCCTAATTGACGCGTCTAGCCGACCATTCGGTCGCGTCGCGCTCAAGTAAGTGACGAACGCGCGCCCAACGCGTTCAAAGCGGGCAACTTTTGGGACGTTGGCATTGATTTTCTTTGCAACCCATCTGCATCAAACTTGATTTTAGCAAGTATCCTCAACGCCAAAAAAAAAAAAAAAACACGCACCTGTTCTTACTTCGGAACCTGCGGGCGACATGGGCAGTGACCTCAGTAATTATTCTCGACGCGCACAATACACGTACATCTTCAAAACTCGCGGCCAGTGGGCCGCCCCTCGGTAAAGATACACACCGACCAAAAGAAAACTCGTCCTTAAATAACCGTTACATACGACGTAGTCGGCTGTGTAATGGGTACATAAAATAAAACAAAGTTACCCCGGTCTGTATCTACCACAGGCGCGGCCGCGGTACAAACGGTGTGTGCGTGTTTCCCCGCCCTTCCCCGGGGCAACCATTCGCCGCCTCCCAATGATACAGACCAGTCGTCTGTATCATGTTCCTCAGATAAACCACTGCCGCAACAATCAGTCCTACTTGCTCCTGTCCAGATATCATGTACTTACGTTTGTAATGACCCGCCAAAACTCGTCGGCTGTTTGCGTAGGGATTGCGTACTGTGAATGGAAACGGGTCAATCACGGTGGCGGGCAACGCGGCCAGCAGTGGCGCGTCCAGCAGTGAAGACGCGCGGTCGCGCACTATCGAGCCTCCGGTCAGTACATTACCATGCCAGAACGCTCAATGTAAAGCTTACACCAGTCGTCAAAGTCCCCGCGACGTGGGTGTCCTACGGGATAAGGATTGGACACTTCGAAGCTCAGTGGGCGCGCCGCCTCTGCCACCATGGCTTCGACGTTGTTGCTATTCCGCTCCCGCAAACGAGCCGCGGAGTGCGCATGGGAGGCCATTTCTTTGAAATGTTCGTCCAGACCGTCGTGTCCGCAAAATTCGTGGCCGAAGTCTTCCTCGAAGGCCCTCGCTGTATTTGAAGTCAGTCGCGCGTCGCTAGATAGATGAATCCGGTTGCTTACCGCGCTGTAGATAGACCACCATGGCAATATTATCGTGGCGGTCGATGTCCTCTGTTTGCGCAGACAGGTCAGCGAATCGTGAGTCTCGGTCAAATTTGATAACTCACCAGCAACCTGGCGCAGCTTCATGAGTTCCTCCATCCGAGGCTTCTTGCGAGCAAACCACGCTCTATTTTCAGCGTCGGCCACAAATTTGCCATACAGCTTTTCGTACTCTTGCACTACCCGCAAGCCAGTCATTGAGCGAAGTTAGGATGAGTATAAGATGCGTACCCGCCAGCCGCTGCGCCATAAACGTCGGTAAATTCGCCTGCTCCCTCGCGGCCTCGTTCGCGATAGACAAGTTCCCTGCCACCGCTTTTTCTGGGGAATTCAATGTCAACCGTGACTGTCGCTGCAACAAGGCACTGCGAAGAACGCACCGTGCTGCTTCTGAAGACGAACTATCCGCCGGTTCGCCGTGACTCTCAACTTCTCTTCCTCCCGCTTCTCCGATGCGGTTTGCGCCCCGGTCTCCAGGGCTTCGCGAGGCGCGTACGGGTCGGTGATCCGCGGCAAGCGGCGTGAAGGCGTCTTGCGCTGAGGTTGGCGGTGTCGGACGCGAGCTGCGGGCATTCTGAGCAGGGGTAAAAAAAAAACAATCACGTCGTCCACGCACATTAATAAGTTCTTCAAGTCCCTTTTAGGTAACCGCGGCCACCTGTGGAACAATCAGTCAAGCACCAAACAAATTACCGTGGCCACTCTCTAGAACAATGGTGATTAACGCAGGCACGCCACTTCAAGCAAGCGACGTACCTGTGCAGCATTCGTGCCACCGGCCGAGATTGTTGTCGGCTCTTGAGCAACGCGCCCCCTCCGCGCGGGTTAAGTGTAAACTTTGGATGAATTCCAGTGTAAAGAATACAATATTAATCAGAGTCGCTATACTCCTCTGTATCGCTGGTGTCCGATCCGTCTCCGTTGTAGCTACTGTAAAGTTCGCGATACGCGTCCGCGTTTTGGATTGCATCCAGCGTCTCGAAATCCTCTCCTTCACTTTCCATGTCCGATTTATCCTCGAAACCATCTTCGCCGCGCGTCGCAGTGCGCCGCTGTATGAGGGCTCCCACCAGCTCGTCCTCGGAAGGCCCCCACGGCGCATCTCCCTGTTCGTCGCGGATGTGCTTGCGCCAAGTCGCGCAAAGGCGCAGCAGGCGTTCTCGCCGAAGGTACAATTGATAGCGCTCCGCGTCGGTGTCTATCGTAGAAAAATCAGCTTTCGGAGTTTGTGTCATTCAAAGAAGCCGCACCTGTATCTTCCATCGCCCCATTCAAGATTGTCCATTCCTCGATAAACCAGCTGCGCATAGAGCGACGCTCCTTTCTCAGAATAACGTCCTCCTCCTCCGTTCGTTCCAGCTCCAAAACCGCCCGTATCCCACTGCGCACATGGTCGTCAGAAAGCCAGGGCGGAGGCTCTACGCTGTCATCGTCGTCGCCCAGGCCCACGTCTTGCCAGATCGCATCGTCTACGTCAAGCTTGTACAAGCCTTCCTTGGCGATGCGTTCTGGCGCGATAGCACCTCTGGGAGCACGCCCCTTTTTGATTTCGGCCGCGATTAAATCGCACAACTTGTTGTACTCGTTCTTCAAGTGAGAGATCTTCGGCTCGCGACGTTTGACCGCGGACTCGGTATGCGTCTGGAGTTTCTTCTCCGACTGCGACAGTCCCTGCGCTAAAATCACGCTGCTTAGCTCCAACCGCAGGAGATGGGGCAAATCTCACCGTCTGCATGGTGCCGCCTTGACGTCCTCTCAATTCGATCCCTCTCAAATT